>OX596281.1:37499565-37887065 GCA_951394225.1 Harpalus rufipes
ATTATCATTTATTGAGTTATTATATAGGTAGTGCTCGGAGTTTAGTTTTATTGAATATGAGTGTTTAATTCGTGTTCACTATAAGATCACGGGTTAACAATCATCTATTCTGCTTTTGTTCTTGTTTCAGTTCTAAGCATATGAAGTAAAAAATATTCTGCTACACTACTAATATTAGTAATATTCATTACAAACATCACTAATTCTGTGATACAATAGAATACACTTAAACAAGTGCAATTTGCACATAGCGAATGTATCGGCAGTGCTTGGAAGTAATGGTTTCTATGATTACGAGAATACATACAAAGAACTTTCATCAGCCATTCACAGTACAAATTCATCGATGTAAACGTCATAAATGTCATTTCATAATTACTATGGATAATTATATTAGTTGCTCCAGGGACATATTTTAGTTTTAAACTAATTTTTAATGCAATACAATAATAGAATAGAACGTTATCTCTCGCTTCCGTGTTGTCATTCAGGTGTTGTTACCTTCTTGTAACAGATATGTCACTCTTTTTTTCAGTCGAAAAATATAACAAAAACTAAATCAGTTCCCCTCTTTATATAATAGTATATTATTCAATAAGCATGTAACGTATGCTATTATTCATGAGAATGAAGTTTGCATCAAGAGCCGAAAGGCGAGTGATGTAAATCATATAATCAAATAATAACATACTGTACAATAGTACAGAAATAACCTACCAAATTTTAGAAAATTGTTTGTTCACAAACATAAACATGGTTAGCGTTGAGTGGGTATTTGTTTTAAGAAAACTATGAAGTGATTTGACATTTAGCAGAAAATTTTAAACCCAACTAATCAGCTACATTTTAAGCTTAAGAAGAAAATAAAACTATAATAAACGAGAAACCTAGTATACTTTTGGCTTTCTGTGTGGAAATAAATACTTATTAAAAGTAATTTGTTTGTACTGTACATAACGATTGAATAATATTCCATCGAACTGTCAATATTATTCAATTAGCAACAGTAACGAAGGTCATTAATTGATAAAAAACGGTTGAATTATGTGTATATTATTTGACAGTCGTGGATAAAAATATTTTTATAAAAGGTTTCATATTTTTTATTATTATTATTGGAATGAACGGTTTTGAAATAAGATATTTTCTATTTCCTGAGAAAATGACATTTTGAACACGTTCCTTTTTTTTATGACGTCACTCATTCTTAACTTACATAACGACATTATTCACGTACATATACATCAACGTCAAAACGCAAGGTCGAAAGTCAGTGTAACCTTTAAATCATTAACAGGGACATCGACTTCTGGCAGATTATTAAAATGTTCCTTTTCAAAACCGAATTCCATTTCTCAAATTTCTGAATATATGTGAATGTGAAGAGATAAACAAAGTTAATTTACATTTTGTCATTTGATCATACGTTTTTTAAAACATCATTAATCTTAAAATTTAACTATGTATAATAAATACGAGTAAGTAATTTAAAAATAAAGAATGTAGGAATGAACAATAATTAAGCAAAAAATAGTAAAACACTAATAGTACCTTTAAGATAATTTCCATAAACTAAATACTACTCCTAGTTGAGAACTAGGAAAATTATTTGTCTTCTAATTTCTTCTTCTCATTAAATATTTTCCTAGTTTGTCTAAGAATGTTAAACATGTGAATAATTACAAATAATAAGCACTTTAACAGCATCTATAAATATCTGAAAGCCGGCAAAAATCCCAAACTTTTCCAGCAAGTACACGCAGGCTCGATAAATGTCACTTCAAGGACAAAAACTGCAAGTAATCACGTGCTATTATGAGGCGCCTGTTATGTAAGAACAGTTAGACTTTTTACAACAATAATACGACAATTAGGCTGAATTTTTCTCCTTAGGGCAATTAAAATTTTTCCTGAAGCAAAATTAACATACCAAGAGAGAAAAAGTAAATTTCAGCTTCACGTTATATAATGATAAATAATGCAGATTGTTACTTTTTGTTAAAAGTTTTTGCGTTGTTGAAGGTTATAATTTTCTATAAATTGAAAAACCGCTAGAAGTTATATTACGATTAAGTTTAATTAAATGAAACTAAAATCTTATACATCCTTTATTGAAGGTTAAAATTTTGTCTATATTGAAAAACTGCGTCAGCAATAATATAAAATTTAATTTAATTTGACGGATATATTAATATATCCTATATTGTTGTCAATGTTGATATTTTTAATTTAGAATGAAGGTTAAATTTAAATTAATACTGTTACATGCAGGCGTGGTTATTAAATTTTAAATTTATTAGAAGAATTATTAAATAGTATATGTGTACGTATTATGAATTCTTCATTCATTATGAAAGAAATTATCCATATTGATTCACACAAAAAAATTCAGAAGAAAAACAATTCACTGCTCTTACAATAAATTACAAACGTACATACGCATTTCCCACTTAGTGGGTAAGCATAAACCCGTAAATAAAAACAAGAAGATCTCAGCTGACTCACTCCACTTTCTTAACAACATTCTTAATAACCGTACATCTTCATACAGCAAATATTCCTCACTCCTTACAAATTAAAATTATCGATTTTCGGTAGCGAACTACCGTATAATAAAATAAGTATCTTCCAAATAAGTTTTTGTTTTGATTAGAGATAAGTATGTATATAATAAATTGTGGACTTTTTAGCAAAAACAACCTTAATCTATTTTTTTAATTTTAGATAATCAAAAAAAAAACACTTTCTAGCTTTATTGTTGTTAAAAACTGCTGTATCTCTATTTAATTGAGAATCTTGATTTAAATATTAGAAAATTATTTACTGGATGTTAAGTAATAGAAAAATAGACACCGATGAAAAATTACATATTAATTATTAATTTTAATAAGACGGTTTGGAAACACTGAAACTTTATACTGTAGGAGTAATAAGTAGTAGACTAGTAGCATTTTCCATTTATATATTTAGTGCGAACTTTCTTGCACTGAGTGTATAACTCGTTTACTATTTATATAATCATTGCCCACTAGCTGAGTTTTATGTGTTTCATTTATACTTTTCAACTGAATTGAACCCTACTAAGTGCGCACTTTATTGCACTTACTACGATCGTCAGTTCTTACCAGTTCAGTTTGCCAAATTCACATATTCTGAGTTGTAAAAAGATATATGCAAGTACAATAGATGTAAACAAAATTAAGTTTTCACAGTCCGTATATTGTATTGGGATATTTCATTAAAAATGCGAACCTGGTGACAAAAATTGGAACTAAAAACAAGAGAGCAATTTTATTTTACTCCTATGTTTTTACATACGCACGTACTTTATATAGTGGAAAACAGATAGTAGAACTAATAGTTACAATTAATTATACTACTATTATCTAATATTTGCTGTAAAACTGTCTCTAAGAAAAAGAAGAACTGTGAACATAACCTAGTAACTACTAACGAACGTATTTAAAATGAAAAATAATAATGAATCTACTGCAACAATTAATATAACAGGATACAAGGCAATATACTCTACCTAAAATAATAACAAACACTGAGACAAAAGTCAAAATACAAGAAGAATCAAAGAAAAACTATTGACCACAACAATGATACACTTATGGAAGTTACACAAAAATGCTCCCTTGTTGAAGGTTTGACGTTGGTATACAGCGCCATCTCTACGTAGTGAAATATCCCAATAATTATATTCATTGCTACGTATACGTAACCTCTCTATTTGATAGTGACAGCTAACAAATTTACGATGTCGTTAGTTGCACTAACTGCAAAACTAAATATATAAATAGAAAACGCTATAAGTATAATTTTTCTTAAAAAAATATAAAATTTGTTTTGAGAATTGGAAAGAATAACAATACCTAATAAAACTACGCTTAAACTTTTAGTAAATACCTAATTTAATAGAGTAAGCTGATTTCACATTCAATCTACAAAGAGTATGTACGTTAAATAATTTTCTCTTATATGTGTGAAAATAAACATCTTATTATTGAATTAACCCAATATAAAAGCTATCTAAGTAATCGTTTAACCACAGCCCATAAACAATATGATAAGAAATGAAGAATACAGTTTTATTTACTATTAAAAACCTTTTATATTTCCATCTTCTCTCGCCAATTTATTATTCTGAAAGCAGAATAATCGATGTCATCTTTATTTTGTAACATAAAACCCAACCACAAACAATTTTTACGATATAGAATTTCATGAGAAACCGCAAATTTTAATAAATTGCATTTGAAACTCGAATATATGTCAATGCTAAATAAAAAGTGAAGGTACAAGGTACAACGCACAAGTTTTAAAGTTATAATTTACATTATAATGCATTCTGTTTATATTATAATTAAAATATAACCTTACTTTTATGAAAATTTGAAAAGAAGTCCAAGTTTTGAGTTAATTAAAATAGTTACGAAATGTGTATATGTAAAACTTTAAATTATTTTTTAATTAGACGCCCGAAAGTTAAATAGATGATATATGTTACATGTGATGGAATAAAATTATGTAATATTTACTTAACGTTACAGTATGTGAGATTAATTTGTAAGATTCTGATTCAATTTTATTCCGAATTATTTCGAATCTATGTCAGACATTTTACCTACATATTTCAAAATGATGTAGTCCGTAGATGATCTAATATTATTATGCAATATGCATAAGTAATATTTTTGTACTCATTTTTTAAATTTAACACACCTTCATTTTTATATAATTTCAGTATTTGACGATATACGTGGGAAATTCTCTTTAAAAAAGTTCGTAAGCCTTTCAAATTCAACATATGGGTAATAAGAACTGGATAATAAGGCATGATGATTCATTTTCTTAATTATACATGAAAATCAATAACTTTTAGCCTCCGTCACCTTTAGGTATAAGGAAGTTAGATATTGTCTTTGGTCAAAAAAATTAGTGGTGAGTTTTTAATGCATACGCACGTTGTAGGGTCCCTAGAGTACGATTTTACTATTTTTACAATTATGTCTGTATGTGTGTGTATGCGTGTGTGTGCGTGTGTGGTGCCTGTGAATGTGATGATAATTTCAGCCAAGATAATTCCAATACTACTATTCCAAAAATTACGATTTTTAAATATTCCTGTTTCTTACATCCATATGCAGATGTGATTAGATTTTGGTTATAATTGGTCCGCCGGAAGAACGCTCATTTAAAGGTTATAACAGTTCTTGAAAAAATGGTGTTAAATATCATTTTTTTTCACATTTAATGTTATTATAAATATTAAAGAATATTTTGTTCTCTATACGATTTGATTATATTTTATTATTCATGTTTAATTATTATAGAGTTAGAAAATTATAAAGAAATTAAATTTCAAGAAAATTCTGATTGAAAGATGTCAATGCCAAGTGTAATTGATATAGTATGTTTGTGTGCTAATTTTAGTGGAAATATAGAATATTTTGCTAAAAACTTTCTGTATGGCATTTCTACAAAATACATAGAACTAACGGAAGGTAATGTACTGGATATAAAGAATTTTTTGCAAGAAATTTTGTACAAAATACATAAAACTGACTCCATTCTGTGACGCATCATTCCAATAAATAAAATATTTTTAATTTGAATGAGACAATTTCATTTAATTTTACAAGTACGACTATAGTCCATTTATAAATAAAATGAGCAAATTCAAAATTTCCCTAGTGTCTACAGTCTATACTTAGATTGGCCTCTGCTCAGCCATGTTTACATCAAAACACAAGTATGTTTTCCATTTTAACATTTAGTCATAACCTCTTTTATTAAACAAGAGACAGTTCTTTCAAAAACTAAGTGTGTAATATGCATATTAAGTAGACTGTAATTTCAATAATTTAAATTTATTGTGAATATTTTATCTTATTTTTTTTATTGCTTTAAATCTGACTTTTGGATTTACTCTACCTAGTTAATAAATAGATGATTGAGCATTTATTGTGATAAGTAATATACAAGTATAAAAATAGTTGAAATTATTAAATATCTCTCCAAGTGCTTGAGTGTCTAGTTGCAAATCTCAGAACTCAGATTCGATCCTAACAGACACCAAAATAATTTAGTATTATAAATAGGACGAAAATGTCCCGCGTGGTGCATTCTCCACATTAACTATAAGTGCTCGTGCTCGTAAACTGACGTCTGATAAATGTTCGCACGGTACGAATATGTCATCATCATTATCGATATCTGTGCAACAAACCTCACTGGCACACCCAGCAATGGGTAATATTCCGTGATGATATATTTATTTATTAAAACGATCATGATGTCAAATTCTTGAAGATTAATATAATTATCGCATATTGTCTAATGTCTAATATTTATGTTACTATGAAGGCTGTATTCAAATTACTACTATAGTAAATATTTTACGTCATTTGTGTTCTGCTTGTGGCTATTTTAAATCACGATATTACACCTACAATAAAATGAGTATAATGTAATTAACCTTTCATAAATTCTCTGTAATTTTCTCTATGTACGTTTCACAATGTCATAACTTTTTGCAAATTTATTTTAGATTGTTTTCTAATTCTGTAACATTAAAATTTTCCAGCATTAAATTTTATTGTTGCAAACAAAGTATAATGATAGTTTTGTTTGTTACAGGAATATTCGTCCGATCATCCTCTTTAATGGACAATGGTAAGTGATTGAAATTTCTTTATAATTTTATTGCTGTTCAAGATGTAATGCTGAAATTACTATAGTTTCTACTGAGTTATTTAAAAATAAGTAATAAACATTTCGTTCACATTTCACTTAATAATACACATGTTTATTTGATCTAATTAGAAAGTTTACGCTTATAAAAATCAACTAATAGTTATCTCCAATCACCAGTTCATTAATTATAATGATTGTTAAACATTTATAGTGCCTATTTAAATAAATTTTGATATCTGAAGAATGTGGATTTTTCGCAACTTTTCGATAATTTGAGAACATCACTCACACTATATTTACACGTTAAATAAATTAATTTCACAATTTTAGCTTTGGTAATATTGACATACAAGAAAAATTAATTTCCCCAGACCTTGAACAGAAATCATTTTAAATTATACTATTTTTAATGAATTATTTTACTAATGGCAATTATACTATAATAAGAAAAAAGATTATGAGTTCATTCCTTGTGTAGTCTAATGCTCAGGGATTTTTTTTCATTACCTGTAGGATGAACAAAAAAATATGAACATTAAATATAGGTATGAATTAAAAAGTCTATTATCAGTGCTGTCGAAAAATATTAGTAGGTATACATCTACAAGACACCTGCTAATTTATAAAAATTAAAGTCTCAAATTATTTTCTCATATAATTTCTAAACAAATTTTAAACACAATAAAATAAAATCAAACATTTCGTCTTCTGTTTGTCGCTTTTTATCTACACTTTATCAAAAAGTAAATTTTGTTTACAGCCATTAATATTGGAACTTCCTTCTCAGATCGTCACATGCATATTTCTCATTATTAAATGTTATCAATATTAAGTAGAATTTATCACAAAATTATTTTTTTCATTAAAAAAATATTTATACTACTTAGAGTATTTTACATCAAATCAAAATCAAATTTTACAATTTTAGTTATACTTATTGAAACTTAAGATTTAAGATAGACTAATAAAAAAAATCTGTAGTGAAAATTACAATTAAAGTTTGCATCGTTCCGAAACGATCTGTATACTAACGTTGCAAAATGACGTCAGCATTTGACATTACTATGTTAAAATAACACCCCACATCTAATGACTTGACGAATAATATCCTTAATTTTGAGAGATACGCTACTTACGTATGTAGTATGTGGAAGATCATATCTGCCATCGAGATAGACCATACGCTCAGATGGTTAGAGCGTTACTCCGACAAAGTAAAGGCTCTGATTTAAATCCCGGTGACTGACATGATTTTTTTCACAATTTATTTCGTTCATGTTGTTAACATAAGAGCAAGTTTTTCATCGTTTACTACTCAGCTGCCATCTAGTGGTACTATCTATCAGTACTATTGTATATGCCTACGTCATTATATGTCATTACACAAAAATAAATAGCAGGGTAGCTCGTTAATGAGGCCGAATAGCCGCGTGCCCCCATTACCAGAAAACGGTCAAAGTAACTCCTTATTAGGTTTAATAAATTAAGAATATAATTTAATCATATAGTAAAGTATGAAGCGGTTCTATTGTAATAAAAATTGTTTATAGTTAAATTTAAGAACAATTAATCCAGACGCGAAATGTGCCACCGCGCTGAAGCCTTGGCCGCTCAGCGTTCTGCGGCCCATGTTGCTATGACAACGTAACATATTGTTTGCATGACTAGCATAGGCTAGCCATGTCTAGTAAGCGCTGTATGGCCGCACTTATTTTGCGGCTTCGACTCAGTTTTAAAATGAATATATTGTAATGTATTGTTTCGCGGTATGACAAATCATAAATAAATTAATATGGGAGTGAATAATATTAATGTTTTGTTAAAAACGAACTTTAACGACTTCATTTAGAAGATGAATTAAAAAATAAAGAGCTGAATTTACTTTTAGTTTTAATAAGTAATTTGTGTTAAATTTCTTCATCTACTTGCCCAGTTTAGGTAAAAAAAATGCTTTTAATTTTTTTTTAATGATTGCGCCCCTCCGGTTGGAAAGACACGAGCCGCCACTGATAAATAGATATATCTTCACGGCATATTAGCTATTACTGAGTAGTGATATATTCGTCCCGTGCGGGCATTTAACAGATGTTAGGTACCTCACGCGTACTCATTGCAAATTTTGGCATCGATCAGAACAGGACTCGGATCCCCAGTTCCCTAGACAAAAGTAAGAATCGACATTATTATAGGGAGAAAAAACTACGTGTTTATTATTTCTCCATAAAGTATAAGATATACAGGGTGTTAATAAATAAACTTTACACACTTTAGCAGGTGATAGTAGAGATGAAAACAAGAAAAAAAATCTAATACACTTAGGTCCAATACTCATTGGTTTTTAGAAAATTCATGTATGGAATTTGTACATAATACACAGGATTGACGAAGGTATTGTGCTGGCCACATCAGATTTAACAACTAAGGACGATCAATTGTAAACAAAGTTGCAGCCGTCGTCGAAGAGACTCACGCACTTGCTCGTAAACACCTAGAGTCCTTAGTTGTTAAATCTGATGTGGCCAGCACAATACCTTCCGTCAATCCTGTGTATTATGTACAAATTCCATACATAAATTTTCTAAAAACCAATGAGTATTGGACCTAAGTGTATTAGAATTTTTTTCTTGTTTTCATCTCTACTATCACCTGCTAAAGTGTGTAAAGTTTTTTTATTAACACCCTGTATAAAATATATAAAAATAGTGAAAAATATTGTTTAATTATTGAATCTTTAAAATTAAAAAGATGGGCCGCTAGTATTAGTAATTAAGGGTGATTATCGAGCATTTAATTACCATTGTTTTATCTCTGTCAATCGTTCATAGATTATTTTAGAGAAAAATGCTTCAAATAAAAAATGCGTGCAATTAATTTTTCTATAAATAAAGGGTTTTCCAATAAGAGGTGTTATTTTGATATTCAAAGAAAAATGCCATTTTTTAATATAAATGATCGGATGTTTATTTCATTATAAAGAGGAAGGTATGCCGTTAATAGTGGAAAATAACATCAGGCAAATGACCACCACGACCACGCTGACAGGACAATATCCTTTTCATGAAATTTTCTATAACCAAATCGCAAAGTGGCTGTCCTATGTCCTCGATAGCCTCACGAACTCCATCTTTGAGGTCTTGAGTCGACGCTGGGCAGTTGGCGTAGACCTTCTCTTTCACGTGGCCCCAAAGAAAGAAGTCGCAAGGTGTTAAATCACAAGATCTCGGTGGCCAATTGTGATCACCTCTTCGAGAGATAACACGGTCCGGAAACTTTTCCCGTAAAAGATCAATGGTTTCGTTGCTTGTGTGGCACGTAGCGCCGTCTTGTTGAAAGTAAACGTTGTCCAGATCAATACCATCCAATTCCGGCCATAAAAAATCGTTAATCATCTCTCGATAGCGCAATCCATTCACCGTAACTGTTGCTCCAGCCTCATTTTCGAAAAAGTAAGGTCCAATGACTCCGCCGGACCATAAACCGCACCAAACAGTCACACGTTGAGGATAGAGAGGCTTTTCAACAATAACTCTTGGGTTTTCTGAGCCCCAGATGTGACAATTTTGTTTGTTGACGAAGCCACCGAGGTGGAAATGGGCCTCATCACTCAAGATGATTTTTCGATGGAATTCCGGATCATTTTCATGCATTTCAACGACCCAATCAGCAAAGACACGACGTTGTTGATGATCGGCCGGCTTGAGTTTTTGTGTTAACTGGAATTTATAAGCCTTAAGACCCAAATCTTTATGCAAAATACGGTGTAATGACGTTTGTGGAATGCCTAATTCCAAAGAACGACGAGGAATGGACAAACCTGGGTTTTCTTCAACACTTTCAGCAATATTCTCGGCTGTTCTTGAGCGACGTGCACGGGTTTTATTCTTCACATCACTAACTTGTCCCAACAGCTCGAATTTTTCCACCAATTTCTGTATTGCGGTCCGACAAGGTGCTTCACGACGACTCAAAAATTGTCCAGTTTTACGAACCGTCTCTGCCAAATTTTCACCATTTTTATAGTGAATTTTAATAATTTCAATGCGTTGTTGAAGCGTGTATCGTTCCATTTTTATTAATGGCGTAGTTTCTACTTGTCAAATGTCAAAAAATGACAGCTTCAAAAGCGACATCTACCGAAATAGCGGGCTATTCAAAATAACACCTCTAATTGGAAAACCCTTTATTATTTGAAGTATTTTTCTCTAAAATAATACATAAACTATTGACAGAGGTAAAATAATGATGTTCGCTACTCACCCATAATCACTTGTTCATACTAGTGGCCATGGCGTTTCATTGAATGGTGTTAAAATAATTATCAAGTATATTTTTGGACGGTAGTGTATTACAAATGTATTTAAAATTAATGTTATATGTTGTGTGCTGACGTATCGTTGAAGTCTCCATGATCGCATGGGATCATTAACATTTATTTCCATATACAATGTTTGTTTTCGTATTTAATATGAACAGAAGCAAAGAACAACATGTTTATATCATCTTTGTTGCCGGTATTGTGCGCTGACATGTCTTTGAAGTCTGTAACCATGCGCGAGAACCGGATTATTGTTGCGTAACCCGCACAAGCGCCAGTGTCGCTGTCGCATGGCACAACAACACAGCACAGCGATGATGTAAGTCTTAGCGTCATCCGTCAGCTGATGTTGAGGTAGTTAATGTCGCCATAATCACGGAAAATTACAAAAACCAATCATTGGAAAATTATACACGTTAGAAAAACGTGGGAGTTTGTCAAATGAACATAAACAATACTCAGGCAGGATAGATTAATTAGTTGAATTCAAAGATAATTCTAGTTTATTTTTAGATAATGTTATTCGTCTTCTGTAATTAGATTTGTTTAGTCGAAAGTTCTAGTTGAGTTAATAAAATGTCCGGAATGACAAAAAAAAATTAACACCAACCTTTAAAGCCGTTTTTGAGAAATTAAAAATTATATTTGTGAATGGAATTTGACATTTTTACATAGTTAGTTTGTATAGTTACCAGTCTCACATATAGATTGTCTTACCGACCATCACTGGAGTTTCTTTTTTATGAATAAAATATTTCTTGATGCCGATTTTGACCAAATTTAATCTCAAATATTTAGGACAACAAAAGTTAAATAAAGTGGGTAAATTTCTGAACTATGATATAGATCAGAGGTTCTCAAACTTATGTGGCTCGCCGCCCCCTTTTAGAAAAGTAATTAACTTTACTCCCCGTCTCTCCCCGCCGACTTAATTTCAGCGTACAGAAAGGAAATATTAATGTCAATAAAACGTCCTAATCATGGAAACTTGACAAAAAAACTTATTGCGAATTACAAACAACAATTATAAAATAGTTCTAATGCTAATGTGTAAGATGGATTTGATGCAATAAATAAATAAATATATCATCACGGCATATTACCCATTGTTGGATGTGCCAATCTGCATTGTACAGATATCGGTAATGATGAAATATTTTGCGGGCACTCATTGCTGACATGGAGAGTACACCACAGGGGTCAATTTTGTGCCATTAAAATTCCAAGTAATTTTTGGCGTCGGTCGAGATCGAACCCGGGACCCCAGATTCGCGACCAGACTCAGGCACACGGCCACTCATTGCAATTCTACCAATTTATTAATATTAGGGTCAATTTTTATTAATAGCATCTGTAAATCACCGCGATTAGTTATTTGTAGTCGTTCAACAAATTTACGAACTTGTAACCACACTATCAGTTGTGATTTTTGTAAAGTAAACTATTTAACATAATTTTAGGTTTTCTGCGAAACACATCAATTATTAGTATATTACATCCCAGGTGGGAAATGTTTCATTGCAGACGAGGGCTTATATTACCGAAAGGCAAAGCTACGAGGTGAAATACAGCTCAAGACTATAATGACACGATCACCGAGGTATATATACTATTTTAAACACAATCTACCTGTTTTTAGATCAATAATTTTCAAAATAAATCATTGACTTATGCCTTTAATTTTATTAATATTTTTTGAACGGTCATTTTCCATCCAAGATATTGTCATTGCAGTTAGTAATGACCTATTACTCAACCTCTAAAAGGTAACATATTACAAGGTGCATATAATGATTGTGAATAAAATATTTTACCGGTTTCTCAAAATGTTCAGATATTTTTCTACTGCCCCCTTAGATTAATAAAACCCCCGCCTCCCCCAAATCCCCCAGGAACTTTCTCTGCCCCCCCCCCTAAATCCTTTTAACGTGCCCCAAGAGGCGGGATCGCCCAATTTGGAAACTACTATAAATAATTTGCAATAAGTACTCGAAATCTGTCAATAGAAAACTGACATTTCGGTATACAATTATTCCTTCATCAGGCAGGGTAAGTAAGATCCTACAGATACTTAAACATAAATTAATTTACATATAAAAACAATTAATTTAAACATACATTTGTAAAACTAATTGTTTCAACAAATGTTTTATGTGAACCTACATGAATTTATGTATGTTTATGAATCTGCTAGATCTTACTTACCCGGATGAAAGTATAAGTGCGATAATCTGCGATTTTACAAGTAGGTGTTGAAAAAAAATAATTACTTCATATAAGATAGAGTGTCATTATTAAAAGTAATTATTTTTATACAAATTCCATTGGTATTTAAAATAATTATAAAGCTGGTTTGACCATAGAAGGTAAATAAAAAATATTTAAAAAAAAAACTTGAAAAACAAGTATCATTTAATGCATACATATATAACCATTTTAATTAATTATTATCTATAAAAATTATACAAAATGTTGTCGTTACATGCAAAAAACACATAATTATTCTACACAAACATATACCTAAGAATCATCTTTATCAGGAATTGTACAAGCTCCATTGCAAATAAAGTGGTTATCTGCTAAATCTAATGTGATTTTTATTAAAACCAAAATTAGCAATGTGTATCTTGTATTTAATGTACATAAAAATATGCAGGAACATGATGATTTATTTCATCTAACGTCAAACCAAAATACAAGGAGTTAATGTTTTATAAATAAAAATGTTTCTTATGCCGTTCTACCCTTTTGAGTGTAAATAAAAATTAATTTTCAAATCAAGATACTATTGGAAAATAAAACGTTTGTACTTTTTGTTTCTGAAATTGACACTGTTACACTTTAATTACGAAAAACCGGAAACTATAATCCTCGCTTATAATTTTGCTCCTGATTATTTCGCAAATTTATTTACCTTTACGTTTTCTATTTTATTGCTCATATCGTATTTTGTTTTTCCATGTTTTGTTGAATTACAACTTTATATTAATTAAAAATACATACAAATTTATTGTTAAGAAATACAATACTCGTTATGTATTCATCACTGCCAAAATCAAGTAATGAAAGAAGTTACTCACACTGATTTATTATTTATAATAAAAAAATGATTATGTCGTTCAAAATATGTCAATATATAGACTAGAAATCCGAGACGTCATAGAAATCTTATAAGCAGAAAGCAATTTGTGGTAACTTACCACTGATAAGCGTGATAAGAAGTTTCTTTATCTTTTTCTGGTACATAGGCGTTTATTAGTTGAATATCGATCTGAAGTGTTGTGATAATCTGTATTATTTACGATAATAGGTACAATTTCTTCACCACAAGAAAGTTAAAAGTATCATCCTCAATTTATATATAAATTCACGAACACAATATTGATATGATCGAGTTGTACTACATTTGAAAGTAGTACAATAATAAATAGAATTACAATCAATTTTCAGTATTCATTACACACATCATAAATAAAAATTCAATTCTCGTACGATTCATTCTTGTATCAAGTATCAATAATCTCTCAGTCAAAATTACAAATGAAAAATTGTATTACCCGCAAATTACGTTTCTTATCGCTCGATCTAGCACAAATACCAACTTAAATTACCAACTGTGAATCGGTTTTTACCGTTAGTTGTGCGTTGTCGGAAATCCGAGAAGGAGTCGTCAATCTGTCAAGTTTACTCGACGATAGCGCAAACAAAAGACAATGACAAATACGCTAGTAAACAAATAGAGTATTTAAGGAGTCCTTCAGTGAGTGGGGTATGCAGATTGTCTTTTGTTATCGAGCAGGCAATTGTTGGAATAAAATCACGTAGGCATAATTTACGATATATTCTGATTTTTAATGATGTTCTCTTTTTTAAAATTTGTTGGGTGACCTATGCGATTAACCTACGTTTCTTTTGTCGTTTATTTAATGCGAGGCCTTACTTTCATCTTTTAATATTCGTTGTTATATAGTGTTATTAAAGTGAGACAGATTTTTATGAGCTCAAACTCAATGAAGTACGTATTTACTTACAAAAAAATCGTTAAAGGCTGGTTTTGTAATGGAAGTAACCTGTGATTTATTCAGCAATCTTTAAAGTGAAACTATAGGCACTTCCATGTTGCGTTTCATAATGATATGGAATATGATGCTAACTTAATTATGCTGTAATTGTAAAATTCACCAACTTTTAAATTCTATATTATACTCGTAGATTTTATCCACAACAAATAAGAAGCGAGTATTTTATTACGTGTGCGCGTAGCATTTTGTTTCCGGCATATTTGACGTTTCTAGTAGGTACCTACTTTGTGCTATGAAATTTTTGTTGCTTTTCTTTTGTAATTAATGTATTTTAATAAAATTGTTAAAACCTCCTAAAAACTTTCCCCTAACAGATCCTTTACTGATTTTTTGACAAATATAACAAAACGGATAAAAATAGGGTTAAGTTACCCGACTTGTCAAATATATAATCATCGTAAACCATCGTTTCGTTTAACAGAAAAATAAGTTTTCATTTCGCTATGTTGATATTACATATGAAAGTTTAAGAAATATTAGCAAAATGAAGAAAATGAACATAATGAATACAGAAATATTCCATAAATATCATTCCATAATTTTTGGCAAGGAAGAAAAATTTGATCGACTAAATAATGGAAAAAATACTTATAATGTAAAACATGATAAATAAATATGTCTGCTCTTTGCATTTAACAATAATTTTAATTTTTCAGGTATGTACCTTTAATGCACTTATTGACATTACTGATAAATAAAATTTATACGAATATTTTCATTAATTTAATTTTTACTTATCTCTTTTAATATTATGTCATAGGGTGACCATATTTTCCAAGGCTGAAACCAGGATATTCCTTTAAAAATATAAGAAAAAAAGTTATATTCTCACAGTTCATACATTAACATAGGACTTTAACATGTAAAATCATATTTTTGTAATTTCCTGCTTGCCTAATATTTTAGGTAAAAATTCTACAACTGAATCAATAAGCAAAATTAATTTTATATGCTGTGACGGCAGAAATTAGATATTAAAATATCTAAAATCACCCCAAAAATAGCGATAGCCATGCAATTTAAATAGATAAATAATAAATGTTTAACGCGGTTGGACGTTTTACCTCTCAAGATAGGTTAATATACTATTATTAGGTATTATTTGTATTACCTGTTCAAATGAACAATTATATATTAACTTAAATAAATAATTTTTGACTTAAACAGAAAGTAAAAATACCTACCTAATAATAAAAATAAATTAACTTAGCTTGACAGATAAATCGCTAACATTTGTTAATTTTAAGTTTCAAATCCATGGCTATCACTATTTATGGGGTGATTTTACATTTTCATACCTAATTTCTGCCGATATGGAGGATGCAAAATTAATTGTATTCTAATGTAGAATTGTATACAACATTTATTTGAAGCTTTTTTACCTAAAATAATTAGGGAAGCAGCAAATATTAATATTAGTACATTTATGGATTCAGGAATGTAAATAAATTGAATATAGCTGACATGATAATTATCTCAAAAATTAGAACACAATCACATTTTAAAAATAAACAATAACTTTCGGATTACATTTTCGTACAAAATGAAGGTTATGTTTGAACAAATGTGAAACATGTCTGCATTCTGACATTCACATTTTACCTAAGATAAAAAAATATATTTCATTGGTGACACATGGTGTAGATATAAATACATTTTTTTTTTTATAATTTAGTGGAAACCTGAACATTATAACACTGCTGGGATGCCGGGACAATCTGTGAACTCCAGGACAGTCCCGGCCAAACTAGGATGGATGGTTACGCTAAGAATGCAGAATATACATATGTAAAACAGTAATAAAACAGATTGATTGAACAAACTCTTAGTTACCCAGAATTCCGCTGGTGTCCTATGATCCTGTATTTTCATTATTATTAAGTAAAAATTGTTGACCTTTTTTGTTTAACTTGTTAAAGATTAAAAGATTATTTTTAATTTTTATTGTTTTGTAACAATAATAACAATTACTTTATTTTCTAATAAAAATATTCCAATAACAGGAAATTATATTTCAATTTCAAGTGCATACGTGTTAGTAAATGATACCATATAAAAAACTAATTTGCTAACGATGTAATATCTTCCTGTCACTTTTGACAAGTTGAAAGACATTTTCACACAGTCAGCCCGACAGCCAGAGATTTAAAGATGCGTGAAAATATAAACGGAGAATCTGCATATCATTATCTAAATTAACATTCATACTTTCGCAAATTAATTCATTAATAATTAATAATTAAAACAAACTTAATTTAATCTCCGTCGGCAATGGAAATGTGCATGTTCATAGATTTAGACACAGTATTTTTTTCGTAGTGAAATAAAACTGAATAATTATTTTAATTATTAGGTTGATTTACCCTCAGGTCGATTAGTAATTGAGAAAGAGTTATATGTTTGTGCTGACTCAAAAATAGGTCACCAAATAATAAATAAACAGATTATTACAAATATCTCTGAAAATTTACACAATTTTTCTTTGATATTAATCATTGAGTAGAATTACTCTTCATCATGGTTGAATAAACTATGACTAAAATAACAAATTCAGTTGTTAACTAGGGTAACTAAAATTTTGATTAAATGCTACCAATCTGTTGATAAGGACGTTACAAGAGTTTCTTTTAAAAAGTAATATAACCCAGGGGAACTCTATTGGTATAATTATTCGGTATACTACCTTAATTTACTATTTCATAGTTGATAATTCTTTTAGTTAAATTAAAAGTTGTTATCCTAAAATACTTCATTCAAGTTAAAATGGCTTCGTACGTAGGAACTTAGAACATACTTATTATTTCTAATAATAAGTGTCAACTAAATTACGTCAACCCGAAGTAGTAATAAGATTATGTATTTGCAAAAACATTTATAATATTTTTAACAGTACACGCAGACTATAGTCTATTTTAAACCGTCATATTACTTTCGCAGCACCTTGTATTCTGAATTTAGTACGAAAAGTTTGGTTTATCCGAATCTTATAAGATCTTTTTGTAGACGACATATGTATGTCGGATGTGATCGACCGGTCCACCGCAAGATATTTTTAAGGTGATCGCGAGCACTTGCCAGATTTAGTTTTCTGATACAGTCGAACTTCAATAACTCGAAATTTTAATCATATAAATAAAACTGACTGGAATATAGAGTGAAAATTGGGCGCATATCCGATAAGATTCAGTTACATTTTTTTTTCTGTGGTTATTTAGTATATCACGAGTGTCCAATAACTGTTCATAATCATTCCACCAAAAGGTATTTTGAAAACAATTGCAGATAGGTTAAATTAATAAATGAGGTAAAAGAAAATGGTCCAAAAAGAAAAAGGATGTAACAAGAAAATATGGTATATCTCCAAATACAGTGTCAACGGTTTTAAATAATAAGCAGTCTATTAGCATTGCAGTGGAAGATGGAACTCCATCTTGTACCAAGAGGTTGGAAAAAAATAATGAAAATGTAGATAAAGCTGTTCTAGATTGGTTTCAACCAGCCAGGAACAAAAACATGCTTATTTTCGGCGGATGTAATTAAAGAAAAGGCTTTAGAATTTGATAAGCAACCGGGACAACCATATTTTAAGGCAAGCGTTACTTTGTCACCTAAATAAATGCATAACATCCATAATTTTTTGAGTCTTGATAACTCGAATTTTTTTGTGGCAAGTCATATTTCGAATTATCGAAGTTTGACAGTATTTATTCAACTTTTAGTTTAGTTTCATATAGCTAAACCTGCCTCAAGATGCTCTTTATAGAACAGTAAAAACAGTGTCAAATCCGTCCAGGAAATAGAGATTGAATCAACCTAAAATAAGTCCGACTATATTCATATTAAGGCTTATTAATATTCGACTTTCTATGGTATTCAATTAAAGCACAGATACCTACTCAAATGCACGACTCAAAAGTTTTATTCCTGTCTGTTACCTCAAATTTTATCAAACTGTAATTTTTGTATTTTATTATTTTTCCTGCCCTCTTATAGGGAATACTCCTGTTGAGCATTTTATACTATATAAATAAATAAATAACACTCGCGGTGTTCCCTCTACCCTACATCAACTACAAGTGTACGTGAGACGACATTCTATAAAAGTTTATTATTTATTTTAAATTTAATTTAAAATTGCGTATTCTTGTTCTGAAAACTTCTCTACCAAAAAGATTCCATTTCTTTCTTTTTATCATTTTTTTAACTAGAGCGTGCATTTTCTTCAATAGGTAGTAGGATATCTGATAAAAAATTATTATTTCTTGTAAATTCTTTATATGAACATACCTCTAACTTCTATCATCAAAAAAATCTTCATTATACGTTGTTTGAGTTTACTGTTCCTAGTTTTTTCTCTAACAAATTCTTCATCTTGAGATTGCAGATTGAAAAATGCTGATAAAAAGTACTTCGCTACGTTATATTTAAACGGGACAACTTTCACATTGTTTGCACAGAAGCAAAACAAATGAAACTCGTGAACTGACTTTATTCATTTCTAGCTATCGTGTTGCGATCACTCGGTATCATTTTCTAGTGTTTCTAGTGATCGCTGTTTTCGTTTGTTTATTGTAATTATTTTTCGAAGAAATGACAACGGAGAGCAGTAAATGCGCAGTAGGTAGTAGCTGGATTATTTTCTCTTGAATCTGATATCTTATTTTCTCTTACATGTAAAATCATTTTAAATTGCAGGAGGTTGAGATATGAAACCGAGTTGGTATTTCAAACAAAAGGAAATAATTTTGTCTTAAACATACCAGAAATAAAAGCTACTATATTATTTATATTTAGAATTTTACTTTTACTTCAATGAATATCAATCAATAGGTTTTCAACAACTTCTTCTAAGGAGACACTTTATCTATTGAATCTCGTTATTAAAGAAATAAATTCCTTTAATCATTAATTACTTCAAGTAAATACATATTCATAGTAATGAACAATTTTTTTATTGATAACTCCACTTTACCATAAATTACTGAAAATTACGTATTTGTATGCTGTTTCAGAAACCTTCCCAGACACTCCTCATCAATCAAATTATTTATAAAAAATTACCAAAAATACAGCTGAGGAATTTTTTATACGAGCTGTCAATGTATTGCAATCCGTCAAACGCACAATTAATCCATTTATCAAATATTTATCCGCATAAAAATCAGGGGGATTAATTTAATCGTGCCATTTATACCGTTATTAAATGTAACTGAGATTGGTGAAATAAAAAAATCTATAGTTATGTAGTATTTATCGTTTGGTTATTTTAAACTTAAGAATAAATTATTTAACTGAGCTTGGTGAAAATGGCCCTAAAACTATTAATTTAATCTTTAATCACTATCACTACGAATCATACATATTTTCCATATTTCAGTAATTCTAGAAGTACTTGAGTTCTGTATTGGTACTTGGTCACCTATTTCATATTTTTTTATGTAATATCCCACGATTTAAATTATTATATTCTTCATGATAGTATTTGTAAATTTTATTGATATCTATATCGAAGATTTGTTTCCCTTGATTAGAAGTTTTTGATAAACTATCGACAGCCTTTTTGAGAAAAATTGTTTAAATTTTGAGATGTTCTTACATTTTCGAAGTTTCGAGGGCATCTTCAGTGGATATACAAAATCTTCGGGAGCGTGCTACATATGTTTGATTAATTAATTTTATTAAGAATAGTTACTTCATTGTCATTGAACTTGTATACATATATAACATCTTCTTCGTTGCACTAATTCCTGCATTTGTGGCAGGATATGCATTATTTCATCTGTTTGGTTCAAGGTGTAACCATATATGTTTATCTAATGTCTGCTCATCATAGTCTTACTCTAATACTATTTAATTCTTCTGCTTATATACTAAGAATATTAGGCAAAAAGTTTTACAATTTTTATGAGAATATTTTCAAAGTTTTTGTCATAGATATCATAAAAATATAAAAAAAATTACCTTTGATGTGAGTTACTGCAACATAAACTGAGGCATTTTCGACCTGAAAAAAAAACTATATTAATATCACAGTCAAAATAGTTTATAAATATAAATAAATAAATATATCATCACGGCATATTACCCATTGCTGGGTGTGCCAATCTGCTTTGTACACAGATATCGGTAAGGGCGCTTACCAGACGTCACCTCACGGGCACTCAATGCTAGCGTGGAGAGTGCACCACAGGGGTCAATTTTGTGCCATTAAAAGTCGAAGTAATTTTTGGCGTCGGTCGGGATCGAACCCGGGTCCCCATATATCTCTGTATTAATTTATATTAGATTCAAATATATATATATATATATATATATATATATATATATATATATATATATATATATATTTAAACGAATACAATACTAATATATCCCACAGCATTTAATAAACATCTTGTTAAAATTATAATGTGTAATTAATATAATGTTGAGGACAAAAATTATCTACCTATAAAGTTTTTCTGCTTCCAAGAATTAATTAATTATCTCTATAATTACCTACAGCGTCATGTCAGTATCTACTACCTATTATCTATATTTAAATACAATTAATCATGTTTATTATTATGAACATCATTCTCTTATACTACCTAACAATAAACCAACAACTCATTCTCCTCGGCTCAGTTTCTTCTGTCGGCCAGTAAACAAAAGACAGTAGAACCGGATGTGACATCGTGTTGTTATAGTCTTCACAGTCGTCAGGCTTCGAGGTACTCCTATCATCTGTGCCGGAAATAACAATCAACAGGAAGTGGATAGTGGCAGATGCGCCAAAAAAAGATACAAGAAAATGAGAGTATGTTTGAAGAAAGTAAATACACTTGACTATATTGGATGATTAAATAAATAAAGGTTGTAACAAACTTTAACAGTTTGTTGGAAAGGTTATTTCGAGTGAAAAATATCATATAAACCAAGTTTTATAAATGACAGATAATATTCAAATTTTGTTAATCCAGATATTTTTAAAAAACGTTTTTATACCACATATTTCTTAAATTGGTATTATTGCATCTTAATTATATTCTTATTTCACATAAATGGTTTTAGTTTTTAGTACTAGCGAAAACTCGGCTACGCCGAGCTTCCCCTAGGTGGATAGTGTTTTATGATTGTTTCCATGCAGTCCTAAATTATAATAGTTGTACGTTTTTTTTTATTTTGAATATGCCGATATGGTTCCATTTCTGGATTTTAAAATGGTAATGCGTGTACAAACACCACAGCCTGGAGTCTAAGGGCCTCGCTTGGCTGCTGGTTATTTCGTTATAAGCTATGCATATTTATCTTTAAATTTTGTTGTTATTTTGTGTTTAGTATACTTAATACGGGCAACATAGGTTTAAAATATATTTTGAGTACATTATCACTTTACAGTTCATATAACTTAGTAAAATAACTTTTTCTAATGAAAGATGTACTTATATTTCAACATCCTATATTTTCTTTCATAATAAACTGTGTTTATGTTAAATTAATATGTCGTACACGTTTTACGTTTACCGACAAACAGTAAAAGAACCTACAGTTTTATTACAGATCAAATATCAAAGTATTTGACCACAGCTGTGCCTTTAATTAGGTAATTAATTATTTGACATCTACTATAATAAAGTATGAAATGAGTTGAAATACATACCCGATGACTACCGGACAACAGCTGTGTATAACATTTTAATCGAGAAATGTATTTATCATTTTAATAAAATATCATTACGGCTTACTCGTATTGCTCATTTCTGCAAGTGCCAATCTGCTCCTATTCACAAATTTCGGTACAGTATACTAGGCATGTATGTGTACATATGTGCGCGTATGCGAGTGTATGTGTATGTGTGTGTGATGATTTTTTTTCATCCCCGATAATTGAAATATTACAATTTCTACGAATTCCTCGTTTTTACATCTACTATATTAAATTCTGATTGTTTTTTGATTAAAATTAGGTGACCGAAAGTAGCCTCAGTTGAAGCTCTTAACAGTTTTTTTTTGTTAAAAGACGTATAAAATAGCATTTTTGATATTTTATATTATTATAAATATTAAAAAATGTTTTATTCTCTATACAATTTGATTGTGTTTTTTTTCAATAATGTATTTACAAATATATATATATATATATATATATATATATATATATATATATATATATATATATATATGTATATAAATTCACAAACCTTGCAACCTACCCTGCTAAACCATGGAAACAGTTATAATATTCAAATATAACAAATTGATAGATATCATTGCGTACTCCTGTATTTAAATATGAAGCGAAAGTTCAAATAAATTGTTCCTGTACTAGAACTATTAACATTTTAAAATATTCAACATTAGACAAACATACTTGTGATATGAACCTGCATTTAAAAAAAATATATCGAAATCTATTAATACTGGACTTTGTTTTTAATGGGAAACCCAAAATTCAGTAGCATTTCATGTTTTCCCATTAAAATCAAAGTCAAATACTGATAGATTTCATTAATACTTTTTTTTAAAAAAGCAGGTTCATATCAGAAGTATGTTTGTCTAATATTGATCGTTTAAAAATGTTAATAGTTCTGGTACAGGAACAATTTATTTGAATTTTCGCTTCATATTTTAGTATAGGAGTACACAATGCTCTTAAGGTCATCTGTAGCATGTACGAATTAACAAATTGGCATACATTTATCTCTCTTATTTGCAAGGACTACAAGCGTGTGCGATAAGGATGTCTTGTCTTTCAAAAATTCATATTGTTTCGACAAAGTTAGGACACTAAGTAAACGACACTAATGAATTTGACAGAATGGGCGGAGCTAAAATCTTAATTCATACAATTCGAACATGACCTTGATCGAACATCTTTAAAAAAAATACTGTACATCGTATATTCGTATTCGTATACATTCGTAAAATAATTTTACTGGAAATATATAATCTTTTGCAAGAAACTTTCTGTATGGAATTTATATACCCGTAAATTATAAACATGCTCGTATTAAGAACTGACGGAATGTTAATGTGCTGGCCATATAAGATATTTTGAGTTCATCTAAATCTAAACCACAGTAAATCACCTGTTTGTCAATATTTACGTTTTCTTCAGAGAAATATTCCATCTGCTGATTGCTATTAAAATTCATAATTCTTGGAAACAATAGCCAGGACGTAGTGCATCATACATTCTCGCATCCTCTTTTGGTCTTTTGTAATGGAACGGATCTACGCAGCGCGCACGATGTATTGCTTTTCTGTCCAGCACCGCACAGATTTCTAATGGAGTTTTAATTAGAGGAGAGTACTTGATTCTTAATTAAAGCGGAACACAACCGACTCGAGGATGTGCGTTACCGACATAAGAGAAATTGGATAGTGTGTACAGGAAACATGAGAAAATTAGGGCTAAATGGATAGAAGACAGTAATTTGTGTTTGATTATTTTAATATGTTTCCGACAGTACATACACATATATAACGCTTCATTATTTTTTATATTTTTTTTGCAATAATTCACTGACGGATTTTCAATAAAACTTATCAACAGTTTCGATTCACGAACTATATAGTGTAATTTATTTTATGTTTATGATACAACGCTGTTGATAATCTAATTGCAGAATGCTCAAAATCACACAATATTTCTCTCTCTTATTAATCAAAATACAGAGTGTCCAGGATAACATATGCAACATGAGTATCTTTAGAAATATAAAAGATACGAAGCCGGTTAATTTAGACAAAAAATATGCTATTAGGGTCTATCTTAGTGGTGTATTGTTTATCCGAAAAAATGTATAGATAACTAGATATAGGCGAAAATGTAAATTTTGTAGTTTTCATTTTTATAAACAATCTTCCAAGTATGAAGTGTTATGATGTCAAAGCTATAATTTTTACATGGGCGTTATATCTTGATCAAAACAAAGGTGCGTATTTTTTTATTGATTTTTTGTTGACACCAATAAAAAATTATTACCAACATGTCATTACAGTACCATTGTTAAAAAAATACGCCGAAAGTCTTTATCCTCTAATATGCGACATTCTATTATTGCTGCGCATAAAACTGGGCTTTCTGAGCAAAAAATTACAAAAAAACTTTAGTATTCCTCAAGGAACGACGAGAAACATAATTTTGCAGTTTACAAATACGGGAAGTATTGAGACAATCAATAAACCTGGATGTTTTTCGATGCTTACGAAAAGAAATCGCCGAGTTTCTTTCCCAGATTTGCATGTCAAATAGGCAAATGTGATTGGTAGATCGATCTTTAAAGGCACTTTGAAAAGTATGAATACGGGTTCAAGTTGGTAACATGAATCAATAAAACAATCCAAATTGATATTTTTTTATCCAGGCAATGTAAAAGTCTCTTCTCACACAAAAGCAAAAGCAAGCCCAATTTTTTTGGTCAAAAGAACACAAAGATTAAGTCCCGGAATTAAAATTCGAGCTTGCTTTTGTTTCTGTAAATTTTAAATATCAATTAAAATGAAAATAAACTTGAAAACAATCATTTAAGAAATAATTGATAATTTCATTTGTTTCACCATAACCTGTTTTTACTCCATAAATTTAATAACAGTAGTATTTTTGCTGTTTGAAAAAATTAACGATGTTCTTCAATTTAGAAAAAAACTTAAATTGTCAAATAATTAAGGAAAAGGATGTATAGAGCTTTAAGGAAATTAATATTTCCGGTTGAAAAACACTTTCACATACACATATACTTGTAGGAACTTGTAAAAGTGCGTATTTCCAAAAATCTCACTATACGAACTGGATTGATATCAATACTTCCTTATCTAGGGTAAAAGGAACGTTAAATTTATTCAGCCAGAAACAATACCCATAGATGCATCTTCTTCTTTTATTAACATTATTAATGATTCTGTTTATTACGTATCTAGAAATTAAATAGCGCCTTTAGTTAAATGCCAAGTTTAAAATGTATAATTATCTATAAATATCTCCAAAACTAATTAAAAATAGGATGAAACTCCCTATAAATATAAGTTCTTCCCTAAAATTCATGACATTCTTCACACGTGGTTTGTACCTATATCAAATGTTACAGCCCTTGTGGCATTTTAAACATAAATCTTATTTTGACAAGCGGAACATCGTTTGAGGGCTGGACTTTTTACTCCCTGACATCTATGGGAGGTGTTAAAATATTTCCTTATAATTACAATATTATAAATGGTCTTATTTTCAGGTAAAAGATCTCAGTTTTTTTAATTTTGTGAGGTCCGTGAAAATGTTTTCAAGATTGATGATCTCAAAAGAGAAATATTTGTGTGAGAAAAAAATTATGTTTATAAATTATTTTATCGTTTATAAATTATTATTTTATTGTTCACATATTTATGATTTGATTATCAAAAATTGTTAAACAAATAAATCTAATTTTATGGCCTGAAATTAATTACATCCATTAAGCATTTACGATTTTTCATGGCTCATATATGTAGGTTTATTACATTATAATTGCTTGTATTTTTACAACTTGCCAAGGTTATAAAATCAACCCAGTTGCAGTCACTTTTCTTTCGATGCACTAATTTAGGATTTCATCGTAAATTTATTTATTTTACCTCACATTAAAATCTTACCTACTTATTTTCTGATTTATTAAGTTTAATTACACGTTGCATACTTAAAGGTGTATGGAAATCCGTAAAGTAAGTGCGTAAGGAAATTGATATAAAGAAAAAGAATAAAATATAATTGTTGTAGAAGAAACAGTTAAATCTAATCCGGATTAAAAACCACACGTAATTTGAGATGCATGAGAACTACCAAACTGACACAAATACAACGGCAATTTGGATGAACTGATATCTTAAAAGTGGATAATCTTACAAAATTGCCGCTACTGAAGAGTCAAGTTACTGCCAAAATTATAATATTTCCAAAGAACCCTTATTGAGAATTTATATTTTTTCGAATTTTCAACAATAATGCTCTTCACCATTCTTTCCTTCCACATAAAAACTTACAACTAGTGGCGTATCGACTACGGTTTTGGCCGACTAACAAGCATCACTAAAAGCCGTTCTTCACTGAAATTTATTTGTTTCCAATGTAGTGTGTCAGTCTCAAATGTGCATTTGCCTAACATTTATTCATTACAATGTGCCTTTGATTAATAAAAGTGAAATAATTACATATCAATAACATGTAATCTTTTCTATATACAAATCTAAAAATCTAATGTGGCCAGCACAATACCTCTCGCCACTTCCGTTTTTGGTTACGTAAGTATAGGGCGCGAGCAGTCATGTGACTTTGTTGGGCGTGACAAACAGATATGGGGGACTCGTTTCATAATGACAATAATTAGTAAGTTCACATGTGGTTAATTTGGCACCAGGAGTGTGGAATTTACTTGTCAAGGAAAATAAAACACATGGAATTAGAAAATCACGAAATTTAAAATGAAAAATTATAATATTAGTTATATCTATTCATTTTTTTTTTTAATTTTAAATTCATTCTATGAAGAAATTTTGTCTTACTCTTCTAATTTTTCGACATGTTTCCAATTCATTTTCGGCATTGAAAGTATTTCTGAACTATATATGTAATATACTTACAATTTTACATATTTAACTATTAATATAATAAGAAATAATATAATGTATGTACTTCCCAAAATAAGTCTTCAGTAAAGTCACCGGATTTCTGACACTGACATTTATCTGTCAGTTACAAACATTTTAATTTTTCAATTGGTTCCCAGGGCATTATTTGGGCTGAGAGATTTATTACAACAGATTATTTTATATATTATACTCTTTTATCTCTAAATCAATAAAAGATATAATAAGATATTTAAATATATCAGATAGAGAATTGAATCTTCTTTAATATTTGCAAGAACAAAATTTTTCAAAAAATAATAATTACAATACTTTTGTTACTTCCGGTTGTCCAATTGCTACCAAAACCTTTCCAACTCTGCCCAATAAATGTCCGATTGAGAAATACGGAGTTAAACAGATTTTAAGTATTATAGTTTTTGAGAAATCGTCCTTCCAACATATACACACACATACACACACATACACGCACACACACACACAGGCAGACATCATCGCAAAATGTTCAAATCGGATTGTAGGGATCTTAAAGCTTGCTTATTTATTAAAATATGCATATGCGATTTTTAACAAGAAACCAATGTATCAAGCCACTGAAGTTCTATTATTTTTCACGAATGTTGAATTCATATGGGTGATAAAAAGTAACTTCAGTACCGAGGTGCATATTAAATTTTATATTTAAATGTCATTTTGTTTACGTGATCTGTCAGTATTTTCATAATTATGTCTGTATTTGACGAATTTTATTTACAACAATAATAAAATCTCATCCAAATCTTTATGAGAAAAATAAAGCTGATTATTTGGGTACATTAGAAAAAGAAAATTTTTGGCATGACGCCAAAAAATATTTCGAATTTTACTGGCACAAAATTGACCTCTGTGGTGCACTCTCCACGCCAGAAATGAGTGCCCTTGAGGTGACGCCTGGTAAGCGCCCACACGGTACAAATATTTCATCATTTGCTGATATATGTATACAAAGCAGATTGGCACATCCTGCAATGGGTAATATGCCACGGTGATATATTTATTTTACTTATTTATTTATTTATGAACGTTGTGAATAACATATTCAATTGTTATGTAATTTTAAATTATTGACATGATATTGACTTGACATGAGCTATGTGACCCTGCAATTTGGACCCGTAGAATCCGTTGGAGGCAATGCAAGCGCATGGCGGCCAGTAAAACCCATTAGATTTGTTTACATTTTGAATAAGCGCTTTTTGATCCAAAATATAGTTATCAGTTCAAATCAACATAAGTTTTATGTTTATTTAAATGTATCATTCATCAAGAAACATAGTTGAAGGACCACAATTCATAAATTCGTGGTGGTATCTCGACTTATGGCAATTCTGACGTGAAACTGCAGTCTGCAGAGGTAAAAATTGGTAAAATCAAAGAAACTAATTTTATTACAAAGACTGCCAATAATTGTCTTCAAATTACATACCTGCAAAATTATTCTTTGTGAAATGCAAGGATCAGCCATATTTATTTAACCGATTAGGCCTTTCTCATATTTAAATTTATTTTCAATACGTTCAATCGATCAATTGTTTGTTCTTTGTCAAAATTTATGGAGTATGTCTTATATTTTTATTGAACTCGTACTCGTACGCTCTTTAATACAGTACTTTTTGATGTACATTATGTTCATTTTCTTTAAATCGTTTATTTTTCGAACATTTTCTAAATAATTTGTAAAATAAAGTGTGAGAACTTATTTTTCTGTTAAACGAAATGTTAGTTCTTAGCGTTTACATATTTGATATATGTTCTATTGGCCGCCATTAATTTAGTTCCCTAAAATTCCGCTGATGTCGCATTCTATTCTGTGGGTCTCAATAACTTGCGACAAATAGCAAGAAAAGTTGGTGTTTCACTGAACAGTGTCAGAAAAATGATCAAGTGTACACATATTTTTGGTCAGTACTCTACATACATACAAATTAAACACTGTGTTTGGTTAACAAGTACTGCAAAATACTACCTGAAATACTTAAAAATATAAGTAATATTTGTTTTATAAGTAGATGTTCTATATTTATGTTATTCAGCATTGATTATGCATTTCTTTTACCTCTCGCTAAGAGAGGTATTGCATTCATGCTAAAAATCGCATATCCAGATTTTATTGAATAAGCACGTTTTAAGGTCTCTACAATCCGATTTTAACATTTTTACGATGATGTCTGTGTGTGTGAGTGTGTGGATGTGTGTGTGTGTGTGTGTGTGTGTGTGTGTGTGTGTGTATGTGTGTGGGATGTTGGAAGGACGGTTACTCAAAAACTATAAGACTTAAAATTTGTTTAACAACGTATTTCCCAATCGGACATTCATGGGAAGATCTGAAAAGGTTTTGGTAATAATTGGACAACCGGAAGTAGAAGATTCTTGAAAAAAAATCTTCTAAATATTATTTTTTGAAAATTTTTCGTGGTAATATTAAAGAAAATTAAATTCTCTACCTGATACATTTAAATATTTTATTATATATTCCATAGATTTAGAGATAAAAGAAGTATAATATATAAAATAATCTGTTGTAATAAATTTGACAGCCGAAAGAATGCCATGAAAAATAATTGATAATTTAAATTATTTGTAACTGACAGATAAATGTCAGTGTCAGAAATAATGAGTAATGAATTAAAAATATACTTGGAGAATCCCTTAGTTCTTGATCTGTGACTATTATGGAGATGACAAGTCTAGGTTGAAGGACTTAAATTTGTTTCAAACATTATGGGACAATGTACACCAGTACTATAGACTAGAGTAACTTTGAATTGCGAAAAAGCTATCAAATTCTTCTCAAGTAAGTTGTAAATATTGACAAAATCGGAGTGCAATCTATCCGTCACTTTATTAAAGGGAATTAAGGTTATTTAGATGTAACAAGTATGAAAAAATAAAATGTAAAAGAAGATATATAAGAATAGATGCACAATCCAGATATATACATTTTAGACCGCCCAAAATTAATGTTTTTACTAGAAGAATATGAAGAGAAAGTAAACAAAGTTGTTCGAATTGAAAATTGCTGTTACCAGCCTAATATTTATATATGGTAAACTCTACTTTGTAATTTATTGTAACATAATTTATGGTAAAATATCTTCATGTTGAGACATGCTATTATTGAATAATAAAGAAGTTTATACGTCATAGATTTATATGAATATATTATTTGTATTTATAAAAATAATCTTTGCTTTATGCATACAGCCAGGTAAAATATACGGCGAGAGGTTATGTGCTGGCCACATCAGATTTTTTTGTAAGAAATTCTCACGTTTATTATTTTATAGGAAGTTATAATGATTGTAAACACGAATCTTATTCCTATTAAGAAAATTGCAAATAATTGTTCACATCATTGCCATCAATTTTAAATATGACACATTTCCACATCCTATCCGTAAATGATTTCAATAAGGCAAGAATTTAAAATGACCAAATTGTTTATTAGAAATCCTTGATAAATTGATAAGTGATAAAAAGTAGTGGATAAAATGTAGGCTGTGTCCATTACGTTACGATAATAGCGTCTCGAGTCAATTTTCTCATTAAAGCTTGGAGTAAGTCTGACGCAACGCTCACTCGTCCCTTATGTGTTTGATCCAAGTTGCAAAAACATGAAAAGAAAACGGATCTAGTAGCAGTAGCCACGTCGTAACACTTCAAGATTGATGGATACATCATTACATCCTAATGGCAATCTTGTCGACAGACGTCTTGTCCCATTACCACGACCACTGCACAGGGCCGGCTGGTAGACTTACATACTCTTATAGTAGAATTCACGATTGTTGACTACTTTGTCATACAATGATTTAAATTAATAAATTTCTGTGGCTTAATGCAAGAACAACCAATATTAACATTTCGTAACTTTGGAAATAAATTGAAGTGGAGCTGGTTATACTTTTCGTACAATTTTACATGGTGGCACTATTATTATACAAAATTTCACGAGAGACAATTTTTTATAATAATAGTGCCACCAATACTGTATCTTAATGCAGGAACAATCAATGCCAACATTTCCTATTTTTGTGTATGAATGATTTAAAATCAAGAAGAAATTTTTAGGGTTACCTTTTAGTCATATTACACTATTAATGCTAATTTGAAATGCCGCTAATTCTGTTTCTTATAGCATTAAAGTTATTCAATATTTTACTGATATTCTGCATTAGTTACTATTCCAATAATTGACATTAGTTGTTCTTACAAGCTAATTTTGTTCTCAAACAATGGCGTTTGCTAATCATATTTTTAAAATAACTTCTGTTTTCAGTAATTGGAAATATGCATAGATAATAAAATATTTAATAATATATATAATCTATACATATGTATATTATAGTCCAAGTTTTGTGTCATTCAACATTATTTTTACTCTCATACAAACACAAATGGTGTGTATCTGGTGTAACATTATAAATACATACAAACAAATGTTATTTCGTATACTTTCGTTGTTGCGTTATTTTCTGGATTCATTTATTTGAAAATGGTTTCCAAATTTCAAAACGGCACTAGAGTGAATGTGATTATGTGGCATATATAATAGGGCGAAGTTAATGGCATTAAAAACGAATATTTTAAAAACTAATAACATTTTTAAACGTTTAGTTTAGTTTTAATAAAAATAACCCATGTTTTAATTACACTAGTCAACACGATTTTTGCAGCAGAGATGACAATGTATGATTTCCCACGCTGAATTCAAATTTGAAACTCGTTTTTATCCATCACACACGAATTTTGTGCCGTACTAAAAAGTTATTGCTATTTTTTGCGATCTTAGCATATTGCACTACGCAATAGAGACCATAATAATGGAGAAGATCTCAAAGGTATAGTATTTTCAACGCTGAATTCAGATGTAAAACACTTTTTTCTATCACCTGTGGGTTTTTCAAAATCTTATTTTTATTAGTACTAAATGTTTTTCAAATATGATGGCGGTCGGATTCTAATAGCTGCCTAATAATTAGTATGTAACCCACAAGTAATATATTGAAAATTACGCACAGTAATATTGAAAAAATCTGAAGTAGCCGACATTTAATTTTTAGTAATTTAAATACATACCTATGGTTACGAAGCTGCGTGGTTGAGTGTCTGTTCGCGAATCTGGTAAATCGGGTTCAATGCCGACCGACGCCTAATTTTAAATGGCACAAAATCGACCACTGTGATGCAATCGCCACGCCAAAAATGAGTGCCCGTAACGCATGGTAAACGTCCACACGGTACAAATATATCATCATCATTACCGAAATATGTGTACAAAGCAGATTACCACACCCAGCAATGGGTAATATGCCGTGTAACCATGGAGTTGTGTTTAAAGCACACGCACACACAGACACACAAATACACACACATACACATATATCATCGTGAAAATGTTAAAATCGGATTGTAGGTACTTTAAAACGTGGTCATTTACCAAAATCTCGATATGCGATTTTTAGCACGATCCCTATACCTTCGTTACCAACGATAGCGGGAGGTAAAAAACGGAAGAAACACAAACCCATGACCAGTTTCCTAGTAAACCACGTTCGATACTACCCTGCCAAAGCTAGCCAAAGTGTTCTAGGAGATAGATAGTTATTGCCTATTGTACCATAATGGTATGTACACGTGGTAGGCATTCCAACAGGGCAGGGAATTGCTATAAAGTGAATAACTAACAACTTTGTTGACATTTTGCATTGTAACACTTTATTGCTGTTAACCTATCAGTCCCCCATACAAGACTAAGGTATTTCGATTTTTTTTTAACTTTCACACAAACTGCATCTGGTAATTAATTTTTAAGATAAGTCAGTACTTTACAACAAAGAGGAATGTTGGACTGACAATTAAATATTTAAATAAAAAAAAATAAAGGAATTTACAGGTATATTTGGAAAATAGTGCAGATCATTTACATTTATCACCAGCTAAATGAAATATAAATATTCTTTTTCATACAATTGTTGAATGAAAAATAAGCACCATTTTTATTCTAAAAGGTATAATTATTTCCAGACTTTCTTTGTGGATATTTTGCTAATCTTCTAATTGGCCCATCCATTTTGATTACTCATCCAGTAAAATAGCATTTTTTAAATGCATAACTTGTGCTTTATGAACTAAGTACGGGAAGACATACATACTCCCCACATTAGCGCTGTTTTAAAACAGAAAAAAAATCTGATGTGGCCAGCACAATACCTTCCGTCAATCCTGTGTATTATATACAAATTCCATACATAAATTTTCTTGCAAAAGATCCTATATTTCCAGTAAAATTATTTCATAAACAAACTATGCAAATTGCACTTGACACTGACATCTTCTTCTTCTTTAGTTTTTCCCATTCGTTAGGGGTCGCTATTTTTTATTTTCTTCTTCCATTCATTTTTGTTTTGCATGCCGTCCTCATTCAGACTCTCAAGTGTTCCGCAATACAGTCCTTCCATCTTATATTTGGTCTTACTCTGTTTCTTCCACGTTCTCTTACTAAGCTATTCATTTTTCTTCCAATATATTCTTCCTCGTGATATGTTACAACCCAATGTAATCGCCTCTCTTATATCTTTCTAGAAACATTAGATTTATTTCCCTTATTCTTTCATTCATTTACTTTTTAATGATACTGACATCTGTCAATTTGAATTTTCTAAATGTATTAGCAGTTTTCATGGTTGTTAGCATAGCTAGCTGATTTATGAAATTTAATATCTTTATAATTTTTTAACTCTATATCTGTAAATATGAAATATAAAATGCAATCAAATTGTATAGAGAATAATAAATTCTTTAAGTTAAATAATATGTAACTGAGTTTTTTCAAAAAAAAAACTATTAAAATCTTCAAATGAGGGTACTTTCGGTTGACCAATTATAACCAAAATCTAATTAAGTCTGTATATGGTTATAAGGAATAAAAATACGTAAGAATTGTAATTTTTGGAATTCTACACACACACACACACACACACACACACACACACACACACACACACACACACACACACACACACACACACACATGCACATACACAGACACACACAAACACACACACACACACACAAACACAGACATCATCGTAAAAATTAGCTATTAGTAATTAGTAATTAAAGCTTATTCATTGAAAACTCACCACCGAATTTTTTGACCAAAGACAATATCTTCCTTATCAATATGTGACGGAAGGTAAAAAGCGAGTGCTTAAATTAAGCGAATGCTGGGATGACGTCTTCTTGCAAGAGGTTTGTCCAATATTTTTGTAACGAACAAAATTATTACAGTAAAAAATTAATCAAAATATTTTTTAATCTCTTGTAGCGTGTGATAATTTGAATTTGCGGTTATGTTCTATTTGAGTCTGTGATAACAAATGGCACTGGCGTAGATAAATTTATTGTGAAAATATTTGCGGTTATCGGTGGTTTTGTGAATTTTGATACGCTAATCATGGAAATACCATATTATATAATAAATTTTAATATTGTTAAGACTATAATGTTTTACAATACCCGAGAAAGCCGATACTTTTTGCAAATTTTCCCTTACATTACAAGCTACATAGGTAAGCTTTCTAACTTGTTCAGTAATAATAAACACTGAATTACAAAAGCTAATGAACATGTATATGGGTTAGTTTTTGCATTATCCTACTAGACATAGAAGGTCCTTAATTCAAATCCCGGAGAAGTCCATCAATTTTTCACAAAAACAAAATCTTCTGAATTTAATATTTGAATCGTTACAAACATAACTGTAAAAATAGTAATAATGTAGTTACTTAGGTTTGGTTCCTTAATCACCAAGTGTGCCGTGCTGTCAGATGAGTATTCAATACTCTGAATAGGAAGCACTAAAGTAGATTCTAAATTCTAGTCCTAGTGAAATGCATTATTTTTTTCACAAAAATCTTTCTCGAAAATGATAGTTTTGTTACTTGAAGTAATAATAAACACAAAAGCTAAAGAATTCCAATTTTTAAATATTTGCTGTTTTAGAAATAAATGATTTCGTCCTAAAATTTATTTTAATTTCCCATTGCATTGTTTTCCAGTGTCCAACTGTCCACTTCCTGTGTTAAATTTCTCTTAATGTGTGTTCACTTATCTTTGTTTTAAGCAAATCAATGTTAATTGTATAACGGTGTTGACCTGAATGGGTAACCTACGGACATTTGGTTTCTCCGTACTCTAGTGTTTACCAACTTGCGTAAATGAATGGCCAGACGACGTAGGCTTGCAGTAGACTAACGAGAAGTATAAATTATCTGTGTGATATATAGGCAGAGCTGGTCATGTTGAGTGTAATTATTTTGTATAAGTTGTTGCCTTGTTATGAGCTTGGGTTACCATAAGCAATTTATAGGATTATTAAATGATACGGGTATATTTATACGCATAGTTCATATAACCTTTACTCGTATATGATATCAAGAGAATAAATTTCATACTCTTCCCAAGCATTGCTAGAATATATTAGTGCGATTAAATAAATGGAGGAAACGTAGAAAGATAAATGGCAGAATTAGATAGATGAGAAAGAAACATAGAGCAAGAGGTCAAATAAATAACAACTATATTACAGTCTCTTTTATTTTTCGGTATACGAATTTCAATATTATACATAAAAGTTCTTTAATTGATAATTGATTATCGTCATAAAATTTACCAAGACTTACATGAGAAATATATAAAAAAATATTACGAAAAAAAAAAAATTCGAAAAAAATGTTTATAAAGTAAAGCAGACCTTGTTGATTTTTGAATTTTCACACACTAAAAATACGAGGAGGTTTTAGATGAGTACATCTAGTTTTAGTCAATTTTTTACCTTCCGTCACCTTTAGGTAAGGAAGGTATTGTCTTTGGTCAAAAAAATCAATGATGACTTTTTAATAAATAAGCATGTTTTAGGGTCCCTATAATACGATTTTACCATTTTTACGATGATGTCGGTATGTATGTATGTGTGTCTGTGTGCGTGTGTGTGTGTGTGTGTGTGTGTGTCTGTGTGTGTGTGTGACAAAAGTTTCGGTTCCCATAACTGCAATACCACAATTCCAAAAATTATACTTTTTCGTATTCCTCAAGTTTACATCCAGAAGAACAAGTGATTAGATTTTGGTTATAATTGGTGAACCGGAAGTAGCCTCATTTGAAGATTTAACAGTTAAATTTGATTTATTGGCATTTAACGTTATTATAACTTAAAGAATATATTATTCTTATTCTCTATACGATTTGATTACATTTTATACTTCATATTCAATAGATACATAGTTAAAGAATTTTAAAGAAATTAAATTTTATAATTCAGCCAGCTATGCTAAACATGGAAACTACTACTATATTCATATAATACAAATTGACAGATGTCAGTATCAATAAAAATAAATTAATGTGGCAGAGATGAGGATGTTGAAGTAGATGTAGGGGAACACGCGGAAAGATACAGTAAGAAAATAACTCTAGTGTTACAAGTTTCTAGAAAGATACATACAGACGATTACATTGGTTTGAACATATCATGAGGAAAAATGAAGAATTATATTGGAACAAGATTGAATAGTTTTCTAATAGGAGGTTGAAGAAACAGAGGAAGACCAAAATAAGATGGATGGACTGTATTGTAGAAGACTTGAGAGAAAAGGACCTGAATGAGAACGACACGCAAAAATAACGACCCCTAACGAATGGGAAAAGCTAAAGAAGAAGAAGATGTCAGTGTCAAGTGCAATTTGAATAGTTTGTTTATGAAATAATTTTACTGGAAATTTCGAATCTTTTGCAAGAAAAATTATGTATGGAATTTATACATTATACACAGGATTGACGGAAGGTATTGTGCTGGCCACAACAGATTTTTTTTTTTCATAATTTTGATTTAAAATGGTTCAGTTTCAGTATGGAAAATAATTGGCTTGTAATGTAGATGTACAAAGTTAAAACAATAAAAACGTAAATTGGTATATAAAACACATGTCGTTAAGAAGATCTATAAACCCACTGGTCGCTAGTATGAACGGTGATTAAGGGTGATTAGCGAGCATTTGACTAGCATTGTTTTATCTCTGTCAGTCGTTTATAGATTATTTCAGAGAAAAATACTTCAAATAAAAGATATGTGCAATTATTTTTTCTATAACTTTTATTTGAAGTATTTTTCTCTAAAATAATAAATAAACGATTGACAGAGATAAAACAATGCTAGTCAAATGCTCGCTAATCACCCTTAATCCCTTGTTCATACTAGCGGCCACTGTTTTTCGTGATTTTCCTTTTCTAGAAGTGGTATGATTGCTTTCAAAACTGACAGATGAATGACATATAAACTCAAATTATTATCAGTCTACAATGAATTTTCATTTGTGAAGTTATTTTTTTAGCGGGAAGCGCTACCAACATAACTAATAAAATACAGCAAGACATTTTTGACAAGTCGCATTTTTTTAAAATCTAATATAATTTATAAAATTACCTTAAACATGTTTCATAAGTTTCTTGGGTTGTTATCCTGGCCTGTTATCGCAGTCATCCTTTGTTAAACTCGCCGCAAACTCGTACGTTAACGATTGTTTTATGAAACTTGTTTTTTAATATATCTACTATTACATTTATTATATTACTTTTGTTTTTCGTCCTGATATTCGATTATTTTTATTTTTAAGAAGAATATTTTTTTTTTATTCTACAACTATTGAATTACAAACACATTATATGTATACAGCCAACTCTAAAACACAATATACTATTCATAATACTGTAATGGTATAATAAATATTCATATTACGCGGTAATAATTTTTGTATCTTATTGAATTATTGATACTTTTATAAACTTCTGTAGGTAAATATTGATTAATAAGTTTAAAATATAGTCTTAATTCAACTTATTAATAAAGACATCAGTTACTTATGTTAACATGTAACATTAATATTTGACATTTGACCTATTGCAGTTTCCGGTGAAATGTCAACGTCTGTGACAAACCGCACAAAACATAAATATATATTATAAATTTATAATATGTATAATTAATAGATGTTGATAAAGTATAGTATTTGACTCGCATATAATGACTATATTCTTTCGGGTAATTACAATACTCGCCTATGACTCGTATTCTAAACTTCATCCATTATATGCTTAGTCAATAATACCCTATTATTTTGTATATTATTTGATAAAAAAATTCGATTTATGATGAAAAAATGCATTGTATTAAAAAAAAAAATGTAAAAGTGATAACCGAACTTTTCATTGCTGTGTTTAACAAAATTTAGAAGAAAAAGGAAATTTAGAAAATATTTTGTTAAACTATACTTTACATCAAAAGTTACTAAAATTTGAAACACATGAAATTGAAATTTAGAATATATATGATTTGGTTGCATAAAAGTAAGTTATCCCAGCAAAAGTAATGCATTGCCATTCTACAAGTTTTTGAAGTTATTTGGATATTTTCGTTATAAATTATTCATTTTGGTGACGCCTGGTAAGCGTCCGTACAAATATTCCTACATTACCGATATCTGTATATGACGCATATTGGCACATCCAGCAGTGGGTAATATGCCGTGATGATATATTTTTATTAATTATTAATTAATTATTGAACGTCATTCTATCGATCAAAAAATTAAAGTTTACTGCAAAACATCACATTTCAAATTTGAGTAACTTTTTTACCTCTCGCTAAGAGAGGTATTGGATTCATGCTAAAAATCGCACATCCAGATTTTATTGAATAAGCACGATTTAAGGTCCATAGAATCCGATTTTAACATTTTTACAATGATGTCTGTGTGTGTGTGTGTGTGTGTGTGTGTGTGTGTGTGTGTGTGTGTGTGGATGTGTGTGTGTGAGGTTGTTGGAGACACGATTTCTCAAATTCTATAAGACTAAAGACCTTTTTGACTACGGATTCCTCAATCTAACATTAATGGGAAGAGTTGAATAGGTTTTAGTACCAATTGGAAAACCGGAAGTAGTAGTATCTTAAAAAAAAAATCTAAATATTATTTTTTTGAATTTTTTTACCTCTCGCTAAGAGAGGTATTGCATTCATGCTAAAAATCGCATATCCAGATTTTATTGAATAAGCACGTTTTAAGGTCCCTACAATCCGATTTTAACATTTTTACGATGATGTCTGTGTGTGTGTGTGTGTGTGTGTGTGTGTGTGTGTGTGTGGATGTGTGTGTGTGGGATGTTGGTAGGACGGTTACTCAAAAACTATAAGACTTAAAATTTGTTTAACAACGTATTTCCCAATCGGACATTCATGGGAAGATCTGAAAAGGTTTTGGTAACAATTGGACAACCGGAAGTAGAAGATTCTTGAAAAAAAATCTTCTAAATATTATTTTTTGAAAATTTTTCTTGATAATATTAAAGAAAAATAAATTCTCTTTCTGATATAGTTAAATATTTTTATACATATTTTATAGATTTAGAGATAAAAGGAATATAATATATAAAATAATGTAATTAATTTTACAACCGAAAGGATGCCATGAAAAATAGTTGCAAATTTAAATTATTTGTAACTGACAGATAAATGTCAGTGTCAGAAATAATGAGTAATGAAAGAAAAATGTATTTGGAGAATCCCTTAATTCTTGATCTGTGACTATTATGGAGATGACAAGTCTAGGTTGAAGGACTTAAATTTGTTTCAAACATTATGGGACAATGTACACCAGTACTGTAGACTAGAGTAACTTTGAATTGCGAAAAAGCTATCAAATTCTTCTCAAGTAAGTTGTAAATATTGACAAAATTACACATCGATATAAGAATAATCGGAGTGCAATCTATCCGTCACTTTATTAAAGGGAATTAAGGTTATTTAGATATAACAAGTATGAAAAAATAAAATTTAAAAGAAGATATATAAGAATAGATGCACAATCCAGATATATACATTTTAGACCGCCCAAAATTAATGTTTTTACTAGAAGAATATGAAGAGAAAGTAAACAAGGTTGTTCGAATTGAAAATTGCTGTTACCAGCCTAATATTTATATATGGTAAACTCTACTTTGTAATTTATTGTAACATAATTTATGGTAAAATATCTTTATGTTGAGACATGCTATTATTGAATAATAAAGAAGTTTAAACGTCATAGATTTATATGAATATATTATTTGTATTTATAAAAATATTCTTTGCTTTATGCATACAGCCAGGTAAAATATACGGCGAGAGGTTATGTGCTGGCCACATCAGATTTTTATTATTAGTATTAAAGAACGTAAAATTCTCTATTCGATACATTTTAAAATTTTGTTATATCTCCTATAGGTTTGGAGATATAGTAAATAATAATATGAAATAATCTGTTGTAATAAATTTCAGAGCCTAAACAACTCTATAGTAACCATCATAATGTTTGTAAATGACAGAAAAATGTCATTGTCAAAAACCAACAGTAGTTCATAAACCTGTTTGGCAGCTCAATTCTAAAACTTGAACTTAAGTCTATTTTAACTGAACACATGACAGTGGATAAGAACCGATTCAGAATTTGCCCTAGTACGAATATGGTTTTATTAGCTAAAAATAAATCTTAGATATTCTTTTTTGGCAACATAACAGTAAAACGTCAAATTAACTGACATTATTGAAGAATTTTTCGGAGATATTGGTAAGTTTATTATTTCTTGTGGTATAACAATAATAACAATTAAATATTTAAAATTATAGCTATATACATATACCCATCAGAAATCCCGTCAAGAAATTGGAAGAAATTCGAACATTTAGAAGTATAGGAGAAAACTTCCCCAAAAAATAAATTTTAAATTATAAAAATAATCTAAACATAAAGAAAAGACATGAGAAATTTATAGGGCGCGAGCAGTCATGTGACTTTGTTGGACTTGACAAGCAAATAAGGGCCCTAGTTAGAATGACAGCTAGTAATTATATGTACATATACATATGTCAAATGTCAATTGGCCATCCAAAATTTCATGATATTCCAATTCCATGTGGTTTATTTTCCTCGACAAGTAAATTCCATATTCCTGGTGACAAAATAACCATGTGAAAAATTACGACATTTGACATTTATGTAAATAATTATTACTAACTGTCATTTTGACAAGGGCCTCCATATCTGCTGGTGTAGATCAAGTATGACTAACTACGTGAATTTAGAAAATCTTGAAATTTTTGATGAAAAATTCTGACATTTGACATCTATGTACATAATTACTAATTGTCATTTTGACAGAACTCCCGTATCTGCTTGTCAAGACCAACGAAGTCACATGACTTTTCGCGCCCTATACTTATGTAACCAAAAACGGAAGTGGCGAGAGGTATTGTGCTGGCCACAACAGATTTTTTTTATTAAAGTGTACTGAAAATAACTTTTCACGAAAATATTCTATTGTAATCGGAACTACGTATGTGTGCCAAGTTTCAAGTTGATCGATAAGTGGAAGTGAGAAAAAATTGATTCACAACATTTTACTCAAACAAGTGAAGCTACTTCTATTTATACAAGAAAAAGTAGAAAAATATATGAATATGTAAATGAAAAATGTTATTTGAAAGGAAGAAGAAACTAAGGATCAGAACACATGTTTGAAGGAGAAACGAAATTTGTAGTTAGTAATTAGAAGAGAAATCATGAAACTAAGCTGCCAATTTTCTAATAAATGATGATTCCTTTCCTACTCGCAGATAGTAAAGATGACATGTGTTGACAGTTGTCATAAATACCTCTTTACCCTATAAATTATACATCTCCTGCGATAAGCAATGCAAATTCACAAGAAATGTGTGTAAACAAATATGCAAAAACCAAATTACATTAAAATTTAACAAGATCTTGATATTTAAGATGACATAATGAGTATAAACTAATAAACATCAAATGTCAATTTATTGAGTTTAAATTTAAATTAGGATGACCTAAATCAAACGTTGCCATTTACATAGTTGCTTTTATCGAAGACTAATAAGAGTCATCCGAAAGGATTAAGGAAACATTCCGTTTCGTAACAAGAGGAAAAGAATCGTTACACAAATGAACGAATGTTTGAAATTTCAGACAAGATTAGGTATTTCCGTTAATATTCATTTCCTTAACAACACCTTCAAATTAAGCCGTAGCTTTAAGCACAGAACAGATGTAAAGCAAATTAGCTTAACTAGCTAACCAATCATCTGAACTGTGAAGAATTGCTTTTAAATTTAAAATAGCATCAGAAGTAATAGTCAATTTGAAATGAACTGCTCTTATTCATAGGAATGCAAATGATAACAAATTTATGAAGTAATTTTAGTTTTTTGTCTATTTCAGTAATTACCATGTTTCAAATATGTATGTTCCTGTTTGCGTTATAATAACGAATTACTAAAGTAAAACTAGAAAAACATGAGTGTAATTCCGGCACAAATTATCTACTCATTTATAATGTGCACCTTTGTATTGTACATTTGACGTCACAAACTCTGTGGTGACAGTTGAAAAATACTAAATAGAGAGCAAGAATTAAAAAATGAGAAGGCAAAAAGAAAAAAATTAAAAGAAATAAGAGGAAGGTCAACTGTTTTGGATATATTATGTAATTTAAAGAAGGGGTTGTCTTCAGTAAATTATAATTGATGGGACGATATAGGGAAAAAATCTGTTGTGGCCATCACAATACCTCTCGCCCTTTCCATTGTACTATATATAAGTATTGAATTTAACATGTCTTGTACACAAAAAAAAAATCTAATTCCACCTAATATTTATATTTACGTATTTTCTATGATTTAAATTCATTCTATGAGTAAGGGATTGGAAGTATTTCTGAAGGGTTCATATAATATACTTATAATTTTAAATATATAATTAATAATACAATAACAAATATTAAATATCGTTCCCAGAGAAAGCCTTCAGTAATATCTCTGAATTTTTGACAATGACATTAGTGACAATTATATGTCAATTACGTACATTATAATTTATCAACTGGTTACCATGGAGATGTTTGGGCTGCAAGTTTTACTACAACAGATTATTTTATAGATATATTTCTATATCTTTAAATCTATAGAAGATATTATAAAAAAAATAATTTTATTGGATAAAAAATTTTGTTTTTTTAATATTTAATATTTGTAATAACAAAAATAAAAAATAATACTTAGAAGATTTTTGTTAAAGTACTACTACTTCCAGTTGTCCAATTGTTACCAGAATCTATTCACCTCTTCCCATTACTGTTAGATTGAGAAATCCGTAGTTACACAGGTCTTTAGTCTTATAGAATTTCAGAAATCGTACCTCCAACTTCCACACGCACACATCCACACACACACATACGGTAATCATCATAAAAATATTATAATCGGATTATAGGGACCTTAAAACGTGCTTATTCACACACTGAAATCTGGATATGCGATTTTTAGCATGATTCCAATATCTCTCTTAGCGAGAGGTAAAAAGAAAAGGAAGATGGAAGTTTGGAATGTGAACAAACATGAAAGAAGGAGAGAATTATGAAAGGATGAAGCCGTAGGATAGACTGATATGAAGACAGCACTTCCGTTGAACCTTGTCTGAAAACAGATTTTACCGATGATGCAGAAGTCAAGTCGGACTTAAAATCTAATAAAATAATCCCATTGTAACAGTTAAATACTTATCTAGAACATGAACAATACACTTTTGCATAATATATGAAGAGTACAACATTTTGCTGCCTTATTGGAGAAAGCGAGAGAATATTATAAAGGCTGTAATAGTAATTTAAGTAACAAGACCTGAAAGTGATACTATATTGGGTAAGCAAGTATATTCCAGGGTGAGTCGAAGGCTTGTGAGCCCATAGTAAACACACTTTCAAGTCATGTTGGATACAATATTTTTGTTCCGGTACTGAAAATTATTTTATTTCTTATTGCGAGGAAATAAGAAAAAAATAAATAACCAGCTGATCGCCACGGAAACATTCATATATGGACAATTTTCCGAGCTAGCTTAGTAAGGAAGGTTTTTCCGATCTAAAAAGTGATCAAAAACAGACATTTTCTGGACGATCGCGAAAAATATATAATATATTACATACCGAATCGGGATATCTATTAATTCAACGTTAAATGACCGAAGTAAACCAGGGCCAGTTTTATAATTTATTTAGTGGTTGAAACGTGAAATTTTACTTGCCGGATTTTTTCTCTATTTCGGAATTCGTATGACATATTATAACACGTTTCTTGATGATAGAGCTTCATTTTTAAACAACTTTTTATGACATTTTGTTATTTGGAATTGATATGACTGAAAGTAAATACAAAATCAAAATATCTAACAAGCAGAATAAAAAGCATAATTCGCTGCAACTAACCTAATTATTCTACTAAAAATTTTCCCTAATGAAAATTGTCCACTAAATGAAACTGAGAAAATACTATAAAACACGCGGCTCGTGTCCGAATTTCTAACTCGGGCTAAAATAAGGTTTCCTTCTGTAATTTCTTTTTAATTTAAGTACTACTGCTGCAGCTAATTGGAAAATCAATTACAGAATAACTCACTTCCCAAGAGTTTTGCAATCTGGAAACGCATATATTACTAACCAAGTATGAATAAATATGTTTATTCACAATAATTTTAGTAATATGTTCATTACTAACCTTTTAGAGGTTGGTAAATACGTCATTCCTAACTGCAATGATAATCTCTTGGATGGGAAATGGCGACCGATCACGCTTCTACTCCATGGGTTGGAAATATTTATGTAAGCTTATCTAGCAATATTGTCATAGATCCCTATAATAAAGTAGACTAAACAAATTTAATAGAGCTGTGAAAATATATTAATAGAGTACGTGCATGTCACGTTGACACCCATATCAAAAGTAACTGAACGAAGTAAATATCTGCTAGTAAGTAAAAAAATTAATCAAGGAGGATCAGATGTGTGATTTAATTCTGTCGTTTCGTTATAAAAGTAATTTTTGTGAGTCTAATTTTCAAAAAATTCTAAAATATGTCACATGTCAATCACATACTAGCATATGTTTACTGCCATTCAGCTGGTTTTGCTTTGAATATCAATGTGCCGTGCACGTACTCTAAAAAATTAAAGGTTATAACTCAATTATTTATTTTGAAAATTATTGATTTAAAAGAGGATGATTCTGCTTAAGCTCGGTGGGAGTTTCATTACAACAGCCTTGCGCTACAATGAAAATTTCCCACTTCGGAAGTAATATACTATTACCAGTAATGCAACGAAATCTTTAAGATAATTAATTATTTACTGACCTTTTTTTTATAAAATCATTGTACCGTAGGTTATTATGGTTAAACAATCATTTAATTTAGTGTAATTTTTTATTTCTTACTTGAAATTTCATTTATTTGATACTGCCTAATACATTTGAAAATTAAACATTACTTGTTACTAACTTGTTAAAATTTTACAAGTTAGTAACAACGTTAGTATCATTGTTGACATTGAAAATTTTACTTTTTTACTGTAATACATATATTAAAAATAAGAATCAATTGCAACTGATAGGTTTTCATTATAATTTAAATTTCATTTACAAGTGAGTAAAAAATAAAATGTACAATACACGCCAGGTAATTGTTTTATCGCCTCAAGTAGCCTACACTGCTCACCAGTCATTTCCTCCTTTCAGCAGTATAACCATTTTACCAGGCTTGTAATGTAAAACACTATTAATTGACTACCCATTTATGTCATAAAATAACTATATCTAAATTAGCAATAAAGCTACTTTATATTATCTTTAACAATTTCCTTAATGTTTCATTTATAATATACAATTATATTTTAATAGCTAATCAACTATCAACACAAGAAGTCAATCAAAGTAACAAATTTATACTCGCAATCATAATGATAGTATCCGTATCATGTAACACATAGAAGAATTAGGTGTTGAAGAAATAATCACGGATGACAAACATGTGTCAGACGAAGACAATGAGACTCGTGACCTCTATAGATCACACGTACGAAAGAGTAGGCAGTAGTAGAAAAACCGCTAAGTGTGGTTACGTAGAGGTAAAGTTACGGTAAGTCAATGTCAGATGAACATCGAGATGAACTAAAGCTGGAAACAGACAAATCCAGAAGAAATAAATATATATATATATATATATATATATATATATATATATATATATATATATATATATATATATAATTTTGGTAACTACTTATTTACTTTAAATTTCCATTTTAAAACTATAATGTGTTCTAAATATAGTAGAACTAAAGATAATCGACATCCAATTCAGTAAAATTATTTTTGTCGCATTTTAAATAGCTTGGAATTGAACATAGAATCAATAACCCTAGTGTCGTTCATTTCCAAGTTCATTTAGGTTTGTTCTTCGCGAGTCTTCTTGCTTACAGCAACCTTTGTACTTTTTTATCATCATAAAATTTGTATTTTGCCTTTTATCCTATTTGATAATACTTACCTATGACTCACACCCATATGTTATATGGATCTACATATCATGTGTTTTAAAAAGATTTATTATATTTAGAAAATGGAAAGATAAATTTGGATCTTAAACTTGAACATTAAAACTAACATTACAGATCTAAAACTAACTCTTCCGTTTTAGAAAGGCGTAAGCAAATAAAGATAAAATAGAAATTTGGAAATGTTTGGAAAGTCATAAAAACATCTTGTCACATATTTTCAGGTTTTAAAGCATAAGCCATTGACCTTTACACTTATAATTAAAATGCAACGTTTAAAATTTGAACGTTTCCAATAATTTTCTTGGTAAATGGAAATACATAAAATAATAGCTAGATATAGAGAAACGCGAAAAATATGAACAAATGCAAGATAAAAAAAGAAGACCGTTTTTGTAGACTAATTTCTTAAAAATTGCATAATAACGTAGAACATGATTATTAAAAGTTTTACGAGTGGTCTACTACGACATAAGAGCAGAAATTCGAAATACATTCAAATGCGATTAAGCTAAAATCTGTTCGCCGAATTGCGTGAATTTTCACGTGATCAGTAAAAACCATTGTACGTTATTGGCGTGTAAATAAGGGCTCGCCCACAGTAGAAAGCAGGTATAAATGGATGCTACTTCAATAGGGGATTACGAAAAATGATAGAAATTTGTGGTTCAATATCACGCTGGGTTTCCGTAATGTTAGTAAAAATGAGTGAACTAAATATTTCATGTGAAGAAATGTGCAGTCCGCAACTGGATAGATCTAAAAAGAAAAATATTTCCAAAAGTGAAAAAGAACTATTATCAACATTTTTACCGAATTTAAAGAACATAGCCCGGATATACCTGCAACACAAATTCAGAAAAATACATTTTTGCGATTTATAATCAGCTGTAAGATAAAAAAATTAAAATAGTATTTATAGAGTTTAGGAGAAGTATCCAGAAAATTCTCAAAAGATTTTTTTTAACAAAAATAGTAAAAAAAGTTGCCTTTTCTTAACACTTTATATACATAATTATATTGTTTTATACTACCTTGTGATAAGTTTGCAAGCTGAAATATGTATTAAGTATAATTTATTTTGAAACTGTCAGTTTTCCTCAAGCGTGTTCGTTGGCGCATATTCGGCGAACAGAGTATAGTGCAGACATGGAGGTAAGAATAATATGGAGGGACTATTTGCAATCGCTAGTGAAGCCGCTTCCCCCTCTACAATGTGTCCCATGTTATTTTGAAATTACAAGGTTATTGCTGTCAATTATGTATTGCCTGTTTTTGTACCTTTTTTTACATCTACGTTTGTTGGAGAAGTATTTGCCGTTTGCGATTTTTTGATATATTTTCGTGTTTCATATTGATTTGTCTTTAGATGTTTCGCGAATCCCCACTACAATGTGTACTAATACAGTACCTGCGTCCGTCCCCACCGGGTTACATTCCCTTGCCAATAGTTCAAGTTTATGCTCTCTCCATATTATTCCTACCTCCATGTGTGCAGATGTCAGTCGAGAATTTATTCGTACTATAGTGCCGTCAAGGTCATCGCCTTGCATGAAAATTTACCAAAAATATATCAATTATTATTTTAATTTTATATTCAAAATATTATGTAATTTATAAAACAAATGGATTTATTGCACGGCATGTAATAACTGTGCTAACCCTTGCTTGATAATATTAATCAATGGTGAAATATTATTGATAATGTTATATAATGTAAATGATATAACAATACTATTGCAATATTCATATAATAAATAAATTGTCAAGTCACTGGCAAAACAATGTAACACATAACTGTATAAGACATGGAAACATGACCAAAACATATTACACATATAATTAATTGTCATTCCGTTACATAAACAAATGCAAATCCCGTGATGTAGTATCTTATTTTTCGAAATTACTGTCGCATCAAGTGACCTATGCCTCCAACTTTCTTCTGGCTGACATCTGGCGGGCGCCATGTCAACGATTGTTGGTGTAAACAATAGAAGGTCAGCATTATATAAGCGGAGACAGTCTGGGCTCCAGATTCAGTAAGTTTTCGATATAAATATGTAAATGTTATGTAAATGAAAAACGCCCTACGGAACTAGCTTTGTACATCGGATTGTAGAGATAATTAATTTTGCAGTTTGTTTGCATAGAGATATGGAATATGAGTGAATTCTTTATACTAAGAACATTAATCTTACACTAAGCCAAATGTAATTTACATTTGTTTTGTTACAATGAACTGGGAAAATATAAATTCTACGTCATAATGTCATCCTATTATTTGTAGAAAGAATTGCCAAAAAAATAATAAACTATATACATTCTCTAGTCTAGAGAATCTAGACAGAAATTCAGTCAATTTAGTATTCATGAAGTCCGCGGGTGAATACTTTATGTGACCTGTTGTGAAAATAATTTATATTCAAAAATACACGGTAAAGATATATTATCATCATCATTATTATTATCAAAATCTGCAAATAAAAGCAGTTTGACATAAGCAGAAATAAGTAATAAGCAGTGACGATATATTTATTAAAAGAATAATACAGGGTGATCAAAACCAACTGATAGTCACGTGACCCGCAACTTTCCTGAATGACATCAAAACTCTATTCTAGGAACAAAAGTTTTATATCTCAGTTAATGGGCTTGCGAATTATTATTATTATTATTAGTATTATTATTATTATTATTATTATATATATTGTAATTTTATTAAATTCAACAACATAATCCAAAAATAATAATAAAACAAGTTACAATAACTGTTTACTATTATTATTTAATACAGTACCCGTACCCCGCAGGCTAGTGCCCAATTAGAGGGTAGAAAAAGACTAAAATATTAAAAAAATACGAGTATACGCCTTTAGCACTGTTGGAACTAAACATATCAACTTGGTTGTGAACTTAAAGATAAGATTTAATTATATAATAATTATAGGTACATATTGAAGATTTAACTAAGGTTTCAGATGTTGAAAATAGCAAATAAATTGTATTACTTAATCTAGAAGATTGCTTGAAAATAAATTCTGCTTATAACATGAATATACACATACAGTTAATATTAATACCCATAAAAAATGTTTCTTCTTTGGTAGAGAAATTGAAAGTTAAAAGTTTCAAGAAATATTGATTGAGGAGTACCTCTAATCGGATAGCTACCCTCCAAAATAAATGTGGTTGCCTTGATAAATTTTCTCTCATGTTGCGTATGACTGTGTTCCAGGTACCTGAACAATATTCCACTTATGGTGCGACAAAGGATATAAAATGTAATTTGAGTTGAATATTAGCCACGGCTTAGCATTTTCAATCATCCATGAAATAAATAAATTTTCGAAAAGTATATACTCGTTGGTCGTTTGGTACCACGTTAACTGACGTACGCACACAATATAAATTTTCAAAACTCTTTTCAAGCGCTATTTGGACGATGGTGAGCCACAGAATAATCACTAATAAGACGTGATTCCATTACTTCGACCTAGAGAAGTTTGGATCCGCTGGCCGCGCTGGTACTATGTTGAAATGACGCCCAAGTTTACAGATAACGAAGATGAAATATTAATAAAAAAAATTCTCTAAATTTTAAGTCGCTCGATTTTAGTTGACTATTTATTAACAAAGAGAAAATCCTTCATATTCATTGGTTTGGAATAAATCAGACGGCTCTGCTCTTCTTGCAAGATTTTCTAAAATATTATCTTCCTCTTCTACCTCGAGTATAAAACAAAGAAGTATATCGTGACGTCCACATTTACTGATAACAAAGATGAAATATTAATAAAAAATTGTCTAAATTTTAAGTCATTTGTTTTTAGTCGACAATTTATTGACAAAGAAAAAGGTTCATATAAATACTTCATATTCTCTGATTTGTAGAGCCTGATCTCCTTGCAATATTTCTAAAATGTTCTCCTCTTCTTCCTCGAGCATGAAGCAAAGAAGTATATCAGAATCCATTTTCACTGAAGTTTAAATTGCAATTGACAACAGCCAACCGCGTTCAACGAAACCATCCTGCCAGTGCGGTCAAACCCTAGCTGATGACCGCTACTGCCGACCGCGGCCGCTGGCAGCGCCAACGAAACCGTACCTTTAGGATGACAAGGCCGTAGATTGTTAAATCGGTCCAATAGTAGCTGCGCACGAAACCGCAGAGTACCAAATTCATAAGCTTGTTAAAGAGCCTTTTACACTGTCAGTTCAATAGCCAATTCAGTTCCAGTTAAACGATCAGTTGAACTAATGTCTGCTGTATTTACAGGATTCGTGTCAATTCTCATTTTACAGTGTCGTAGACATGGACAAAGACGTGATTAGAATTTTTGTATTAGACAAATTAAAGAGAAAAGGGTAAACTATTTATTTATTACAAAAAAAATATGGCGTTTTCACCATAATATTGTTTGAATTTTACCATTACACCTTTGTTACCTTGATCTCTTTTTACTGTGTTGTGATAACTAACATCATTTTATCCATAAATATGTAAAACTGTAAATTTCGATAAATGGAGCCATACAATCATGAATTTTTGATATTTGTTTGTGTTCTAATTGCATTGGACTGTACAGCGAAAATAAAACGTGAACGGACACATATGACTAGACATTATTTTAAATGGTAATGGACAACTGATAGAATGGGAAACCCATCGAGCTACAGTTCCAATCCAATTAGTCTCTAATTTTTGTTAGGTATTACACAAACTAACTCTCTAAAAAGCCCTTACGAGGAGATAAGTAAAGAATAACTTTACAGTGACATTACATAGAAAAAATATCCTTTCAATTTTTGACTTTCCCTCTTAGAATGCACTTGAGAAAGGAAGAGTATAAATCTTGAAAAAAAAAATACCTCGTTATAAAAAAATAATAAAAGAAGTAATAGGAAGTAATTGTATCTTCATGCAAGCTAATGATCTCTACATTCATCCCAGTTACGCAATAATATTTTTTAGTAGACCAAATGCATTAGTTAATGTTGAAGCATCATTCTAAGTTATTATGAAGAAGGAAAATGCGTCACTCAAATTAGTTCTGTGTAATAAAAAGAAAATCAATTCAAAAACAAGTCGCTGGAACTACTTTAGAATAATGTTTTAATAACGCAAAACATGAACAAATTACATAATGAAAACACGCAAAAACAAATTAATAGAGCAACAAACTACAAACCTATTCTACAAAACAATAGTTATATCACCAATAAGCAATCAATACGGAAAGAAAGCGATGACAGTCAAAAACAATAGCAATCGAATAATTATTCATGCTTGCAATATGACCTCAGCTGTCTTTTCTTCATGTCCTACATTATGTAACTGTACTCACACGAAATGCGGTTCGTGTGTACAGTGATCATATGCAAAAACGAGTTATAAGTGACATTTCAGTGATTACTTTTGTTTTTCAACTAGTTTTGCGCAAGCTACTTGATCTGGCCAAAATAATATTCAGCTGATATAAAGAAAGAGAATTTTTGATTGATTTGTAACCTTCAGTCAAAATATTAATTGGAATATATTAATTAGCGATGTGGCTAATTAATGTTTGTATATGTTTTATTATTAAAATATTTTAATATGATACTAATTTTACCCTTTAGCAGTATTTGAAGGTTGTTTAGCACCAGTGTTTAATATAGTGTTTCAAAATTAGCAGATTTGTAGACATCAATTTATGTAATTAGTGTATTATGACTCAATTCTAAACTACAGCAACATAAGGCTACATTTATTATATTGAGGTGGCTTTCATTGCACTGTACTGTAATTAAAAAAAAATATAGTATTGAATAATTGTATATTCGAACTACACCGATGTAATATCCAGCAAAGTAATAACCTGCTTTACATTGCAGCTAACTTCACATGTTTTTTGTAATGACAATCTGTAAGTTTGACTTCTAGAAGCAAACAGTGAAAATATTTAAAACATTGAATGTGAACAAGAAGATAGAAATTAAAAACCATTCAAGGTTGATAGCATTCATGAAAAGAAAGTCGGTTGGCCAGATTTCAAATAAATAATCAATTCCTAAAAATAAAACTGCCAAATTTATCAATAATACAGACATCCAAGTGTGACATATTTGTAACAAGAAAACTGTAGAAATCGCTCCGGACTAATGTACAAAAGTACGAGGTCGAATCCAATTATAAAACAATAAAACTAATATAAGAGGAGTATCCTGGAAATTTTGACAGTGAATTTATTGAAACTATTTTGATTGAACTACGCCTTTCGGCTACCAATTGACTTAAATTTACAAGATTATTTATTGTGGTCATCATGATAGAAGATGTACGACACAGACTGTAGGGATTAATACAGTTTCTATAATACGAAATTCTTCACCTTATTCTTCTTCTGAAGAACGTCTACAACATTTTTTGTAGACATTGGGCTGATATACTGCTCTCAAGTGCCCTGGAAATTAAAAGTCTAATTGCAATAACGTTGCTGAATCATCGAAAATTCCGTTGAGAATAAATTACGAATATCTTCAAAAACTGTAGGAGTTTAAACAAAACTATTTATGGATTGTAAAATTTATCAGAAATAATACAAGAACAGAACATTGCTACTATAAAGAAGTCTAATTCAAATAATTAATTAGACTCCGTATTTGAAAATTGTTCTAATTTTGTAGTTAACGTACTTACAAACTAAAAAAAATCATTGTTTGGTTTCCAGTACTAATTTTGTTAGATTATTTTTTACAAATTTATTTAACAAATAATATACTTTCGATAATCCGCAATTGCATCTACATAAAAGAAAAATATTGTTACTGGCCATTTTAATAAATTTTGATACTTAATCACAAAGTTCTTACACAATCTTACAATGTAAGAAATACATCAACATATTAGATCAACGGAAGTTTTAGCGAATACATACAAAAGAACTTATTAGTACCATACCATAAATTAAAATATGTATATTGTTACTGAAATGGAATATGTCCCATCATTAGTAGTCACTATATCTTGAAACATACTGTATAAGTGTATTATTTTCGATGATTTTTTTTGGATATCTTGAATAATATTAATAATAGAGCAAAACCGTTTCTGATTAAAACATGTAATTGTGTATATCATATCTCGCGAAGAGATAAAGAAAAAATCTGATGGGGCCTTCCGTCAATTCTACGTATTACACATACATACATACACATACAGACATCATCGTAAAAACAGTAAATTCGTATTGTAGGGACTCTAAAACGTGCATATTCATTAAAAACTCGCCGTCGAATTTTTTGACCAGACAATACCTTCCGCACCTATAGATGACGGAAGGTAAAAATCTGTTGTGACCAGCATAATACCATCCGTCATTTCTATGTATTTTATATAAATTCCACAGAGAAAGTTTCTTGTATTTTCAGTAAAATTATTTTACAGACATATTATGTAAATTGTACTTGACACATCTGTCAATTAGTAATATAGAATTATTGAAACTGTTTCCATAGTGACGCAGCAAAGATTACAAGATTTATGAAAATTAATGTATTTATAAATTTTTATCTCTAAATACATAGAATATGAAGAAAATTATGAAATCACATCGTATAGAGAATAAAATATTCTTTAATATTTATAATAAAATTAAATGTCAAAAAATGATATTTAATTGCGTTTTTTTAAGAAAAACAGTTAAAAGCTTCAAATCAAGGTATTTCCGGTTGATCAATTGTAATCAAAATCTAACCAATACTTCATTTGGATGTAAGAACTAAAAAAATCTGATGTGGCCAGCACATAACCTCTCGCCGTATATTTTACCTGGCTGTATGCATAAAGCAAAGAATATTTTTATAAATACAAATAATATATTCATATAAATCTATGACGTATAAACTTCTTTATTATTCAATAATAGCATGTCTCAACATGAAGATATTTTACCATAAATTATGTTACAATAAATTACAAAGTAGAGTTTACCATATATAAATATTAGGCTGGTAACAGCAATTTTCAATTCGAACAACGTTGTTTACTTTCTCTTCATATTCTTCTAGTAAAAACATTAATTTTGGGCGGTCTAAAATGTATATATGGATTGTGCATCTATTCTTACATATCTTCTTTTACATTTTATTTTTTCATACATGTTATATCTAAATAACACTAATTCCCTTTAATAAAGTGACGGATAGATTGCACTCCGATTATTCTTATATCGATGTGTAATTTTGTCAATATTTACAACTTACTTGAGAAGAATTTGATAGCTTTTTCGCAATTCAAAGTTACTCTAGTCTACAGTACTGGTGTACATTGTCCCATAATGTTTGAAACAAATTTAAGTCCTTCAACCTAGACTTGTCATCTCCATAATAGTCACAGATCAAGAATTAAGGGATTCTCCAAATACATTTTTCTTTCATTACTCATTATTTCTGACACTGACATTTATCTGTCAGTTACAAATAATTTAAATTTGCAACTATTTTTCATGGCATCCTTTCGGTTGTAAAATTAATTACAACATTATTTTATATATTATATTCCTTTTATCTCTAAATCTATAAAATATGTATAAAAATATTTAAATGTATCAGAAAGAGAATTTATTTTTCTTTAATATTATCAAGAAAAATTTTCAAAAAATAATATTTAGAAGATTTTTTTTCAAGAATCTTCTACTTCCGGTTGTCCAATTGTTACCAAAACCTTTTCAGATCTTCCCATGAATGTCCGATTGGGAAATACGTTGTTAAACAAATTTTAAGTCTTATAGTTTTTGAGTAACCGTCCTTCCAACATCCCACACACACACATCCACACACACACACACACACACACACACACACAGACATCATCGTAAAAATGTTAAAATCAGATTGAAGGGACCTTAAAACGTGCTTATTCAATAAAATCTGGATATGCGATTTTTAGCATGAATCCAATACCTCTCTTAGCGAGAGGTAAAAATGTAATTTTTGGAATTGTATTATTGAAGTTATCGCGGCAGAAACGATCATTACACACATACGCACACACGTACAGATATCATAGAAAATTCTAAGGACCCCAAAACGTGCTTATTCCTTGAAAACTCAACGTCGTAGTCTTTGAACAAAAACGATACCTTCCTTATCTAAAGGTGACGGAAGTTAAAAATGTTTAGCTAATTTGTAAACCGTAGAATAATGTGGTATAATTATATTTTTTGAAAACTTAATAAAGATAATAACACAAATAATATTTTTTAAATGGAAATCTATGCTGAAAATAGTGTTATATTTTTCATTTTTTTTATAAACTTTTAATAATGTAATCTTATGTCGAAATTCTTTTGTTTTAATTATGAATAAAAAATTATACTCTATTCCAGTTAAGGATGGACTTAGGACAAGGGAAAAAAAATATTTATTCGCATTTATAAATGAGATGAGTATTATTTAAACCTAATAAAACTATTAAAAATTCATAAAGAGGTTTTGAAATTTTGCGTATAAAATTGAAAACTACATCAACATCCGTCAATTACCAATGATTCACTACTTTTCTATGACAAGCATAGATCGTTATTTTATAAATTTATTTTTTGTAAGGCTGTCTATGCATCCTCAACAGGGTTAGTTGACTGGTATACCTACTATTACATGCTTAACAAATTATAGGGGTAGCTATCTCCAATTATTTACGTATGGATAGAATACTATATCTCAACATGCTATTAGGGTAAATTACCCACAAAAATGTGAGTATGATTGAAAACATATGAGAAAGAAATAAAACAAACGTTCGTAAATACCACTTATATGGAGATATGCTCGTATTTTAAATAAAATCATGTATAATCAACCTCTAATTTAACGGGCTTTTAAAATATTAGAATAATTCAAATTTATAAAACATGCAATTTTATAGTATCCACAGCAGTATATACGATAAACATGAAACATTATAAAAACAATAATCAAAATATACTAAAAGATAGAACATCGAGTCCGGTCTAATATTCAATTAGAGTGGAGTGGGAGACAGTCTCCATTACGAATAAGTCAGATAAAAACTGCGTCAATTTTGACCTAACAAAATATCAGAAAAATAAACCATGTTTATACTCATTTATGTTTTGACATAAATTATGATTAATACAACTTTCGTCACACGAAATTTAAATATTCAAACAAATTGACTACCTTTTACAGCTTCATCCAAATTGCATCACTTTCATTTAATTACCATACTCCAAATCTGAAACTAGTTCACACATAATAAACTTATTGCTATTCATATAGGTATACTGAGTCACATAATACCCCATATAAAGAACACTATAGTTCTTAGTAAAGATATAAAATATAACCATATCACATATTAAAGACATGTAGTACTCGTGTTTGTTCCACATGTAGTGTACTCGTATGTAGGATATATGGGTGTGTAAGGACACGTAGAGTACAGACAGCGTGTCCTGGATTACGACCTGATATACGTGAATGAATGAAGAATCACAGTATGAAGTGATAATGAGAATAATGACGAAATGTTTTATGGAGAATATGACGAATAACATCTGATGAAGATATGAACATTGTTTTGTTGAAAAGAAACATAATAGTTTCTTTTCAACTATAAAATATACCTGTCGTTTTTAATATACAAGTAAATAACGCCTTAATACTAATTGTAAAATTATTGCTTTCATTCTTATATTTTGATTGATCCCAAAGCTATTGTGGAGAGAACACCATACAGGTTACTTTTTACGATAATTTGAAAATTGGTGAGAAAAATTCTAGTTCAACATTCGTTCGAATATCCGACTGACACCAAAATCTAATGGGTTCTTTTCAGTAATGTCTCTGGATTTTTGACACTGACATTTATCTGTAAGTTACAAATATTTATTACAACAGATTATTATATACCTTGTATTTATTTATCTCTAAATAGTTATCATAACGAAATCGTTATAATGAAAATCGTTATATATACTTAACGATCGCAGACGTATTCGATAACACATTTAAAAAATATCTACAATAATTCAATATCACACACAAAACTTCTAGGTTAGATTAGTTCTGGTGGGAATCAGTTGTCGACCTGTCAGCTTTCAGACTCTTTCTTCTTGTTGTGGGCTATGCTAGAGCTACTACTACCATCTGTAAACAAATTAGGAAGCTTGCGCTAGACGCTAGGAATAAAAGCTTATTGAATTATTTTAATATTACCTTGCAAAAAATTACAATATGACGGGTTTTTGAGATCACTATTCAACATAATAGCAATTTTATTTTGACATGAATAAAAATACTGAATTATTGAGAAAATCTTTATGTGACGAATGATTTTTCTAGTTGTTAAGAAACAATGTTATCGTTATCCTTTTTACCTCTCGCTAAGAGAGGTATTGCATTCATGCTAAAAATCGCATATCCAGATTTTATTGAATAAGCACGTTTTAAGGTCCCTACAATCCGATTTTATCATTTTTACGATGATGTCTGTGTGTGTGTGTGTGTGTGTGTGGATGTGTGTGTGTGTATGTGTGTGTGTGTGTGGGATGTTGGAAGGACGGTTACTCAAAAACTATAAGACTTTAAATTTTTTTAACTACGTATTTCCCAATCGGACATTCATGGGAAGATCTGAAAAGGTTTTGGTAACAATTGGACAACCGGAAGTAGAAGATTCTTGAAAAAAAATCTTTTAAATAATATTTTTTGAAATTTTTTCTTGATAATATTAAAGAAAAATAAATTCTCTTTCTGATACATTTAAATATTTTTATACATATTCCATAGATTTAGAGATAAAAGGAATATAATATATAAAATAATGTAATTAATTTTACAACCGAAAGGATGCCATGAAAAATAGTTGATAATTTAAATTATTTGTAACTGACAGATAAATGTCAGTGTCAGAAATAATGAGTAATGAAAGAAAAATGTACTTGGAGAATCCCTTAATGCTTGATCTGTGACTATTATGGAGATGACAAGTCTAGGTTGAAGGACTTAAATTTGTTTCAAACATTATGGGACAATGTACACCAGTACTATAGACTAGAGTAACTTTGAATTGCGAAAAAGCTATCAAATTCTTCTCAAGTAAGTTGTAAATATTGACAAAATTACACATCGATATAAGAATAATCGGAGTGCAATCTATCCGTCACTTTATTAAAGGGAATTAGTGTTATTTAGATATAACATGTATGAAAAAATAAAATGTAAAAGAAGATATGTAAGAATAGATGCACAATCCATACTTATATACATTTTAGACCGCCCAAAATTAATGTTTTTACTAGAAGAATATGAAGAGAAAGTAAACAACGTTATTCGAATTGAAAATTGCAGTTACCAGCCTAATATTTATATATGGTAAACTCTACTTTGTAATTTATTGTAACATAATTTATGGTAAAATATCTTCATGTTGAGACATGCTATTATTGAATAACAAAGAAGTTTATACGTCATAGATTTATATGAATATATTATTTGTATTTATAAAAATATTCTTTGCTTTATGCATACAGCCAGGTAAAATATACGGCGAGAGGTTATGTGCTGGCCACATCAGATTTTTTCGCTATGTAAAATTAAATTATATTACAATGCATAATGTCATAACGAACGTTTACTGAATAAGCCAGTTAAACGATTTTCGTTATTATTATAACGTGTTAACGATTCGTTATGTCATAACGATGCTTACAGAATAACTCTATAACATTTATGATGATAACAAATTTATAATGTGAGGGCTGCATATTTTGATACATTTAACGATAATTTATTTTACATTATTTCGGTTAACTAGCAACCACGCATGAATAATAATTAAAAATGATCGAAGTTTTATTTTGAGTTATATAATATTTTTTCCATAAATGATGGTATGTCTCCTGTAAATCAGTTGTTAATTTTTGTGAACTCTGTCTGGAATTTACATACTCAGTATTGTAGATTCTAGTAGAGTTTCCTTTTTGTTGTATCAGACTTATAGTAAATTTTACTAATTAATTTACTAACAAAAATTGTATATGTATATTATTTCTGTGCTTTATCATAGCTTATCAAATACTAAGTCTAAGATCTTTTTACCGACTATTCGCCTAGAAAAATGAACGCATAGTCGGCTTAACCGACTAATAGTCGGTAGTCAATACATCTCTAGTTCTGTCCTTATTAGAATAGAAAAGAATCGAAATAGGGATACAGAATTTCAAAATTTTCTGCATTATTGTATTTGAAGTAAGTATCAAGAATACAGACACAGACATAGACAGATCCATGGCAATATATACAGGGTATTGGCGAAGTCTAAGAATATATTGTTATTTCGTAACACTTCGGGTTTCAGTTGAAATTGGTACAACTTTAAATCTATCATAGGGAATCGGTATTATTATATATTTATTTTGGTATGTACATAAAATCACCTTCCCAACGATACCATTTTGGTATTTTGCTTCAACTATTTCAAAATAATGTAATAATAATATTCCAAGCAAAATAAAACAGCGAACTATAAAACAATTTTATTACAATAAATCAAAAGATTAGTTTTGTTATTTAATATGACAGTAACAACCTTTTTTGTTATAATTGTAATAATTATGACCCAAGTGCGTTACACAAGTGAAAAAATGGTTGATTATTGATTATATTAGAGCGCTTCAACTTTTTTTATTAATTTATTATTATTTTTTTCATTTTATTTCTTTTGTTTTAAGGTAATAAAATTGTTTTCATAGCTTGATATGGTTTAGTTTTTAGTTTGTATAGAACTTTATTAGGACACATTTTGAAATGCTTGAAATAAAACTATGATACTGAATTGTTGTGAAAGTAATTTTATATACATTATGAAAAAAATATAGAAATATCCCTATGCTAGAATTAAAGTTGCACCCATTTCCTCCAAAGCCGGAAATGATGCAAAATTTTCACTACGATCATCGTATGAATCCCTTAGAATTTTTTTGTAACTTTCAAACGAAATATTCTTGGTGTCGGACTTTTGCCAATCTCCCTGTATACCTACACAAATACACATATTCACTTATCATTCATAGACGTTCACAGATATCATTGCGATAATGTTAAAATCAGTTTAAAAAAAAAAAAACTTTTGACTATGACATACAAAATCCAATTCCACTTTATAAAAAATGGCATAAATTTCATAAAACTACAGTTGGAATTCATATATGTATAAAACCAGAAAAAGGAATAATTGTATAAACAAAGGGTTGTACAGCTAAACAAGTATAGGTAAATACTAAAATATTATGACTTATACGCCGAATTTTTGTAAGTATTTAGGATCGTAGGTACTTTTTTACTGTATTTATTTTTTGTACATTCTTAATTTTACTAATTGGAAAATTAAATTCGAAAGGATCTAAATTCTATAAAAACTACATGAAAAGCCAATTACACTGTTTAAGAAATGCTGTATATTTAGTAAAATTCCAGATGAAATTAAAATATGAAGCCATAGATGGAAATAATTTTATAAACAACGTGTTGCATAACTAAACAAGTACAAGTATTGAAATATTTTGACTTATATATGTCCAAATCTCGTAAGTGTTTAGTATGTACTTAGATAAAATCATTATTTTCGTGCAGAAAACTGATTGTTTAATAATTTTAAAACATAAAAATGACACGTAGATACTTCTGAATTTGAATGCTTCAATTTAATATCTTTATATTTCTTATGTGGATTCCACTATTTTAAAAATCGTTTACTAGTTTTAAATAAAAACAAAAAAAAATCTTACTTATATAACACTTAACCCAGATACCAATTAAACCAATTTATGGACCATCCTTCTACTTCTACCTATTTTAAAATTCTTATTTTAATTCATAAAATAATAATTGTACTTACTTTTACAGCATTAAATATAATCCATTATCCAAAGTCTACAAAAACCAGCACCAAAACTCAAACACCACTTTAAAATTCGTAAACCATCCAATCCACCACCAACAACTTAAATCCCGGAAAATCCGAAACAAGATTCCTATTCCACAATCTTCACCACACTACCACAAACTTCCATTCAACTCAGCTGCCACAACTCTTCGCATCCATCTGTCTGTAGTGTACGCACATTGCCTCTACACCTGTCACTGGCGAACCGCGAACCAACAAACCAGCGAACCAACGAACCAGCAGACCAGCGGACCAGTGTCCGGCACTACGTTACGTTACGATATTACGAATCGACTGTGGTGATACGGTAGATGGCCACGGCTACGCTAACTTCTTACGATGAGGGACAACAGTGCAGCTTGCACAGCTGAGCGGTACGCTTCGTAGCGTTGTGCAAGAAAGAAGAAAGAACAGAGGAAGAGACAAAGGAGTACAGATAGAGGAAGACAAAGATGAAAAGACAGGAAATTATGGAGAGTGTGAATAGTGAAGATAAAAGAGATATGGATTAGTAAATAGATAGAGGAAGATAATATTAGAAATGTATCAGTACGGAGCACAAAGAACAACAAAGCAAAAAATCTGATGTGGCCAGCACAATACCTTCCGTCAATCGTGTGTATTATGTACAAAATCCATACATAAATTTTCTTACTAAAGATTCTAAATTTTTGGTATTATGTGATTCTCTTTCTCGACAACTGAATTCCATACTCCTGATAAGAAACAAACCACATGAAATAAGAAAACTATGAAATTTTGAATGAAAAATTATAACACTTGTCAGTTATTAATTGCTGTCATTTTGATACAGGTCCCATATCTGCTTGCCAAAGTCAGCAAAATCATGTTACTGCACGCGGCCCCATACATAAATTTTCTTGCAAAAGATCCTATATTTCCAGTAAAGTTATTTCATAAACAAACTATGCAAATTGCACTAGACACTGACATCTTCTTCTTTAGTTTTTCCCATTCGTTAGGGGGTCGCTATTTTTTATTTTCTTCTTCCACTCATTTTTGTTTTCCGTGTCGTCCTCATTCATTCCTTTTCTCTCAAGTCTTCTGCAATACAGTCTTTTCATCTTATATTTGGTCTTCCTATGTTTCTTTCACCTTCTATTAATATATTCATCTCTCCTCATAACATGTTCAAACCAATGTAATCGTCTCTCTTATATCTAGAAACTTCTAACACTAGAGTTACTTCCCTTTTTCTTTCATTGATTTACATTTTATTGATACTGACATCTGTCAATTTGAATTACCTGAATATATTAGCAGTTTCCATGGTTAAGTTAGCATAGCTGGCTGAATAATGAAATTTATATCAAATTTATTATCTTTATTCTTCTTTAACTCATATCTGTTGAATAACAAATATAAAATGCAATCAAATCGTATAGATAATAATATATTCTTTAAGTTATAATAACATTTAACTGAGTTTGCCAAGAAAAACTATTAAAATCTTCAAATGAGGGTACTTCCGGTTGACCAATTATAACCAAAATCTAAACAGATCTGCATATGGTTGTAAGGAAGAGGAATACGCAAGAATTGTAATTTTTGGAATTCTAGTATTGGAGATATCGTGTCCGAAACGGCGGGGATACACACACACATACACACACGCACACACGAACACACACACACACACACACACACACACACATACAGACATCATCGTAAAAATAGTAAAATCGTATTGTAAAGACCCTAAAACGTGCTTATTCAATGAAAACTAACCACCGAATTTTTTGACCAAAGACAATACCTTCCTTACCTAGAGGTGACGGAAGGTAAAAACATAAAATCTTAAGTCAAACTGATCATTTACATTTGAAGAAAAAATATATCATTACGTCTCATTACCCATTTCTGAGTATACCAGTCTGTTTCTATTCACGGATTTTGGTAATGACGGTATATCTATACGTAAATATAAAAGGTCTGTTCGTTTGACTTACTCTTTCTACTCCATGTGGAAATACGCGTTCGTTTGTCACAGATCATTACTTGAATTTTGTTCGGTTTCAATCGAGCAATTGCTCATCTCTACTTAGATCATGATTTTCTTACTCCATGTAGAAAGGAGGAGTAAGAAAGAGCAAGCAAGTGCTATAGGTAATTTTCTCAGGCAGCTTGTGTTTAGACCAATCTCAATAATGTGGTTAACGTAACATACATAAACATAAAATGAAAAACATATTTATAGCACGAAAATTTGATTCGAATAAAATCTTTTGACATAATTTTCTATACAATTTGTTATGTTATATTTAAACGATTTACTAATAAATAAGTTAAAAAAATTGTGAACAATTTCATCTTTATTGCTATTGTACGACGACATTACAACATATCATCGTCATCATTTATTATTTCGTTTTCTATTAAAAGATCCATGTTTATCAAACATTTGTTTCTTTATGACAAAAATTACTGAGTAATTGCTCAAATCTGATCTAAGTGAGTAAAAGAAAAATATCAGTGTACTCCTACATGTTTAGAGTAAGACAAACGAACAGACCTAATGAGTAGATGTAATTAGATTTTTTTGTATGTACAAGAACTATTAAATACAATAATTATATATACCACAATTGAAAGGGCGCGAGAAGTATTGTGATGGTCACAACATATTTGTTGTATTTACTTGCCTCGGATAACCGTGGCTCGTATAATCGAGACTCTACTGTAATGTCAAGTTGTAATTGAACAAATCATGGCAAAACAAAACTTCATATAGGCAACCAAAACACAAAACAACTCAATACAACATAAATATAATCAAATTTACTGGGTGTATCAATATTGTTTTCATTCACAGATTTCAGTAATGACGTCAAAGCTATCCTGCTGTGGGAGCATACAAGGATCACTTTTGTGCTATTTGAAAATTGGAAATCATTTTCAAGTCTTGACGTTGATCGGATTTGAAACTGGACCGTCAAAAACCGAACCGATTTCGTAACTTTAACCCACAAGAGATTTCATTTATTATAATATCATTTTAAAAATATCGAAGGAATATTGCTAATTTCGAAAAAGTCTGTTAAACATGCAGCACAAAACTCATCAAAATTGTATATGAATTAATATGAACCTTAAATGTTAAAAAGGGCAATAGTATATGTTTCAGAATCCCTTCTTTGTAGTTGCTGAACTCTTCAAAACCAATACAAGTCAGCGTAAACTAAAATGTATGAAGAAAAAATTATAATCAGTTCTCAAAAACATTTCGGATTGCTCCTTTTAGCATAAACTAAAAAGAACGATGAAAAAATTCGAACAATAAGTAAATTGTATTTCTTTTTACTTTTACAATTATGAAGAATAACCACCCCAATTATGTATGAAAGCTGATAAATCTTAACAAGAAACAAATGTAAAGCCTATGATTTCCATGTTTTATTCGGTGTTTGCAATATTTATAGGTTATCTCTATAGCAATGTTGCTTAGAGTTTGTAACTTTGTTGCTGAATTAGGGTGATTGCCACAATACAAAAATAATCAAAAGTGAAAATAGATAATGTAGGATAATGCAATAGAAAAATAGGCTACGAACAATAAATTTAGATGTGGCAATTCAGTGACATATATTTTGGAAAAGATATATGACAAATTTGACTAGAATCTAAATAAAAAATCTGTTGTGGCCAGCACAATACCTTCCGTCATTCTCGTGTATAATGTATAAATTCCATAATTTTTCTTACAAAAGATTCTAAATTTCCCGTAAAATTATTTCATAAACAAACTTTTCAAATTGCACTTGACACTGGCATCTTCTTCATCTTTAGCTTATCCCATTTGTTAGGGGTCGCTATTTTTGCATGTCGTTCTCATTCAGTTCCTTTTCTCTCAAATCTTCCGCAATACAGTCCTTCCATCTTATCTTTGGTCTTCCTCTGTTCCTTTAACGTCCTATTATTAAACTATTCATTCTTGTTCCAATATAATTCTTCCTTTCTCCTCATGACATGTTCAAACCAATGTAATCGTCTTTCTTGTATCTTTCTAAAAACTTGTAATACTAGAGTTATTTTCTTACCATATTTTTCCGTCTATTCCCCAATATCTACTTCAACATCCTCATATCTGCTACATTAATTTACTTTTTATTTATACTGACATCTGTCAATTTGAATTATATGAATTTGATACTAGTTCCCAAGTTTGGCATAGCTGGCTGAATTATAAAATTTAATTTCTTTAAAATTCTTTAACTCTGTATGTATTGAATATGAAGTATAAATTGTAATCAAATCGTATAGAGAATAATATATTCTTTAAGTTATAATAACGTTAAATGTCAATAAATCAAATTTAACTGTTAAATCTTCAAATGAGACTACTTCCGGTTGACCAATTATAACCAAAATCTAATCAGATGTTCTTCTGGATGTAAACTTGAGGAATACGAAAAAATTATAATTTTTGGAATCGTGGTATTGAAGTTATGGAATCCGGAAATTTTGTTACACACACACAGACACACAGACACACAGACACACAGACACACATACATACAGACATCATCGTAAAAATGGTAAAATCGTATTATATGGACCCTAAAACGTGCTTATTCAGTAAAAACTCATCATTGAATTTTTTGACCAAAGACAATACCTTCCTTACCTAAAGGTGACGGAAGGTAAAAATGATTAAAAAATATGATTACGACTGACTACGACTAATATAGAATATGAATTAGATCTTTCTTACGTAAAAAGACCTTAAAATGTTCAATGAATGTCTGTATATGGAAACAATATTAAAAAATAAATATATAATGTATGTAGGATGTTGTAGAGTTGAGCCTGTATGTTAATTGGACATAATGATTAATGGCGTCTATACAAATATGAATACATCATTCTCACTTTTATCCAAATCTAGTTCTAACTACCTACTTAACAATAGTGTCACTAAATACTCTACTATAGGGTGACACTGAAAAACGGGCCGCTCAAAATATTTTTTTTATTTATAATTATTTTTTAATTTTCTTGATATATTTGCAAACTGGGCTTAGGGGGTCACAAACCATGGTATTTGGCATGATGCTAGCGCTTCCGGTATAACCGGAAGTGACATTAACTTTTATGATCTGGTAAATTACTTGACTGCGATAGATGATGAAGGATGACGATATTTCTGGATTTCAGTCAATCTTTATTTCAACCCGACTAGTTTCAACTCCGCATGAGTCTTCTTCAGGGGATGAGTTTTCTTAACTGTTAGAACATAAAAATTTCTCGCTATGTTCTAACAGTTAACTTCAACCATATCGTTAAATTCGTAATTTTACGTAGATTCCAAATATATAAAATATATAGACTGCCCTATTTGAAATATGAAAGTTAATGCCACTACCGGTTAAATTGGGACTGCTACTATCATTCCAAATACGATGATTTGTGAGCCCCTACGCCTAGTTTACAAATATTCCAAGAAAATTAAAAAATTCTTATAATTAAAAAAGTTATTTTGAGTGGCCCGTTTTACAATGTCACCTGTATACATACGAGTATATTTCAACATTTAAAAAAAAATACTTATATAAATATAAAATAATTAATTAACAAATCACTGATAAAAAATAAAACATATATTCTATTCGACTATTTGATTTAATTTATAAAAATCTGTTGTGGCCAGCACAATACCTTCCGTCATTCTCGTGTATAATGTATAAATTCCATAATTTTTCTTACAAAAGATTCTAAATTTCCAGTAAAATTATTTCATAAACAAACTATTGAAATTGCACTTGACACTGGCATCTTCTTCTTCTTTAGCTTTTGCCATTCGTTAGGGGTCGCTATTTTTGCATATCGTTCTCATTCAGTTCCTTTTCTCTCAAATCTTCCGCAATACAGTCGTTCCATCTTATCTTTGGTCTTCCTCTGTTTCTTTAACGTCCTATTACTAAACTATTCATTCTTGTTCCAATATAATTCTTCATTTCTCCTCATGACATGTTCAAACCAATGTAATCGTCTTTCTTGTATCTTTCTAAAAACTTGTAACACTAGAGTTATTTTCTTACCGTATCTTTCCGTGTATTCCCCAATATCTACTTCAACATCCTCATATCTGCCACATTAATTTACTTTTTATTGATACTGACATCTGTCAATTTGAATTATATGAATACATTACTAGTTCCCAAGTTTGGCATAGCTGACTGAATTATAAAATTTAATTTCTTTAAAATTCTTTAACTCTGTATCTATTGAATATGAAGTATAAATTGTAATCAAATCGTATAGAGAATAATATATTCTTTAAGTTATAATAACGTTAAATGTCAATAAATCAAATTTAACTGTTAAATCTTCAAATGAGACTACTTCCGGTTGACCAATTATAACCAAAATCTAATCAGTTGTTCTTCTGGATGTAAACTTGAGGAATACGAAAAAATTATAATTTTTGGAATCGTGGTATTGAAGTTATGGAATCCGAAACTTTTGTCACACACACACAGATACACAGACACACAGACACACGGACACACAGACACACAGACACACAGACACACATACATACAGACATCATCGTAAAAATGGTCAAATCGTATTATATGGACCCTAAAACGTGCTTATTCAGTAAAAACTCATCATTGAATTTTTTGACCAAAGACAATACCTTCCTTACCTAAAGGTGACGGAAAGTAAAAAAACATTTAATTAATGTTATTTAGAATTCTACAAATTTAATTTAAAATTCTCATATAACTAAACTAATATGAAAATACAAAAAACTAACAAAAAACAATTCATAATAAATTGCTTAACAGTAAATTTTAAACCGATATACCAATTTTTTATTGAAACAACAGGAAATAGACCACATTTTTTTCAAAACTTGATTAATTTTCGTTATAATTTAAAATACAGATACATAACCAAAATTACCAGTTATACATGTATGCATAAAATATTTTCGACACCAAACAGCAAAATTAGCAGGTACCACTGACAGTAGAACTACTAAAATATGCAAATTGTAGACTGCTTCAGAATTTTAACACAAAGAATGAATATTTAGGCAGATGCTCCTTCAAAATCATTCAATATGAATACATTACACGTATTTTGATACTCAAACTTTAAATTACATTATCTCTCACCAATTCCATGATTATTATTTATGAAAGGCGGTTTCCATATGTATTGCACATTAAATAGTTTGAGTTACTATTGTACTCTGAACGTTACAATTTTAAATTGAAATTTATACTTTTTTTATATTTAACAGTTTAATACGATGGTCACGCTATAATTATTGAGAATAAGACATGTGCTTCATATTTTTCAGAATTTTATTTTAAATATGTTTCAACAATGATACACTCCACCAGTCTTTCCTTCCACTTCTTAAAAAGATAATTCTTAAATGTTATGCGCATATAATTTTTAATTTAAAAAAAAAATTAATGTGGTTTTAGAGTTTGTACACTTTAAGTTCAAGCCATTTGCATCATCAATCGTCCGGTGCGCGGTAAGGGAAAGAGTGACGTTCACGTTTATGGTTCGCTGCAGTTCGAATCCATAGGCTTGTCAGATTTGTTTAGAACTGAAGGCTAATCACCTTACATAATAAAGCGTTTATTTTTTGTTGGAAATTTAAAAATATTATTATGGAAATTAATTTAATGGTGATTTAAATAATAATCCATATTTTACTTAAAAATAAATATTTATATGAGCAAAAATAATTTTAATAAAGAAAAACGTACATAATACTAAATTGTTTTATTAGGTTTAAAGGTATCACTTTTTTAACGAGAAAATTTTACATTTATTAGGCGGAGCATTGTCAACAATGAAACTAATAGTATATTATTCAATGAGCATATAATGTATGCTATTATTCATGAGAAAGAAGTTTGCATCACGAGCCGGAAGGCGAGTGATGTAAATCATTCGAGTGAGTAATAGCCATTACATGCGAATAGAATACTAAACTTCATCCACAACTGTCAAATAATAACAGACTGTACTATTGTAAAATCAGAAATAATCTAACAAATTTTTAAAACATTGTTCGTTTACAAACATAAACATAGTTAGCGTTGATCGCTATGTATTTGTTGTAACAAAATTATGAAGTGATTTGACATTTAGCACATAATTTTAAACCAAATATTCAGCTATATTTTAAGCTTATGAAGAAAATGAAATTATAAAAAATGAGAAAACTAGTATAATTTTGACTTTTTATGTGGAAAAAAGTACTTATTAAAATTAATTTGTTTGTACTATTTGAAAGGTAAGATTTGAATTTGACATAACGGTTGAATAATATTATTCCATTGAACTGTCAATATTCTTCAATTAGCAACAGTAACTAACGTCATTAATTGATAAAAAAGGTTGAATTATGGGTATATTTTTTATAAAAATGTTAATAGCGAAGGTAGATCGTTTACTATTATCATAGTTGCTCAATTTGTACTTTTAACATTCTTTACATTTCTTCCGATGTATGTATTATAAAATTCCTAAATGGACGAAATTTAGTACGAGTTTTCCCAAGAATACTACTTTATTTATTCATTTATTAAATATTTTGCCATTTTCAACTGTGAAAAACTACATGGTTAGTGTTATAAATATGTAAAATTTCAATCAAATATCTCATACAGTTCCTGACATATTACAAGATAAACATTAAAACTTAATTTTTGATTTGCCAAAAATTGCAAAAAATGTAATTTTTGAATTTATTCCTTCTACGATTTTTGCAAATTTTTCATGAATAGATAGCGCACAAAATCTGAATCGAATGAGATATTTTCCAAAAGGGTCTTTTGACTTCCCTGGTTTGAATTTTTTTGCAAGATTGAAGCACTTGGGGCTCGGACTAATTGGTGGCGTGGTCTGCAGAACCCAGTCATGACGTAACCGGCCTGATCTTAATGTGTGTGACCTCTACACTCCTGCATTGTTATTGAAAACTAGTACATATATTTTTTGTATTATAATAGTTTCTATTAAGAAATTTCAATACGATCTACGCATTATTGAAAAGTTATTGAATTAATCGCCCCAGATAAAGTGAAAACGAAATAGGTTAAGTGTAGGTGCTTTAACAAACAGTAATAAATAACCTACGTATACATACATTAATGTACAATACATTACAGTTACAATAAGAACAAGTCTTATAGTGCAGAACGTTTCCGCTTATAACCCTAAATTTTATACTGATGTCAGTGGCGTAACTAACGGGCCCGCATTGCGGGCGGGCCCTGGGCTCAACTGGGGCCCCAGTTTAAATGTATTACAATTTTGTTGATACTGTGTGGCGCGTACGTTGTCATCATCTTTAGTGACCTATAATTTTGAATAGGACTCTAAAATAATTATTTTTTTGCAACATGTTTATTTAGATCTATATGTCTTATGCAAAGTCGAGGTCTTGTATTTTTCATCACTATCCTTAATCTTTCGGCCAGTAGAACTTCGATTTCTGGCGAATATTTTCCTTGAACTGGAGTTCGTGGTTTATGGACATTTATTTTTAATATATTTTTCCTTTAAAATAACCCCATAAAATGAAGTCTGGAGCAGTTAAACCAGAAGACCTGGTGGTCAATGTATTTCACCAAAACCAAATTATTCCATTTGGGGTACCAAAAAATTCTGTGTAACGTTCACCAGTACTGTGGACTGTGCCATTATTCATTTTCAAAAAAATTGGCCAAAATATCATTTTCGTAGTAAATAGCATAATATAAAATGAATTTGATGGGACGTAATGGCGTTTAATGATTAAATCTTGGATTTTCAGGTCCCCAATATATTGGTTATTTTACTTATTAACAAGTCTACTCAGACGAAAGTGAGCTTCGTCACTTATTGTGATTTTTCAGTAAAATTTTGAGCAAAAATAGTCACAATTTCCGCAAGTTCTTTTGGTGTGCAGTTATTCATGATAAATTTCATACTACTCTCCTACACGCTTTTGAACAATAAAATGACGGATGATGTTTAATTGTAAAATATTAAATGTATTTTCTACTATACAAGATGTTATGAGTTTATTGGTAAAGTTTTTTTTTTTATTTTGTTTCCCGTACATAAGAATAAGAAAATTTAAACTACTACCTATATAAAAAATTAACAAATGACAAATTAGAAACTAATCTCATCCTATATAATCGTAACGGTTTTACAATAATAGTTATTTATGCAACATGGCAACATGAGTAAACAGTATAGTCGTATTTCATAAATAAGGCAATTGCGTCAAATCCTATGAGTGAAATAAGACATTTTTACTCTAGTTCAATACAATTTATTTTTAAGTCTACAATAAAAGCGTGAAAAAAAGTGCCATAGCGTATCATTTTTTCATTCGTTTGCGCCCCTCTGGAATGTCATAACCGAGGAACTGTGTGAATACGGTTGGAAAGTGTTACCTCATGCTCCGTACAGTCCAGACTTCGACCTATTCCCAAAGCTGAAACAGCCTATGCTGCCGTTACCCAAGCCATTCAATAGGTAGGACTCGGTCATTGAGAAGCAGGAATACTATATTGAAGGATTGTAAAAAGATAGTGTAATAAACTTGAAAAAATTAATAAACTACCGATTGTGTGTAATATTTACGAAATGACCCTCCTATTTCCCTCTATAAAAATAATATATATATATATATATATATATATATATATATATATATATATATATATTATAATTGAAACTGGATAGCAATAGTAATTTGGAACCAGTATCCTTCCTATACAGAGTTTATTTTTTCTTCACAGTATTTATTGATTCTGTATAGAATTTATCCGTTCTATATAGCGTTTATCAACTCATTATAGCGCTTATTCTTTCGGCAGTACTTCCCGTTGTCCACTACATAACCTAGCGATCAATCAAAAAGTAGTAAAGCTGTATTGGTAAAAAAATTGATTAATTAATTAATAGCTCATGCTTATAAAATTAGCCTATTCAAAAAGAAAAAAAGTATATTATTTTTTTACAAAACCGCATTATTAGCCTATATCTGCTTCTAGGTTATAATTTGTAATTTCGTTGCAATTTTGAAATATTTCACTATCAAACTTTCTCTGATAATTTGCATAGTGAATTAGTAATAAATTAAAGATTCATTTTTATTGTGATGAAAATGGTATCTGTGTTAAAATTAATGACCTTTTAATATTTAATTATGAAACTGATAATAAAATAAAATGAAAAGAGATATTGAGGTCGCGGATGGTGAAAATGGACAAGGAAATGGATTCACACGTGACAAATTATAGTGACGTGAAATTAAATATTAATAATTTGTTTAGGTTGGAAAGCTTTTCCAATGCAAATAAATCAGAAATTTATGCTATGATACAATAATTGCAAGATCGACCATAAAATGATCTCAAAATTAGAAAACAATTTTAAAAAAAATATAATTATAACACATTTCAATTAATAGATTATTAAATCGAATACAGTGGACATTCAGACTCTCGGTAGCTCAGCTAAAGGTGACAAAAAATTCGATGGTGAGTTTTTAATGAATAAGCACGTTTTAGGATCCCTAGAATAGGATTTTACAATCTTTACGATGATATCTGTATGTACATATATGTGTGTATGTGAAACAAAAATTTCTCCTTCGATAACTGCAATACTACAATTCAAAAAATTATAATTCTTTCATATTCTTCTTTTATAGGTCCATATGAAGAGTTGATTAGATTTTGGTGACGACTGGTTAACCGGAAGTACCCTATTTTGAAGATTTTAACAGTTTTTCTTCAAAAAATACGTAGAGTTAACGGAAGGTAATGTGCCGGCCACATCAGATTTTTTCTAATCGCTTGCTACCATTTAGTATTTTTTTAATAACCCCTAATGAACGCAAAAAAATCTTTGAAATTTTGCTGGTCTTGTGAAAAAAATTGGAGCGCGATGCAATGTCTAGATTTTAGAAAAACAAAACAATATAATACTAATAATTTTAAACAATAGATATTGGTAGGTGATATCAGTATGAGACACTTCCACCATACTACAAATCATATGTAACATTTTCTACACTTATCTAAGTTTTAAATAAAAAATATTATTCTTCCACTGACCTAATTATATCGGGTGTAGAATTGAAATACGTATATACGAGGTGTGTTCAAAAAATATCGCGAATTTTGTGTTTTTTCAAAAATTATTTATTTATTCATGAATATCTATTTTGTCCCCTTCAAAGTAATCCCCATGAGATATTATACACTTGTGCCAACGGTTTTTCCAATCTTCAAAGCACTTCAAAAAATCATTTTTTTTTATCTTGTTCAGCTCCTCCTTCGATGCCGTCTTTATCTCGTCAAGCGTAGCGTAACGTCGTCCTTTCATTGGCCTCTTCAGTTTAGGGAACAAGAAAAAGTCACAGGGGGCCAGATCTGGGGAATACGGTGGCTGCGGCATCATTAGTGTGTTGTTTTTGGCTAAAAAGTCGCGCAGAAGCAACGATGTGTGAGCAGGGGAGTTATCGTGGTGCAAAAGCCAATTTTTGTTCTTCCACAAATCCGGGCGTTTCTGGCGGATTGCTTCGCGCAAATTGCGCATAACTTGCAGGTAATATTCCTTATTGACCGTTCTACCCTGTGGCAAGAACTCATGATGCACCACGCCCCTGCAATCGAAGAAAACTGTCAGCAAAACTTTCACATTCGACCGAACTTGGCGCGCTTTTTTCGGTCTTGGTTCGTGCGGCAGCTTCCATTGAGATGATTGAACTTTGGTTTCCACGTCATAACCATAAACCCACGATTCGTCACCAGTTATGACCCTCTGGAGCAAATTTGGGTCGTCGCGGACAGAGTCCAACATCTCATTAGCAATGTTCACGCAATGCTGTTTTTGGTCGCAATTGAGCAATTTTGGTACAAATTTCGCGGCGACCCGTCTCATGCCCAAATCATTGATAAAAATCGAATGGCACGAGCCAATCGATATGTTTAGGTCCTCAGCAACTTCTCTAACGGTGATTCGACGATTGGCCAATATCATTTTCTCCACTTCATTAATTTTTTCGTCTGTTGTTGAAATGCTCGGGCGTCCGGCACGCTTTTCGTCGTTCACATCTTCTCGGCCTTCTGAGAACATTTTGTACCACCGATAAACGTTGCTTTGGTCCAAGGTAGCTTCTCCGTATGCCACAGTCAACATTCGGAATGCATCCGCGCACTTAATTTCGTTTTTCACACAAAATTTGATACAGGTTCTTTGTTCCATTTTTTTGAATAGGTAAAAATCGAAGACGATCCAAAACACGTGCAAGCAAAGCAGCTGTCAACAAGTAAGTGAACATTCAAAATGGCCGAGCTTGTCGACATAAGTGAGAGACATGAGTACCAACATAAAGCCACAAAAAGATCGAAATTCGAATATACGTAACCCGCGAAAATTCAAAATTCGCGATAGTTTTTGAACACACCTCGTAACAAAGGGAATGCCAGGTTATTTTTACCTTCCTTCACCTCTAGGTAAGGGAGGTATTGTCTTTGGTTAAAAAAATCGCAAGTTTTCTATGAATAACTACGTTTTAGGGTCCCTACAATACGATTTTACTTTTTTCCTATGATGTCTGTATGTGTGTGTGTGTGTGTGTGTGTGTGTGTGTGTGTGTGTGTGTGTGTGTGTGTTTGTGTGTGTGTGTGTGTGTGTGGTGTGTGTGTGTATGTGTATGTGTGTGTGTATGTGTCAGTGTCAATGAAAAGAAAATAAATGTGGCAGAGATGAAGATGTTGAGATAGATATTGGGGAAGACACGGAAAAATAGGATAAGGAATGAAAGAATAAGAGAAATTGCTCGAGTGATAGTTTCTAGATAGATACAAGAGACACGATTACATTGGTGAATAGCTTGGTAATAGAAGGTAGACAAAACAGAAGAAGATCAAAGATAAGATGAAAGGCCGTATTAGATAGATACAAGAGACACGATTACATTGGTGAATAGCTTAGTAATAGAAGGTAGACAAAACAGAAGAAGACCAAAGATAAGATGGAAGGCCGTATTGCGGAAGTCTTGAGAGAAAAGGAACTGAATGAGGATGACACGCAAGAAGATGTCAGTGTCACGTGATATTTACATAGTTTGTTTATGAAATAATTTTATTTGAAATATATAATCTCTTGCAAGAAAATTTATGTATGGAATTTGAACATAATACACTGAATTGGCGGAAGGTAGTGTGCTGGTTACATCAGATTTTTTTAATATGGTGATTGTTGCTTCCCTGATTAAATTAGAACAAAAAAATGTTTAGAAAATTACAGATTGAGAATTTAACAATAACCATATTACAAACTAACATTGTATTCCCTATGTTACATATTTTTTCAATTCTACAGCACGTATATGTAAGAGTATAATATTATTCTTAATAGGAAAAGTTCCATAGAGAAATGATTCATAGTGTCAGTGAATTATCACACTGCAACCTAGAAATTAATAGAAATAGGTTATTATTTAATTATTAATCGCTTTCTCATATTCCAAATCCACGATTCAGCCAAAACATCGAGCCATCATTTCATCATAAACAAAACACGTTGTGTGTTGACACACTAACGAAGAGACATCAACTCTGGCTGTGGAAAGTGTCGCTTTTCCACCGACAGTTGAATGCCTATTCTTGGACGAAGGATGCATAGATGATTAATGTTGCCACATTCAATCATTAACATAATGTTTTGTAAGATTTCAGAATCAGAAGAATGACAAGTTATTGAATAGATATTGGCTGCCAATTTGTGTTGGTTATATGTAAATGGATACATGGGTGTTATGGATCGATAATTATTATTGGTACAATGTGTTAAGAAATTTTATTCAAAATTTCTACGTATTACGTAAAATAGTTTTTTTTTTGTATTTTTCTTTTTGCTGTTACATTTCACAATTCACAAAAGAGTTTATATAGGTAATAGCATTAAGTCGCCTATAGAGTTTATGTAATAAAATGTAGCAATATTTACAAATATATAATAGTCAATGTTTCTTAAATTATAGAACTTTAAAATTTAAATAAAAACTTAAAAACAGTTAGTCAATTTCATGTAACCAAAATTTCACAAATGCTTCCTTTCAGATATATTCGCATGAGAAGGTTTACCTAACTTACACGATGTAACTACATAATTGTAGTTATAATAATGAAATATGACTTTTCAAAATTGTTTACAAAATTAGCTCATAATGAGCGCCAGTTATGAACTTGCAAATATCTCTGAAACGAAGCATTTGCGATATTTTCCTTACATGTACTTGCCCACTTATTGTTAGGTCCTTTATTTAAATTTTCAGTTTGGCTGTTTAATCTTGGAACACTGTATACTAATGCCTATAGATATTATAATTATGAATTATATTTTAAAAACTCACCTTTGTGTTACATGTGCTCTATTTAATCCTCCTTAACAAAGAATTTTGCCAAGAATATCTGAAACAAAAACAAAATTATTAATAATTTTCATTTAAATTATGCCAGGTAAATACTCGTACATAGTTGGATTTAAATTCAAATGGAAAAAAAATATAGAGGTAATTGAAAAATAATATAAATGAATATTTTCTTTTTTATTATAAACCCTACAGTTAAAATTACAATTTTAGGAACGAACGTAAAATAACACTTTGTGTGAACAGGTCCTGAATTATATTTCTAGTTTCGTCGGAATCTATACAGAGTGTTATATAAGTAATGTACTGCAGTTCATGGTAAGATAAAGAGAACTGAGAGAAATTATAATCAGAAATATATTCTGCACAAACTGTCAAGTTGTATAAGTTGTAGGACTGTACAGCCAACTAATTACCAATCAGTTTCTTAATAAATTAAAATCTAAAAATCAAGTTTTTTCAAAAAACAATCATTGTTGGTTGTCATAAATGACGTTGAATTTGAAATATCTGTTACTTTCCTTAATAAAGAATACACCAATATGCATTTGGTTCACGGAGAAGAGCGTCAAAACAGTCGCTCCATACTTTGACTCTAACTTCAAACGCTTCAAACCTTCAAAAATAACAAGTCCTGTTGTTTTCACTAAAACTACTGTGATTTTTAAATAATTCTTTATTTACATAAATAAATGCTATTAGCCCATCTTGAAATGCTTTCACAATTGCAACAAGCACATTAGAAAAGAAATTATTGCAGATTACGATACATTGCAACCTTGTTTATTTAATGGTAACGTATGGCACATTACTTACACAACACCCTGTATAATCGTTGATTTTTTTAAATGAAATTATATTTAAATTTTTATATTTTCAAAAAGTAATTTAAATTAGATTAAAAATGATGCCAAACACTTATTAATTAACTTATACTTCGTTCAACGAAACAGCGTACCTGTTTCGAACTATAAAATTTGGGCAGGGGAAATCACACCAGAGTTGCATTATTTTTAGATTTATACGATTAAAGTAATGTAAATATAATAGAAATAAGGAATATAATGGCATTTAAATCGTAGAAATGGGCTATATTATATCGAGGAGAAATTAAAATAAACGAAGAAAGAAATTGTGACAAATTCATGGACCTCGCTGGGATTTGAACCTACGGCCTTCCTATATCTAGTAGGATGTTCTAACCAACTGAACTACGAGTTCCCATCGAAGTCAATGAATATTTCACAATTCTTTTTACAAATCGTGACGAGTACACTCTTGTAAATGGACACATGAATACTCAGCGCGAACAATGCGCATATATATATATATATATATATATATATATATATATATATATATATATATATATATATATATATATAAATTATTGTGAACTTTAATCCGTCACACATACGTAGATTACTAATTTCTCCTCGATCTATTATAACGCATTTCTACGATTTAAACATTTAGGGTGGATCACAAATAATTATAATGAGTAGAAGAATATCGACGGATGATGGATTACTCATTACACATTTGGATACGAACTATACATCGAAATAATTGTAATCTCTGAATATAATAATAGTAAGAATGATCCGTGATCGGGTACGTGCTCTCGTTGAGCGAGGTATACTCGTAGATATTCAATTTTCAAAATTATAAAACTTTAATGCATTTCAGTTTACCATGATTTTATTGACATTTTAATCTTCTTTGTTTGAAGGAAGAAATATTTTATCGTTTACTTGATGCAACTGCCAACGAAAAAAATATGTGTATTTAAATTAAATTTGATTTTACTCTTATTGAATCTGAAACAGTTAAAATTATTCAAAATAATAATATATCAGATAAAATTGTCAAAATATTTCCTCTAACAAAGAAGTACCAAATAAACAAATGTCATGGAAAACTGATAATGCTTTAAAATTTTATCATTTTGAAAAATTAATAACTAAGTTAATTCAGGACCTTTCACAGCAAAAACTGGTATTTAAGATAACCCAGAACTTTGTGATTTAAACTATAGGTTTAAATTTATAATAAAGAAAATAGCCATTTGTCCCTATTTTGCCAATCATCTTTACAAGATTTTTTACATGAAAACATTTTAAAAATGGTACAATTGTCGTAGAATTCCAGACGTGGTTGATATATAAAGCAAAATATGAAAATAATTTTATGAACTAACGGTTGTGTAGGTAAATAACCACAACTACTACCTAAAGTATTTTGACTCATTAGTAGGTACCTATTTCTACACTATTCTCCTGCTGTAACTGCACAGGTAACCGATTTGGCTAACAAATAAAATCTAATAAATGTCAATTAGTCCGCAATGTGCTTTATATTTTATTTGGAATGTCCTTGTAAATATTTTTTTCTCTGTATAAACTAGATCTTACCGGTGTTGGGTTTTGTACATATGAGGCAACTGAACATAACTGTATTACTTCTTTAGCTTCTTTTAACTTTTTCAATAGTTTATCCCTGATTAAATTAATTAAAGGAATGGCCGGTAAATTAATATTGCAAATTGAGAAAAAATAAATGCGTTTACATTGGAAAGTAAGTATATCAGATTTAATTAATACCTATCTCGCAGACTAAGATTGGTATTTATACTGGGAAGGGCTGGTTTTTCTGGAAGTAATTTCTCTAATTACTTTACAATTTTATGACTTTTTTGTAATTGATTATAGCTAGGGATTGGTTGAGTAGAAAGGGGCCCGGAAGAAGGAAATTAGAAATTATGATTTTAATTAATACTTCGCAAGTACGCTAAATGTGATAGTAGAATGACACGAAATCTTTACGACTAAACGATTCATGATCGTATAATATAGTATATACATAGGTACACAGAATGTTCAATTTCAGTTACCCTTCGAACTATCTTGAGAAAAATAGCAAGAAATACTATTTTGCAAAACGTAAAATAAACTTTTACATAAAAATAAATTGAGAAAAATACATAACTTAAAATAGTCGCATTGATATTTAATAGTTGATTAAACAAACGACAGTAGGTATTATACATCAAGGTTATGAAGAGTATCATTATACACCTTGGGAAATAATTAGAATCATGAGGGAACTAATATAATTCGCAAGAACAATAATACTCTTCAAAATCATGATTTAGAGTATGCGAGCGCCGCCACTGGTAGAATATTCCCGAGCGATGGCGTAATATCCGGTGGGGAAAACCCTTACGCGTCTAGACTAGTTTAATTATATCCGGTGGACTAATCCTTTGTATTCAATGTCATTGTGGCGTCGGAAAGTTCGAGAAGGATATCGCACTATATAAATCCGCCGCCAAAGCCAGTGGACACAGTCTAATATATAGAAGCAACGAGCAATGAACATTGAGTGATATAAATAAACAGTCTACGAGTTGTGAACATAAATAAATGTAGTGATATAAATATTGTTTGAATAAATAATCTTAGTGTTACAGTATTTAATAATATTCTTAGTCTTAAATTAGTGTTTATAATTATTTAATCATAATGTTAGTTATTTTTATTATCTTTTTAATATGTATCTTAATTATTTATCATTTAAAAAACTTTTACTTTAATTAATAATATTTCCCTGATTTTTACACTCCACCCATATAAATAAACATTACAATATATATATATATATATATATATATATATATATATATATATATATATATATATTTGGATAATTATTTAATTTTTTTTACGCGTGATCCCACAGTTGGCCGAGTAAAAGAGACAAAGTACAATGGCGCCTGCAAATGCCAACTGGCCTGTTAAGCGAAACCTCAAAAATATTGCAGTCACTAAAATTTGCATCGTTTAACATTTTAGCTGCAATAAAACCTTTTGTAACTTCTTTTGAAAATATTTTTATAGTTGTCACATTTTACGTATAAATTTTGAAAAAACATACGCCATGGATCTCATATAAACAATTCCACTAAATATGTGCCTGACTACTCTACCTATGCAATCGAAATATTTTTTGTTAAAAATATTATGAATTTTTAAAAATTATTCACAGTTTTCTTTTATTTATTATTGTTTAGGAAAAGCGTTGCAGTAAAATCGAGGTTAATAATTTTGACAGTATGCTGAAAATAATTAGACAGAAGACTCACGTCATCAACCTGAAAAAAACCTTATGAAAAGAAATATAACTTGTAGAAATTATTAGTTGTATTTATTTTTTAAAAAAGAAGAAAACATATACTAGTATTAAAGAAACGTATATATTAATGAATTTATAATTATTTCTAAGTCAATACTTATTCCTTTTACGGAATATAAAATTAGTTGACACAACATAGTCATTCTCCGTAAAAGGAATAACGATTGACTTAGAAATAATTGTAAATATATATATTATTTAATACTAGTACTTTTTTATTGTTGATGACGTGGGGCTTCTGCCTAATCATTTTCAGTATAATATAAATCTTAGTTTATAATTTATCACTAGGTATAAAAAAAACAATTTCTTGAGACATTTAATTTTATTTTGATCCTTTTAAATAATGAGTTCAATATTATATTCAGTGTTTATTATTATTATTTTTTATTTTCAAATGTCAAATATATACCTCTACACTATACTAACAACTACTTTTGCTAATAAATAACTACTTCTGCAGTTTATAATTACATCAATAACAATATAATATTTACTGCCAACAATGAAATTTAAAGGCCAAATTAAAAATTGATATAAACGTAAATATAGTGGTAATCTGGCTAGCAACAATTATTATAATAATACAGAGCTGCTGAAAACCTTGTCCAAGTATTGTATCACAATTCATTGAAGGCGAAACCTATAATTATAAATCGTGTGAGTTTTACGTAACGTAATTAACTTGCCATAACACTGGCTTTTAATCTAGTTCTTAAAAGCCACGAAATTTTAAATCAAATCTATACGGAACTCAATCATCTGGCTAACCTAATTTGTCTTACTAATTGCTCAACTTTAAATGTTGCATTCTTTGGGAGGCAAAGTTCACTTTCTTCACAATCAATTTTTCCTTGAAGATATACAATCATAAATGTCGACGTAAAACATATTGCACCCATCATAATAACTAGGTACAATAATTTTTTTAAAGATGTCCAATCAAGGTCATCAACGAATTGTTTAGCTGCGTCCATTCTGTCAATTTCAGTATTGCCGGTAATTAATTTCCATGATGGTACATAATATATTACCATTATTTTATTATGTATTATAAAAATATGTTACAGCAAAAGCATTCAAAATTATGTATGTAGGTACCTCTGACGAAAAGTGTCTTTAAGGTTTTCACAAGTAATTAGGGTGCCGGCTACCCGCCACGGCAGTAAACAACTTGTTCATACCTTAAAGATTCTAGATACATACTCCCCTAATTTGTGATTTAATTGAAATTTTTTGGATTAGCGTGTGCATTAACTTTTTTAAAAAATCTGTTGTGGCCAGCACAATACCTCTCGCCACTTCCTTTTTTGGTTACATAAGTATAGGGCGCGAACAGTCATGTTACATTGTTGGCATTGACAAGCAGATGTGACGGTCCGTTTCAGAATGATAATTAGTAATTATGTACATGGATGTCAATTGTCAATTTTTCATTCAGAATTTCAAGATTTTCTAAATACACGTAGTTAATTTGTCACCAGGACTGTGGAATTTACTTGTCGAGGAAAATAAACCACATGGAATTGGAAAATCACTAAATTTAGAATGAGAAATTTTGATACTTAACATCTATATACATAATTACTAGCTATCATTCTGACATGGGCCCCCATATCTGCTTGTCAGGGCCGACAAAATGCTGCTCGCGCCCTATTGTATTTAACATTTCTTGTATACCTACACTCTATACCAAAAATTCTACTTACATATATCTATTCCTTATATTTAGATTGTTTAATTTTAAATTCATTTTATGAAGAAATTGTGTCCTCTTCTAATTTTTCGAAATGTTTCCAATTCATTGTCAGGATTGACAGTATTTTTGAAGGATATATGTAATATACCTATAATTTTAAATATTTAACTATTAATACATTAAGAAATAATATAATGTATGTATGTACTTCCCTGAAAAGTCTTCAGTAATGTCTCCGGATTTCTGACACTGACATTTACCTGTCAGTTATAAATTTAAATAAATTTTCAACTATTTTCCATGGCCAATCTTTCGGCTGTAAAATTTATTATAACAGACTATTTTATATATTATATTTCTTTTATCTCTAAATCTGTAGAATATATTATAAAATATTTAAATGTATCAGATAGAGAATTTAATTTTCTTTAATATTACCAAGAAAAAATTTCAAAAAATATTATTTAGAAGATTTTTTTTCAAGAATCTTCTACTTCCGGTTGTCCAATTGTTACCAAAACCTTTTCAGATCTTCCCATGAATTTCCGATTGGGAAATACGTAGTTAAACAAATTTAAAGTCTTATAGTTTTTGAGAAATCGTCCTTCCAACACCCTACATACATACACACATACATCCACACACACACACACACACACACACAGACATCATCGTAAAAATGTTAAAATCGGATTGTAGGGACCTTAAAACGTGCTTATTCAATAAAATCTGGATATGCGATTTTTAGCATGAATCCAATACCTCTCTTAGCGAGAGGTAAAAAAGAAAAAATAGGACATAATGCAATGATCAAATATCTACACATAAAGGACCGAATTTTTTTACCTTCCGTCACCTTTAGGTAAAGAAGGTATTGTCTTTCGTCAAAAAATTCAATGATGAGTTTTTAGTGAATAAGCATGTTTTAGGGTCCCTATAATACGATTTTACCATTTTTACGATGATGTCTGTATGTATGTGTGTCTGTGTGTGTGTGACAAAAGTTTCGGATCGCATAACTTTAATACCACGATTCCAAAAATTCCTCCTCAAGTTTACATCCAGAAGAACAACTGATTACATTTTGGTTATAATTGGTGAACCGGAAGTAGCCTCATTTGAAGATTTAACAGTTAAATTTGATTTATTGACATTTAACGTTATTATAACTTAAAGAATATATTATTCTCTATACGACTTGATTGCATTTTATACTTCATATTCAATAGATATAGAGTTAAAGAATTTAAAAAAAATTAAATTTTATAAATCAGCCAGATATGTTAAACATGGAAACAACTAATATATTCATATAATTCAAATTGACAGATGTCAATATCAATAAAAAGTAAATTAATGTGGCACAGATGAGGATGCTGAAGTAGATAATGGGGAAAACACGGAAAGATAGGTAAGGAAATAACTCTAGTGTTACAAGTTTCTAGAAATATACAAGAGAGATGATTACATTGGTTTGAAAATGTCGTGAGGAGAAATGAAGAATATATTGGATGAAGACTGAATAGCTTAGTAATAAAAGGTTGAAGAAACAGAGGAAGATCAAAGATAATATGGAAGGACTGTATTGCGGAAGACTTGAGAGAAAAGGAACTGAATGATTTTTTCGTGAAGAGTGTAGGTATACAAGAAATGTTAAATACAATAGGGCCCGAGTAGTCATGTGACTTTGTTGGCCTTGACAAGGAGATATGGGAGCCCGTGTCAAAATGATAGCTAGTAATTTCAATGTCAAATATCATAATTTCTCATTCCAAATTTCGTGATTTTCCAAATCCATGTGGTTTATTTTCCTCGACAAGTAGATTCCACACTCCTGGTGACAAATTAACTACGTGTATTTAGAAAATCTTGAAATTCTGAATGAAAAATTGACATCCATGTACATAATTACTAATTATCATCCTGAAACAGGCCCCCACATTTGCTTGTCAAGACCAACAATGTAACATGACTGTTCGCGCCCTATACTTATGTAACCAAAAAAGGAAGTGGCGACAGGTATTGTGCTGGCCACAACAGATTTTTTTATTATTAAAAATTCCATACTCCTGGTGACAAATTAATCACATGAACTTAGAAAATCTTGAAATTTGAAAGAAAAATGCTGACATTTAATATCTAGGTACATAATTACTATAGTACTAGTCATTCTGATACGGGCCCTATATCTGCTTGTCAAGGCCAACAAAGACACATGACTGCTCGCCCCCTATAATACTTATGTTACCAAAAACGGAAGTGGCGAGAAGTATTGTACTGGCCACAACAGCTTTTTTTTATTTGTTTTATAAAAAATTAAATAATTCTATATTTATTACTTTTGATAAAAATGTTACGCGAAGACCAACCTGCCGTAAAAAATACAAGTTGGGTGTCAGCACAGAAAAAACGAGACGTATGTAGCACTAAATAACACTGTCGGTCAAATAGTAGTAGCAAATGATGAAACTACTGTGAGAAGTAACCATGTAGAACGTACTCACTATAAGTCCACAGATAATTTTAATGGCGCTTCGTACAATTTACGAATGATTATTTTTCTTGGGTTAAAGTAACAGTAAGATTATTTTACTATACAGATTAGGTAGGGAATCCATTCAATGATTGTCTTCATTTCAAAAGAACTATACAAATAATGGCACGTTGGCATTCAGTGTCATAATAACAATATTTATAGTTTCATTGCGGACCCGACGGAGTCAATTTTTCTATCACACTTATATGATCTTACAGATTCATAAACATAACATTAGTTTTATAAATATGATACAAAAATTCGTTATACACTGTAATGTCGGTTTTGTAAGAATAAATGCTGTATAACTGATGCCCGGCTGCAGAAACGTTCATCAATGCTTTGTTTAGTTAATTGATCATCAAAACGAACAAATGCAGCGCGGTTTTTTGACAGCAATGATTTAAATGTCATAAGAACAAGGAAACTGATTCGAATTTGTTCACTTTGAAGTTTCGTTAAATAAACAAATCGTTGATGAACGTTTCTGCAGCAGGGCATGAGATTATGAAGTAATTGTTAACATCTAATATAAGAACACCATAGTCGAGAAATTTACCCACACATTTATATTTATATCACGTCAGTTTTCCTCTCACATTTGAAAAGAACATAATGAAATAAACACACCTCGAGTATTTATTGGCAATTTCTTTGAAGATATAAATCAAATTAATGAGATGAAGTGTCGGTTTATTATTCTACTTCTCCTGCAGTAGCATTCTCACTTCACTTGTAGTAAATCATGCAAGAGAAACCGATCGTGGATCGCAGAAGTCTGGCGTTACACATTCACGCACAATCCTAGAAAACTATTAATTAACGGATTATAATTAAACAAGTATCAGTTAATAAGAGGCGTGAGATATTTACATACGACAAGTATGAAATACTCTCCTCTACGCTAGAGTAATTAACATATGAAAGTGTACTGAACCGAAGTGAAATTCAACAATCAATTTTTGATGCACAGGTTTTTGATGCACGAAGATTTCATGTTTACTTTCATTAGTAGAAGTAGCCTAACAAGTGCCGCGATCATTTAGAAATTTTTTTGATGAAAACTTGTTTGAAGACGAGTTTAGAATTAAATGTATTGTTCGATTTTGTTAATACCCATGTTATGTGTTACGGTACATCTATGTATTCTAATGACGGGCGACGGCGAGGGTTTATGCTATAGTTACTTTTGCGACCTATTGTAAGATGGCCTTATCTCAGTTTTCTGGAAGCCAATTATAGTGCCAGTTTCTCGATCTCATTTTACCTTGATAGTTGAGTGTACTTAGCCTTTAAAAATCGCGTTAGCACATAGGTGGGGTGCTTATAACACCCCAAGAAAAAGAAACCGTTGCTCGTGATATATATGAAAATCAATCAAATGTTTATGCTTTACAAATTCATTAGACACTAAAATATTTATAATTTCAGCTTAAGTTAACAACAAAAGGAACATAGTTTCAATAACAATTAGATTTTAAACTAAATTAAATTAACTATAACCATATAAATCAGAATAGTTCCGCCATTTTAAATGTTGCACAAAGTAGACGGTGCATGATTCAACTGTTGATAAAACAAAAAATGGTACATTGTTGAAATCAAGTGCTTGACATTTAGATAAATTTTTACATTAAAATGGTAAACCATATAGTCAAGATTTAAAAAAATCCATAATTAATGCCCATATGAATGGCATTTCGGCACGAAAAATTTCGATTTCACATTCGATTCCGCGATCGACAGTACATGGTTATTAATTTGTTTAAAAAAATGGAAATGTTATGAAAAGAAAAAGAAACTGGTCATCCACTGTCAACTTCTAATGCTGATAATCGAGCTTTAAGGCTAATTGTGAAACAAAATCGCCAATCAAACGCTCCAGATATTACCGTACAACAGCGGAAAATTATCGGAGAACAAATTTCGGTATCTACCACTATAAGAAAAATTAAACAAATAGGGTACAAGTTTTATAAGGTATTTTTTGCGATTTCTTTGTAAATAAGGATTATTAGTATTTTACTAGGCCAAAGAAAAGTTTTTGCTTACAAAATTGCAACAGCATAGTGTCATTTGGAGTGACGACCCCAAATTTGAAGTTGGCCTGAGAGATTATAAAAAACGTGTATTGTTTTCTTTTTACGAAACATACCTACCATACGAACAGTTTGGTTAAAAAAGTTAAATTTCCTGCAAGCGTTATGGTTTGCGATTGTATGTCTGTAAGGGGGATGGGAAGGCTACATTTTCTAAACGGCACTGTTAACGCTGATAAATACAAAAATATACATAAAGTTTTTATTTACCATCGATTCCTTTATCTTTATCTGTCGAAGGGAGCTATGTTTTTCATCAGGATGGTGCCCTGTGTCATACAGCAAAAACCGTTAAAACCTGGCTTAAAATGAAAAAAAAACTGCGTAAGAATCCGGCACGCACAGTAAACGAATTAAAAGTAAAATTGCGACATGTATGGGATAATATTTAACCTGATGAGGGTGCATAGTTATAATCAATAAAGAAGGCGCAACACGATATTAAAATAGTGGTCGAACTATTCTGTTTCGTGTGTTAAAGTTAATTTAATTTAGTTTAAGCCTAATTGTTATCGAAACTATTTTCATTTTTGTTGTTAATTTAAGCTGAAATTGTGTATTTTACGGTAATAATAATAAAATGCTTTTTCGCATGTGTCAAAATTTAATTTAATTTAAATAAGAATTGCGAATTATAAAATGAGTCTTTGCATTATTTTTTATATTTTGCATGTTTTATATGCTAATTTTTTTTTAAAATAACTTTTATATTAAACATAGTTGATTAAGGAAAATTTGTATTGTGTAGTTGGTAACATTGGATTGACATTTATTCAATTATTTTAAAGTTCATATCAATTCTGATTTTATGACGTTTGAAAATTTATGTAAATAAGTAGCAACATTCTAAAAAAATGGCGTATGGAAATTAAGTCTCTTTACATTCACAATTGGCGAACGTAATAACTTCATTATGAACGCAAAATACAAAAATCTATTTTGTGATAGTCTTTAAAAAAAAATTACACAATTTGGGAAAAATTAAATCATTATCTTTTAAATAGAGGATTAAAATAATTTCAAAATAAAAATAACATTTTAATAAGTAAAACATTTCTTAATAAATTGTAACACGGGGAGGGGGGGGGGGGGGAAAGTGAGATTAGAATAGAAGCTCTAATGATGGTTTTGTACTTTTACTTCTTACTTTTGCCAACGATGACACTTGTTCAACTAATTGGTGGGCGCTTGATGTTCGCCCACCGCTTGTTATATACAGGACGGAACACAGACACAATTGCACTTAACACACTTAACTTTGATGGCTGATGAACACACTTTCAATTATGGACACAGACAATTATTAATATTACAAACTAACTTTATTTACATAATTATTTAATATTTACACTAAACTTATTATTATTGATTATACTAAACATATTATTACGGATTTCACTAAACCTAATTAAGCACATAAAACATAATGGTTACATTTTACATAGTAAACTACTACGCGCTCAAACTAACTCAAAACATCTCGACAATACGAGTATCTAACACCGACTCCATGTCATGTCAACACAAGAATCTAAAACCAACTCCATGTCTCGACAATACAAGACTCTAAACCCAACTGCCTTAAACAAAGAGTTACTTTCGTGAGAGGCCTTATCTCCGAGGGGGTGAAGGGGGTAACATATGGCATCCATATCAAAATATCAACCCTGCACGTAGGCTCGCAATAACTTCTAAACTTAATTGTCAACAAATAACTGTCTAATATTTCTGACAGCTAGACTAAACAGTCCGTTAGTAAAAGATGATAACTATTTCTAAACAGAATTTTGACTAACAAAGATAACAAGTTGAGATATTATTTCTGAAAGTATAATTTAGAAAAGATTATAAAAAGTTACTTATTTGTTATTGCTCACCTTGTTACAAAATTCCCTCTTCATTTCTCCTTCTATAAAACTTAAGTTAAAAAGTTATATTTCCATTTACAAGTGTTTTTAAAGGTTCTAAGGGATCCGCTATCTCAAATGTTAATACAAAGAGATCCCCGGTTTAAAAAAGGTTGAGAAACGTTGTTATATAGTACCGTCATAAAATATGGAAAAATCAATGTACATACTCAATGAAAGTTACAAAACATCATAAAGCTGAGCACTGCTTACCTTTGCTTTCTTTGAACCCTGTCAAACTACTGTGTGATGCAATGAAGAGACAAATATCAAAAAACCAGTTCAAACAATGTTAATCAGCTATGAGAGAATTTGTAAAACATCAGATTCCAGAAATATATTCATTATAATAAAAACATACTTAACATGTGGCATGCGAGCAAAACATTTAGTTTTTGCTTTTCTTTGTATTCCTTATTATGATAATATCAAATTCGTCACGACATCTACTCCAAAACTTGTTGATTAGGTGTGAAAATAACTATTATTTTCATAAAAATACATCTTTTTCAAGCTTGTTATTTCCCTTTTTGTCTTGACTTCATATCCGCACTCCGTTTACGTACAGATAAAAAAGTAATTGACGAGATGAAATAAAAAAACTGGAGATTTCAACATTTCAACACTATCAGACTAGTAATAAAACATAGTTTAATTGTTGTTGGAAACAATGAATTTTTCGACAGAGTTGGCTGTAATGATAAATAGTCACTAGCTCTACACAATTGACTATTAGCTCAAAGAAAGAAAATAAAATGTATTGTAAGATGTATTGATTATGTAAGCACTATTTATGTTCTTTTTCTTAGTTTAAGCAGTAGTTTTTATAATTTAAAAAGAAAATACCTGCAATCTAATGTGTTTTCATGAATAATACTTTCATAAAAACAATGAGGGCAATTGTTGAACAATATACAGGTAATTTATAACAAATGTATCAACTTTAAAAGCTTATTCGCGACGTTATTTTGAGTAAAAAATATAATACAAACAAACATCCTATTCCTATTACCAAAATACAAAAAGTCTAAATTTTATAAAAGAAAACCCTTAATCTTCAAATTAATATCAAGTTGTAATGGAACAAAACACGATATATTTAACAAAACACATAAAATACCTCAATAAAATATAAAAATTAAAAATCATCCGAAATAAATAGGCAATAATGTCAATTTAAAAAATCTGATGTGGCCAGCACAATACCTTCCGTCAATCCTGTGTATTATGTACAAATTCCATACATAAATTTTCTTGCAAAAGATTATAAATTTTTGGTATTACGTGATTCCCTTTCTCGGCAACTGAATTCCATACTCCTGATAACAAACAAACCACATGAAATAAGAAAATTATGAAATTTTGATTGAAAAATTATAACACTTGTCAGTTATGGACATAATTAATTGCTGTCATTTTGACACGGGTCAAAGTCATGTTACTGCACGCGCCCCATACATAAATTTTCTTGCAAAAGATTCTATATTTCCAGTAAAGTTATTTCATTAACAAACTATGCAAATTGCACTTAACACTTACATCTTCTTCTTCTTCTTTACTTTTTCCCATTTGTTAGGGGGTCGTTATTTTTTATTTTCTTCTTCCACTCATTTTTGTTTTGCGTGTCGTCCTCATTCAGTTCCTTTTCTCTCAAGTCTTCTACAATACAGTCTTTTCAACTTATATTTGGTCTTCCTATGTTTCTTCCACCTTCTATTAATATATTCATCTCTCCTCATGACATGTTCAAACCAATATGTAATCGTCTCTCTTATATCTAGAAACTTCTAACACTAGAGTTACTTCCCTTATTCTTCCATTGATTTCATTTTATTGATACTGACATCTGTCAATTTGAATTACCTGAATATATTAGCAGTTTCCATGGTTAAGTTAGCATAGCTGGCTGAATTATGAAATTTATATAAAATTTATTATCGTTATTCTTCTTTAACTCTATATCTGTTGAATATCAAATATAAAATGCAATCAAATCGTATAGACAATAATATATTCTTTAAGTTATAATAACATTTAACTGATTTTTTCAAGAAAAACTGTTAAAATCTTCAAATGAGGATAACTTCCGGTTGACCAATTATAACCAAAATCTAAACAGGTCTGCATATGGTTGTAAGGAAGAGGAATACGCAAGAATTGTAATTGTAACACACACACATACATACACACACACACACACACGCACACACGAACACACACACACACACACATACAGACATCATCGTAAAAATAGTAAAATCGTATTGTAAAGACCCTAAAACGTGCTTATTCAATGAAAACTCACCACCGAATTTTTTGACCAAAGACAATACCTTCCTTACCTAGAGGTGACGGAAGGTAAAAACATAACATATCAACGTTTTATTTTTCAAAAGTATCTTGATTAATAAAATTTAAAAATTAACGTGAAATAAACTGTGTGAAACTTTGACTTATGTATTTTGGTAATTAAATGAATAGAACCTAGGACGCAAGCAGGATTCTTTTTGTTTTGGGAGCAGTCCAGCCGTTTGCAGCGAAAGAAAAGAGCGCTATATGCCGTGCTTAATTTTTTGTAAAAATATAAGTAAGATTTTATTTTTTTTTATTATTGTTTACTTAACATTTCTTCAAATTAATCTTCTTCTTGATGTAAGGGTTATTAATGCCGAAAGTTTTTCCACTAAATATATATTTTGTAATACAAAAACTAATAATCATATAACAATGAATGTGAATTATGAACTGTGTAGATTGCAAGAAATAAAATTTATCGTACAGAGCAATAACAGTAAATAAGAAATAAAAAGTGTACTGACTAAATATTAAAATTTAAACGCCTTGATTGTAATGCCGATCATTTATAACCTCCTCAGCAGTTATGTACATTGATATTTGTATTCCGTATGTATTGTCGTTTTATATAAATTTTAAGTGCGGTCCAGACTTTCTGGCACATCAACAGAACCTAGTGTATATGATATTTTCTCCTCTAAATAACTCCTAACATACTGTTACAGTCTATAAAGATGTATAAAAATAACCCTATATAAATAAATTCTCAAACGAAATATGCACTAGAAAATCCCATATTTTCTTTTAATATTTATAAAATATTAATGTCTTCAAATACTTTACTTCAGCAATAATTAAATACAGTACTTTAGCAATAATATATTGCATTAAAATCGAATTACATATCTATAGAAAGTATAAAATGTAATAATATTCTCTCCATAGATAGATCATGAAGGTAGCAATTAAAACTTTCATGTATTTAAATATGTGACATATTTTAATGAAATAAATTAGATGGAATGTAATTGCTTCAAGATTTAATTACAGTCGTTCCTTGAATTATATTCATTTTTCCACTCCTAACAAAAATAGAAATAAATCATAGCTAGTTAAAGGTGTGGTCTTAGTTGACATCTCTATAGAAAACTACAATTATTGCATTGAAATACATTATAAATGTTTCTAAACATATTTATTTACATACATTTCATAAAAAATATACAGGATTAATAATAGAATAGGTGTTTAGCATAAGAAAACATTTTTTTTCCAAATATTGTCTGTCCCGCATAATAGGGTTCTCCACTATTTTTAATTTTTTTTTGTATGAAACTTCATCTAATTTAAAGCAATGTGTAGGTTTACAAAGAAGTAATAATTATTATTCTTTAAGCCGTAATAATTTTTTAAATATTATTTAACAATTGATACATATATATATATATATATATATATATATATATATATATATATATATATATATTGTTATTTTTATTCTCTAACCGTAGAGTTCGCTAATAAGTGAAGTTACATAAATTGATCTATTTCAACACTTAAAAATATGTTTAAAATAATTATTATGATTAATAATTGAAAATACGGATAATACACAATTTAATAAAATAATATCTTCATATATACACAAGTGATTTCTATTTCGAGTCCGTATGGCAACATAAATTAAAATAAGTATTAATTGGTTGATTTTCAGCGTTTCATTATTTTCTGCATTCATTTACTTGACAATGAATTCCGAATTTGGAAAAAGCAGTAGGAGCGCACTTGGAAGAAGTAATAATTTGGAATAGATGTGTAAAGTAGATGTTAAGAGCATTAGTTTTAATATAAATGACCCATGTGCTACTATGGTGGAAGACCCGATATCATTTCTGATGAAAATACATTATAGATTATAAACATATAGACTGAACACAAGAATCCATGACATAAACGTTTGATATGGGAAAACAGTTTTTTCAATTACCATCTGTCCCGTAAAACTCTATAAGGTAATTTATACATACATAGATTTAGAGAACAAAATTCTGAATTATTTACCCTTCTGATGTTCGAGTAAACTTCATTTAAAGATGTGATAAAAAAGGATCAACGTTTATTTCTTGAAATGACACATACCTACTAAATCAGCTATTACCTCACCCTTAAATTAAGTTTACTCGTGCACTACAAGCGTAAATTTAAAAATTATAACCCTCAAAAATACAGGATTTTATTGTACGAGTATAAATCATTCCTTAACAGATATTTGAAAAAGATCTTATGTGGTCAACACATGTCCTCCCACCAATTCCATGTTAAAAATAGCAATGAACATTTAGTAAAGTAACACTTCCGGTTGATCGTTTGTAAATAAAATCTAATTTGTTGTTCCAATAAATAGAAAAATCTGTATTACGAAATTTTGAATTACATTTTATGCTTTTCCTCGAATATTTGCTAAAAGCTGCAAATTAAGTACCACTTCGGATTTATCATATATAGTTCAAATCTAATATGTTGTTGCAAATTATATACAAATTTTAAATACCAAGTTGGAAAAGTTTTGAATCATATTTTAATATATTTTTCATGAAAATCTGTTCAGAGCTTCCAGTGAATCAATTTTGAGAAAAAATTCTCTGTTGTTCTTTTTAATACAAAAGTCTTAAACATCAAATTTGAAAAGTTTTGGATTATATCATAATATATTTTTCACGAAAATCTGTTCAGAGCTTTAAGTAAAGTATTACTTCCGGTTCCCTTTGATATAAAAGTGAAATAATAAAATCGCCACACACACACTCACATATGTACATAATCACACAAACACGGACACATAATTGTAAAAATAGAAAAACGTTTTGTGGGGACCCTAACTCGTGTTTATTCACTGAAAACTATCGAATTTTTGCATTAAAAACATTACCTCCCTTACCTACGGTATGGCGTGGGGTAAAAAAACTGTTTTTCCGTGTTATACGTCTATTTCACGGTTTATAGTGTTCATCTTATACTCGTATGTACTTAATAATTAATTTATTAGTTTATATATATATATTACATAAACACGGTGAATACGAGAATTCGGGGCATACGCGTTTAATATAAGAAAACTTTTTTTTTCAAATATTATCTGTTCCGTAAAATTTTATGCGAGACATTTTATAATACATTTTAGAATATAAAATTCTAATTTTTTTAATGTAATTTTTCTTTTGTGATCAAATTTTCTTCATTTAAATTAAAATTTAAAAACAGATCTAGGCTGTGTTTCGTATTCTCGTATTCATCTGTATATCATTATCACAGATTTCAGCTGGAATTCGCCTGATACAGTCGAATCCTAAATTCAATAAAACAACTGCAGAATCTCAGATCCAATGTGTGCAACTATCCGCACTGCTCATTATAATTAATGCAATTGAGAAACTTTATAAAACTAAGCAAAAGCAATAAAAACTGCGAGTATACCAAAGAATGCACATTAAAACATCATTACACATTCTAAGCTAGGGACAAAAACAAAACTAATTTAGCTTATTTCTTACGTTTCACTTACAGTAAAGAACAAATGAAATCGCGGGTGAGAAAAATGTTTAAATACTATTGCACTAATCAAAATTTACTTTCTTTTTGTAAAACATTAAAAAAAACTCTCATTTATTGTCTTAAATGTGGGTAAAAACCGCCATTATTTATCTTTCAAGTTCACATAACCTAACCATAGTTGCAAAACCCGCCGCTAGAATTCAGTGCGCTACCGTAATGGCGGAGACAATGGTATCGTTCCCATCTTTGCGGGCTACTCAACTGTAAACAAAATTTATACTTTCGCTTTTGTTATTTTCGTTTCACAGGAAACACGCTTGTAAATAAATCGTTGCTAGTGACAACTAGAGCTGTTAATTGTAACATAACCTAAATTTATTGGAATTAATAGCGTGGAAGGAATACATTTGCATGTTTTGGGAAATTTGGCAATTTTTGCGACAAAATGGTAATTAGAATTCTAGAGTAGAAATTACTAATCTAACCGTAAGTTCAGCTTTGCCAATATTGAAAAAATCTGTTGTGGCCAGCACAATAACTCTCGCTATTTCCATTTTGTTACATAAGTAACGAATTTAACATTTCTTGTATACAAATAACAAATAATTTAAATTGTGTCGCTTCTTCCGTTCTATAAGGAATTCTGTTCTACTCTTCTAATATGATCAAAATTCATTAAGGATATTAGCGATATAAGGATATTAATATACTTATAATTTTAAACATTTAATTAATAATACAATAAAAAATATTAAATGTAGTTCCCAGAAAAAGCTTTCAGTAATGTTAGTAAAACTATTGATTTTGACACTGACATTTTGCATTCATCTGTTAATTACAAGCATTTAAATATCTCAACTAGTTTCCATGGAGTTTTTTTTTTCAGCAAGATTTATTACAACAGATTATTCTATATTATTATATATCTCTAAATCTATATACATATATATTTTAATGGAGCCAGCAAATATCTCTCTTATTTATTAAGTTAGTAATTTCTTTCATATAACATGATTTATACAGCAACATGTAAGCTATTTGATGACGAATGTACATTCATGATACCACTTCCGGTTTATTAGTAATTAATATCAACTTTGAAATTTCAAATCGAACATACTATATTTTTTTACAAATTTGAAAAGTACATCAAATTTGCTTTACAATCATGTAAAATAATCCATATATTACATTATTAAAAAGTAAAATGGCGGGCACTTTTTTATACACCTAGTCGAAAAGAGAATAGTGAGCCATGACTATGGTTTGAAATAAAACGAAATAATAGTTACAATTGTTTTATTTCAAGCCACAGTCATGGCTCACTATTCTCTTTTCAACTAGGTCTATAAAAAAGTGCCCGCCATTTTACTTTTTAATAATGTAATATATGGATTATTTTACATGATTGTAAAGCAAATTTGATGTACTTTTCAAATTTGTAAAAAATATAGTATATTCTATTTGAAATTTCAAAGTTGATATTAATTACTAATAAACCGGAAGTGGTATCATGAATGTACATCCGTCATCAAGTAGCTTACATGTTGCTGTATAAATCATGTTATAGGAAAGAAATTACTAACTTACTAAATAAGCGAGATATTTGCTGGGTCCACTAAAATATAACACCCTGTATATGAGATATAATAAAACTTCTAAATGTATCAGATTAAGAATTTAATGATCTTTATTATTTGTAACAACATAAATTTAAAAAAAATATATTTACAAGAATTTTTTTTAGGAACTACCACTTTCGATTGTCCAATTGTTACCAAAACCTTATCAGCTCTTCCTATTAATGTTGGATTGAGGAATCCATGGTTAAACCTGTGTTACGTCTTATAGTATTTGAGAAATCGTACTTCTAACATCCATACAGACAGACATACACATACACGCGTACGCAGGAACACACGCACGTACATGCACGAACACGCACACACATACACACACATACACACACACACACACTCACACACATATACAAACACAGGCATCATCGTAAAAAAATTAAAACCTGATTTTAGGGACCTTAAAACATGTTTATTCACTAAAATCTGCATATGTGATTTTTGACATGAATCCAATACCTCTCTTAGTGAGAGGTAAAAATAGTATAAAAAAAAACATTTCATAAGTCCTGTTATCGCACTTATCCTTTGTAAAAGATGGACTCGTACGTTAACAAACTGCCTTATGAAACACATTTTTAATGTACTATTGTACACGTATTATACGAATAAATATTTTTATAAAATATAATGCCACATCGAGAAATGGATTAAAGAATTGATGGTCCACCCAATTATTAACAATAATATGAACATTGTGTAATAGTGGGAGGGATGATACTAATACTGATGGAATTACTGCTTTACCAACAATAACACTTTATTCAACTGGTGGTCGATTTGACGACCACTTCTTGATTGATGACAGCAGGGTATCATATGACAATTGTTCCTGAAACTATAATTTAGAAAAGGTTGTAAAAAGTTATTTATTTGTTATTGCTCTTAACATCGCTTTATCAGAATTACATTATATATTATTCGTATTAATTTATCACTACCTTCACTTTTACTTATTATTATAATAATTGTATATCATTAATCAAATGAAGATAAAAGTTTAACAATTAAAATTTACTTTTCATTACGAAAATTACATATTTTCTACTGTATTTTGTCATGGGATGCTAAGAACAATTTAATAGTTAAATTCATGAATAAATTTTCAAACAATTGAACAATTAAAACAATTATTTTTCTCCGAAAACAAATTTCGAATCGTGAATCTTATTAAACCAGACAGCCATCATTCTTTCTGACATCTAAAATGACAACCGATAATAAAAAAAAATGTTTATTATTGTTATTAGTTATAAGAAATCGATTAAAAATGTAGTCCATCCCCACCAAAATAATTGATTGTTAATTTTAGAAAATCTGTGACCTGATTCCCGGTTTCACTACGATATTAATGATTGTTAATTACTGCAGCGTCGTTGTTTTTATTTTTATTACGCCAGGTTTATCGCGTGCATCGAAGTAGGAGAACTTTAAATTCACACGAAATGACAGAAGTTATCGCATCGAACGAAGTACTCGCAAAGTATAAAAAAATCTAGTCACTGAACTAGAGTAAGTTTATATAAATACCCGGAAATACAAGTAAATGGATATTATTAAAGGTTTAATGTGCTTTCCGTAATATAATAAGTAATGATGTAATGTAAACAAAGTGCCTATCATTATTTTATGACTATAAACTTGACATACTAATGGGAAGTTAGCCATAAAGGAAATTCTGACACTGGCAGGTAAACAAAGTACATAATGTTATGAGGAGCATGAGAAATAATAGTATATTATACATCAAGGGAGAGAAATGTATAATTTTTCTCCAGATATAATTTGAAGCAAGAGAGCATAGCTCGAGGGATACGATACAATACACCGAGGGAAAAATACAATACTCTCTTGAGATATATACAGATGTTTATTTTAAATGGGACACCATTATGCTATCTCGAGAACTATAAGAGCTACAAAGACAGTTAAATAGGCAAACAATTTCTATTTCACAAGGCAAATTTCCTGAAAAGAAAAATTATTTTATTCGATCAGTAGTTCGCAAAATACGGAACCTAACATTTTTATTTTAAAAGAGAACATATATTTTTATTTGCTCATTCGTTAGAGAATTTAATTTTGAATTCAATAATAATATTTTTATATCCTTACATAACGATTTTTTTTTTTTTTTGAGAAAAATGAACATAAATTTTTATTTTGGATGAAGGGGAAATGGAATGGAAAATATGAGCATATGTTAATTTTTTTATATATTGTTTATAGCACGTCCTTAAATACTAAAGTACATAAATAATTTATTTTAAATTAATTTACTATAAAAATTGGTGTACATACCTATCAAATCATTTCATTTATTTATTTAACCATTACCAAAAAAAAAACCATATTTTAGACAATATTAAGCAATGCCTGATTCAACAATGTTGGACAAATATTCTTCAATTGAATAAAAGCAATGTTCAAGAAGATACATTTTGATTTTCCTCTTAAATGAATTATAGGATAAATTTTTCACAGAATCTGGTAGAGCATTATATAGATTTAAATTTAAGGAATTTTGTTGAGACCTGGCTAATCTGAATCTAGATACACGAATTAAATTGGAAGATCTTGTATTGTGACTATGAATATCAGATATCAAGGTAAATTCAATTTAAGTGTTTCACTATTGCTATCTCGAGAACCGTACGAGATACGAAGTCAGTTAAATTAGCAAACAATTTCTATATTATAAGACTATTAAAATGTGCATTACAAAAATTATTTTCAACCAGTGGTTCTCAAAATACAGAATTCAACTTTTTAATTTTAAATAAGAACCTACTTTTTTTATTCGCCTATTCGATTCAGCATTTTTTTTAATACAACAATATAAAATGTTTATACCCTTACATAACGAAAAAAACGAGAAAAATGCAAAAGAAAAATTATTATTTTCATATTTATTTCTATTTGTAATTAGAGTGCCATGACAAAAACAATTGCATATTTTGTTTTGTATCACATGGAAAAGTAGTTCGTTTATGATAATATTTACGCACACATGTACGACGGTACATTGAGTGGTAACAGATACCTGAATTTAATTCAAAATATGCTGGGTATTATTTTGGAAGACATACCAGTAACTGAGTTGGGAAACATTTATTTCCAGCAAGATGTTGCACCAGCTCACAATTCGCGTCAAGTTAGAGATTACCTAAACGAACGGTTTCCAAATCGGTGGATTGGTACTTATGGTCCTATTCCGTGGCCCGCAAGATCCCCAGACCTTAATCCCCTGGACTTTTTTTATGGGGTTATGTTAAAGATGAAGTCTACAAAACTATCTATCCAGATATTCAGCATTTAAAAAATGCAATCGAAAATATTATTTCCCACATAGACGGCCGAAATTTAAGAAAAGTAAGAAGTAATATGTTCAGAAGGCTGGAATTATGTATAAATCAGCATGGAAATAATTTTGAACAATTTTTATAATAGTTTTTAAAGTATCTAAATCGCCCAAACAATGATGAAAACAAAATATTCAATATATTTTTGTCATGGCACTCTGATAGAATAAATAGAAATAAATATGAAAATAATCATTTTTCTCTTGCATTTTCTCGTTTTTTTCGTTATGTAAGGGTATAAACATTTTATATCGTTGTATTCAGAAAAAAAAATGCTGAATCGAATAGGCGAATAAAAAAAGTAGGTTCTCATTTAAATTAAAAAGTTGAATTCTGTACTTTAAGAACCACTGGTTGAAAATAATTTTTGGAATGCTCATTTTAATAGTCTTACAATATAGAAATTGTTTGCTAGTTTAACCGACTTCGTATCTCTTACGGTTCTCGAGATAGCAATAGTGAAACACTTAAATTGAACAGCCTGTATATATAAAACATGAATTATTTTTTCATTCGTTACACTCTTATTGTAGCCACATGTAAACTTAATTTAAAGTACATTCGGAAAATAGAACAATAAATATCATTTCATATATTAAAATAAAGTTGATTTCGCTTCTGGCGTAGAATCCAGTACCTTTTTATGGCAAAAAGTGGCATTTACGTTCGTCCTTAAATTTGTATTTTAAACTATGAGTCTAAAATTAATAATGAAGAAAATAGCTATTTGACCCTATTTTTTCAATCACATTGTGTACTTTGATATATTTCTAAACATAATATTTTGATTTTTACCTCCCGCTACCCTTTGTAAAGGAGGTATAAGGATCGTGCTAAAAATCGCATTTCGAAATTTTGGTAAACGACCACGTTTTAGGGTCCCTAGAATCGAATTTTAACATTTTCACGATGATGTCTTTGTGTATGTGTGTGTATGTATGTGTGTGTGTGTGTGTGTGTGTGTGTGTGTGTGTGTGTGTGTGTGTGTGTATGTGTATGTGTGTGTGTGTGTGTGTTCAAAATATTTTGAAACCTTGTATTTCTACCTTATGCTAATATGGAAAGAAACCATTAGATTTTGGTGTAAATTATAAAATCGGATTTGGCACTTTACTGGAAGCCCAACTTTGAAAAATACCTTTTAATATTATTTTTTCGGGATTTATTTTATAATAAAAAATTTTAAAAAAAAATTCTACAGGATTGCATTATTAATTTTTTCTATATATTTTATGTATAAATTTATAAAATTATCTATAATTTAAATGCCGGAGCCTACGCTTTAAACACACAACTCCATGGTTACACAGTTCAGATCTCAAAAAAGTATGTAACTGACAGATAAATGTCACTGTCAACAAACAATAATTATATGGAAAGGAACTTAATACAGTTTCCAGCATAAGTAAATATGTAGGAATTTTGGTATGTATTTAAATTAATAAAAATGAATGGCGGGAGGTATTGTATTGGACAGATTTTTATATTTGTGTTTTGTGTTGGCATTACTGTAGCTTGCACACTGTACGCAATTTAGTATAAAATTTCGAAACAAAGTTAATGAAGTTCAAAATGTGTTACTTGGATACGTTAAATCTTTATCTATATTATACATTTTTTCTAACTAAAATCTAATTTAAATATTGAAATGAGACTTTAGCCAAAGATAGAATCATGTAAAACAGGCTTTAGTTTAATAACATACTATAGCACTTTTCTTTAAAAATAATTGCGGAATAATATAAAAATGCAAATTTTATCTATTAAGATTATCTTTTATAATTATAATAATAAAATAATATTTATAACACTTTTAAATTAGTACACGAATACATGCAAATTCATTTTTTTTATTCACATAATATAAATAAAGTAATATAGTATTTAATTTATGACATATTTCTTCGTATGTGCATTGTTACGAGCACTTCGTATCATTATCATTACTTCCCAGGAAACTATTTATCGAAATAATAATTTTACCGCAGTATACAGTTTTTATATCGTATTATTCTCTTGGGAAACTTAAACCTTATGTAACAGTATAAAAATTATGTGATATATGAGACATTCTATTACGCAGAAATAATTGCAAAATAAATTGTTATAGTTTCTGGTTACATTATCATAAATTAATCGGTTTGCTTATTAATTTTCGAATGATAACGGTAGCACTCTATGTTATTGGAAATTTATGGTATTCAAATTGAAAGTAATAGTACCAGTTCTGATCAATTTATGTTTAATTGTAAATTATTGTCATATAACTATCGAACAGTTACTTTCAAAATTATGTAATATGAATCAATTGAAATTTTTCATATTTGGATAAACATTGTAATGTATTAGTATTGAAAGCTGTAATTTTATTATTATCTAGATAGAAATTTATGTATAAAATGACAAATGACTCTTGTTATATGAATATAGTAATACAACAAATACAATCAAAACAGCAACATACAAAACAGGTTCATTAATTTAATGAATAAACTTGTTGTATTGTAAAATATTATTTGTAGATTCAGATGTTGATTTCTCTGCTCTTTTGAGTATAGCCCCAAAAAATAAATTAATGCGCGCATAACAAATTTTGAAACTGTAGGCTGGTTATCTTGTTCCTGATATATTTGTTCAAATTTGTAATCCAGTCGAGATGCAGATATAGCAACGTAACCATTAAGCTACATTCAAAGCTATTTTTTAATGGATAATGCTAATAAATTATACTAATAGATAATGCGAAACAAAGTTTGGATAATGGCAACTTTCGCGCGAATTCACAGCTATAATATTCATAAATACAATACATAGCAACAAAGTTTGTGAAATCTAAACTTATATGCATTACGTTTATAAATATATTTATGATAAATGATAAAATAGATGTCAAAATGAATATTCGAGAAATTTTACATCTTCAATATCGAAGAAGAAAAAATAGCAGCAGCTATTGCTTTACAGAGTGTGACAGCGAAACCGACCACCGTCATTATTTTCTTTATTATTATAGTTACAAAATATACTATAGAACTAAAAGAACATTTTTCTTTATAGAAAAGAATATTTTTTGATCCAGTGGTTCTCAAGAACAAAGTTATATTTTTTTTAAATGCTACGGTTTATATTTTTTAGATCCATTCGAGAGATTTTTTCTGAATTCAACCATGTAATCATTTTATATCCTTCTACTACAAAAATTTTGAGAAAAAGTCAATTGAAATTTAAATAAATTTTATTTTTGTACTCATTTTTCAGTAGGCTATGTATGAAAATCAAAAACTGATATCGGTCAATTTGAACTATTTGGTGCATAATTTCTATTGTTGCAGATAGAACAATTTATAAAGTTATTAACAAATATCTGTTTCCTTCTAATTTAAGCTCAATTGTTTTTCATACATAGCCTATTGAAAAATAAATATAAAAATAAAATGTATTTATATTTTAATTGAATTTTTCTCAATATTTTTATTATGCAACGATATAAAATGATTACACTGAAATCAAGAAAAAGTACACTATCGAATGGGCCAAAAACCTATTGTCAAAAAATAAAATATAACTTTATGTTATTACTTGAGAACAACTGCTTTAGAATAGTATATTATGTTATTAGGAGTAGAAAGCGGTCTTTTTGTGTTGAGGCCAGGCAAGCTGGGTAAAACACAAAAAGGGCGTTCTGCTCCGAATAACATATACTATTTTTTCTTCAAGTGTTTCAAATAAAACTGGGGATTTTTATTTTATATTTTTCTAGAATTGTTTTAATTATAGCGTTTGCAATTTCAGCCATAGTTGGCTGTGTACACTACAAAACACAAACGATACAACTGTCAAATAACAATATGGTTTTCAATATGGTCTGTGTTGTTGTGACGACTGCTGCCGCCAGCGGTGAACTAAGAAGCTAACATTTTTTTACTAGTACAATAATGAACAATATTGTTGTACTAGTAATAAAATGAATATCTTCTATAGTGTGTATATAGTAGCATAATATGAATATTATTGTATACTTGAAGAAAAAAATATTTTCTTCTCTGATGGGATGTCCCCCTTGGTCGCCTACAACTTTGTTATATAGTATATTTTTGTAACTATAATAATAAAGAAAATAATGGCAGTAGCTTATTTCGCTGTCACAGCCTGTATTTGTAATAGAATGCGCTTCAACATCCTTTCCTGTCATGATAAACTTTTCACAAATTATTTAGCTTACATGTAATTTTTCTCAATATTCCTAAAATCATCACATTTTTATTCCCCATATAGTCTATTTTCAGAAAATTATATACTAAATATTTCTACCTTAATTTTACTAAGAACTACATCATGTGGTCTAAATGAAAAGGTAACTTCAAGTTTGACAGTTCCCAACGTAATCAAAGAAAATCAGTTGTAATTCCTATAAGAAATCTGTATAAATCCAGATGACTATTAATTAAATTTATTCGCACAAAATGCAATGTTTTTCTTAACATTGCGCATTAACATTAAATATTAAAGTTGTATCTAACATTTAATCATTAAAAAATAGTTGTGAATGTAGCTTTAGATTCAGGAGGTAAAATTACAGTAGAATGCCAGTTTTATTCATTTTTGAAGAACTGACTATATTGTAACACGAGGCGGGTGTTACAATAGCTCTGATGATGGTAGTCTTACTTCTTTTCCAACGATGATACTTTTTCTAACTGGTGGGCGCTTGATGTTCGACCACCGCTTGATTATACAGGACGGAACACAGACACAATTTCGCTTAACACACTTAACTTTGATGGCCGATGAACACTTCACAATATGGACACAGACAATTATTAATATTACAAACTAACTTTATTTACATGACTAATATTTACACTTACACTAAACTTAACTAAGCACATAAAAACATAAACTAAATTGTTACATTGTTGTAACCCTGCGTACTCGCGTCTAGTACGCGCTCAACATAAAACTCAAACTACATCTCGACAACACGAGTATCTAAGACAGACCCCATGTCTTGTCAACATGAATATCTAAAACCGACTATCTAAAACAAAGAGTTACTTTCGTGAGAGGCTCTGAGGGGATGAAGAGGGTTTCATATGGCATCCATATCAAAACATCAGCCCTGCACGTAGGCGTGCAATAACTTCTTAACTTAATTGTCAACAAATAACTGTCTAATATCTTTGACAGCTAGACTAAACAGTCAGTTAATAAAAGATGGTAACTATTTCTAAACAGAATTTTGACTAACAAAGATAACAAGTTGAAATATTATTTCTGAAAGTATAATTTAGAAAAGATTATAAAAAGTTACTTATTTGTTATTGCTCGCCTTGTTACAAGTATAAGAATTGACTATACAGAGTGATTCATCGGTCTGTCCTCTCTTTATAACTCTTTTATTTTAAGTCAGATAGAAAAACTCTTCAGATAAAATTTATATGATATATTATTGTCTATCTACGTACTATATGCATTTGTATACAGGCTGCTCCGTTGAAGCGCAACAATATGTAACTTTATATTTCTTAATGGAACACCCTATATATTTATTTATTTTGATAGTAAATTAGATTTCCTTTAAAAAAGTATTAAGTAATAAGGGGTCTAAAATTATAAATTAAGAAGTTATATTTACCTTTATTCGTTGAATGATATTTTTGTATCATATTATTAACACAGTAAGCTATAGATAATTTGATCAATTGTTTCGAATTTAAACAAGCAATACTCTTAGTTTATCATCGTTGATGTTGATGTTTAAAATAAGTATTAATAAAAAAGAATCAAAATTTTGTATTAAATTACAGTTTTTTCCACTATGAACTACTATTTTTTATGAACGTAAATAACTTCTTAATTTATAATTTTAGACCCCTTATTACTTAATACTTTTTTAAAGGGAATCTAATTTACTATCAAAATAAATAAATATATATAGGCTGTTCCATTAAGAAATATAAAGTTATATATTGTTGCGCTTCAACGGAGCACCCTGTATACAAATGCATATAGTACGTAGATAGACAATAATATATTATATAAATTATATTTGAAGAGTTTTTCCATTTGACTTAAAATAAAAGAGTTATAAAGAGAGGACAGACCGATGAATCACTCTGTATATAAAGGATTTTTGGGCATTTTCTAGTATATTCCTACATTAATTTATACAAATTGAACCAGTCGATCAAAAAATCTGAAAATTTAAATATTTATGTAATTTTGTCTGTAAAATCGAATGACTACGTCGTCAAGGATTTATCCCAACATAGTTTAAAATGGTTATTTTTGTAGTTATCGACCATTATACAAAAAATTAACGTAATCAAGTAAACTTAAACTTAAATTTAATTTAAAAACATGCTAAACATAGATCTAAACTTCGTTCAACAAGAGAACGTGCCTGTTTCGCACACGTATTTAGCGGGGGGGATTCATACCAGAGTTATATTGTTATTATTTTTAGATTTATATAATAAAATTACAGTAAATAAAACAGAAATAAGGAATATAATAATAGTAAGAATGAAATAATAATACAAATTTGGTTCGTGATTGGATACATTCTCTCGGTAAACGAGGTATATCATGTTATTCCAAAAAATGAGCGTCAGATTAACAGCAAATATTACTGTTTGTCTTGTTGCTTGGTTTGACATTGAATTCGACGTCCATTTTTTTTAATAATAGCATAATAGACTTATTTTTTCCACACAATTCAATTAAAATTACATAGACACTAAAGACATAAATAAGTCAAAAAATTGGAGTAAATCATTTTACCTCTTTTACGATGATGTATGTGTTTGTGTGTGTGTGTATGTGTGTGTGTGTGTGGATGTATGTTTGTATGTGTGTATGTATGTGTGTGTGTGTGTGTATGTATATGTGTGTGTATGTGGGAAGGTTGAAAGAACGATTTCTCAAAAACTATAATATATTTAATATCTGTGTAACTATGTATTTCACAATCGGACATTACTGAAAAGAGCTGAAAATATTTTGGTAATAATTGGACAACCAAAAGTAGCAGATTCTTAAAAAAAATATTCTAAATATTATTTTTTGAAAATTTTTGTTCTTGCTTGTATTAAAGAAGAGTAAATTTTCTATCTGATACATATAAATATTTTATTTATATCTTTTATAGATTTAGAGATATGAAATATAAGGTATATAATAATCTGTTCTAACAAATCTCACAGCCCATATAATGTCATGGATACCAATTGAAAAATGAAAATGTGTGCTACTGACAGATAAATGTCAGTGTCAAAAATCCAGACATTACTGAAGACTTTTTCTGGGAAGTACATACATATATTATTTCTTATTGTATTAATAATTAAATATTTAAAATTATAGGTATATTACATATCCCGACAATGAATTAGAAACATTTCGAAAAATTAGAAGAATAGGACAAAATTTCTTCATAGAATGAATTTAAAATTAAAAAATCTAAATATAGAGAATAGATGTAAATAGAATTTTTGGTGTAGAGTGTAGGTATATAAATGTTAAATACAATAGGGCGCGAGCAGTCATGTGACTTTATTTGCCTTGACAAGCAGATATGGGGGCCCGTGTCAGAATGATAGCTAGTAATTATGTACATAGATGTCAAATATCAAATTAACTACGTGAATTTAGTAAATCTTGAAATTTTTAATGAAAAATTCTGACATTTGACATGTACATAATTACTAATTACCATTCTGACACGAGCCCCCATATCTACTTGTCAAGGCTAACAATGTCACATGACTGCTCACGCACTATACTTATGTAACCAAAAACGGAAGTAGCGATAGGTATTGTGCTGGCCACAACAGATTTTTTTCTCATATTAATCGCCTCTGTCATGGATTCTTGTCTTTACACTATATTTACAAGTATGTGCAATCACCACTGGTATGTAAATTACTTCAAGCAAACATTTAAACTATGCGAAAATTAATCAGTTACTTAACATTTAACCATCTTTATTAATTCCTCTCCACCTTTCAGCTAGATGCAAAATTGCATAACATCAATGTTCATCTTGCCCCCTCTTGTTGTTCTTTTCCTGTCTCTTCTTGCTGAATCCTGCTCGAGGTGAAAGTTACTCTATGCAAATATCGAGTCGGCGGTGACTTTCAAGCAGCTGCACGGAATGAGAACGGAGGAAATCTAAACCGAAACAGAGTGGCATGCCCTAGGGCCATCGGCAAATAGGACTGGTCGGTAGTGAGTGTGTCAATGTCGAGATAAACAGCGAAAGTGTTGGGTGGATGTGGGATGCAGAACACAAGCGTTTTCAGAATTTCTCAGTTTGTTTTGCTTTACTATGTTTTCTCTCTAACACAATTGTAATACATGTTATTGATATCTGCGTTGTTATTTATCAGTCTTCACTGTTACTCTTATCTGCAATAATTATTCGTCATTTAAAAAGGCTATAAGCAAAAATGCAAGTTTAATCAGTGCACCGAACCCAATCCGTACCAAAACAGGAACCGAACTGTACTTTCTTAACAAGTCTGTACCCGGAATCGAACCCCAAATATTATTGTCTATCATTTCAACCTTAACCAAACCCAGGTTGACGATTTATACAATTCTGCTTGTTTTCAATTGTTTTAAATTTCAATTTAATGAAATTGAATCGAACCATGGATGAACCCAAAACCCGAACTAAATCATTGAAGTTTCGTGAACAAGCAAGAGTCGATTTGCAAATTTCAATGACCTTGGCTCGAGAACCAGATCCCAGTGTAACTTGAAACTAAAAAAAATATTAACCCGAATCTGAATCGAACCCATATTTTTGACGAGTTTGGTGTCCAGATTTTTATACTGAAGTACTATCACGGGATATTTCGGAACCCTAGGTATCAGTTTTAAAAATATTTTATTAGGCTATGCTTCTAGTCTAGATGATATAATTTTTAATGAGATTAATCATTGAAAATTCACTTTGAAGTACTTTTATACTTTTATAAAATATACAGGCTGTTTTTCAACTTCGAAATAATTATAATATAAAATATTAGAAAAAATGTCTATTTACTGATTTTAAAACAAAATGGGCTCTTTCTCGGAAACATTTGAAGATCAGACGTATGTTGATTAAACTCATTTTGATCGGTACCTACTACATTCCGTATGTCTTAATCAAACCTTCACATAAGCATTTAACAGGAGAAAACAGTTTTTTTTTTGCAAATAAAATATGTCCGGTAGAAAATTAAGTCATGTTATTAAATATGATAATAGTAAATTACCTCTTGTACCTTATTTAATAGTAATTACTTTATTATTATTGCATAAGTTTCTTATGTTATATGCCTATAAGTCAAGGTTTACTTAGGACACCCGGTATATGCACTTAAAGTTTTTACCCGAATTTGAAAAACACCCTGTATTTCTATAATAGAGTAATTTTACAATTTTTGTTTATATTAATTGGTACTTAGGTATAATAGTAAAAAAACAGCTGATTGTGTAATGGTGCCGTAGAATTTGATATTATTACGATGAAATATTGTTAGTTGGCTTAGAATTAAAGCTGGTATTACTAATAAAGGCGATGGAACCCAATATTAAATGGCGGAATACTTGAATAATATTCAGTTTTTGTTAAAAATCTATATTTTAAACCAGTCAAAAGAAATTTGTAGAAATTTCTCACCATTTACGTAGATTTTATAGGTAATTGAAATATTATGGGTTCGGGCTCATAAAACTATTACTTACTTGTTCTGTCCAGTGACAATTCTCATATAGTTATAAATTTTTGAGCATCAATTTTTTCTCAAAACTTTTGTTACTTACATTATTGCATATGCCTTCGTCATTATGACGCGCTAGTTCATTATTTAAAAAAATATGTGTTTATAATTTGCTTATAAAGATAGAAATTAAAAAAAAAATGATAAAGTAACCTATTATAAATAAATACTACGAAGTGGGAGTGTCAAAATACATAATATAATTGTTACTTTAAAACACAATAATAATTGGAGTTAAAAAGCAACATATTTATGTTTATTATTTACGTTGTTTTACAGCACCTTTGTCTCGTTACAACGTACGGTGTATATATCTACCCTTAAAGGGTATGAACTTCATTAGCGTTGAGCACATACTAACAATAATATATTATGCTGTTATAAAATATAATTATCCTAGAGGAATTCTACTCTCCCTGATAGCTTTATTCGAGCAAAGTAATGAATTAGATTCTGAGTTAATTCCTTTTTGTCTTTCGTTAGCTATGCAAAAACAACAGTATGGACTAAATGGAAGGCATAGCAAAATGAAGCTATCTGTGACTGTATGAGATATTGCAGTTATTCATGCGTACTTTATATCTGTTGCAAACTGGAATTTATGGACGATCTTACTACGACTTATATCGTATACCACATACCTCTAATGCCTCAGGAAACATGGAAAATTCTTCACCGCTTGTTATTTTAATATGTACATCGATAAAGACTTCTTACTCACAATTTATGAATATTGGATTTAGTAACAAATTAGTGAACGGATAGAGATATTACTGTACGGTGCTATAAATATACAAGACAAGGTATTAGGCAATTAGACGACGTAAACTGAAGAGATATTTATATAATCTAATATTACTTTTGTTTGTCTGTCGTTTATGTTCGTTGTGTAAATATGTTTAAAATTAAGTAGTACCTTAGATGAAAAAGTATATCAAATAAAATAATTTTATGTTCTGCGGACGGCGTAAAATTAATCATTTTCACATAATATTTTCATGATACATATAAGCTTTTTATTATAATTTTAGAGTTCTAACATGGTTCATCGAGTAACCTAAATCTTCTAAATTTATTTATGTTACAAAAGAAAGTAAACACATTTTTTTATCCAAGAGCAGAAATTTGATACTATGAAATATGCTATAAATTGCAAATTTTATTTTACATTTTTCATAAAATAAATAAAAATTGCAGTTAACTTTAGTGTCTTATTGTACAGTTTTTTTAAATTTTGAACAAGTTTTATATTTACTTTCCTCTACAACTACTAGATAAGTAACTACAGCAAAATAAATTAAAATAACATTATATTCCGCATATAACAATTTTCAAGTAGACCCCCCCCCCGGTAAAATTGATAAACGCTATATAAAAAAATATATTAAATAATGCACCATATTAATTTTAGTTCTTGTGTTACCTACAACATAAATATGATTTCCATATAACATTCATCTGACATTTTTGTATGATAATAAGATAGTCACGGTATTAACTTATTCTCTAAACAAACAGTATCTTGTGACCCACAATTCCACTAATAAAAAATACTTGAACTAATTTTGAGTTGACAGTTACAGTTCAGCTAAAAAGCGTAAATGTCATCCAAAACAATTGTTCTTTTTGTAAATAAGCAAATAATGTAAAAAATAATCATTGTTCGCTAAATAAATAACAATGCAAATAAAGAACAACACAATAATTTTTTTATAAAACTTCGCGGAAGTTAGTTTCCTGGTAATGGGACAATAATAAAAAATCGGAATGATGTTCCGGTTACAATGACAAAAGTTTTTGTTGACCTTGAAAAGTTCAGAATACTTTACATTTCTTTAAACATTATATGATATAGATATGAATTAAGCAATTAAATTTAAAGTGATCTACGTGCCATTTTTATGTTATAAAGTTATTCACCAAAAGTGTTCTACACAAAACATTAACGACAGCTGCAACTTATTATGTTTTCACTTCCGTCATCTGTAGGTAAGGAAGGTATTGTCTTTGGTCAAAAATTCGATGGTGAATTTTTAATGATAAGCACGTTTTAGAGTCCCTACAATACGAATTTACTGTTTTTACGATGATGTCTGAATGTGTGTGTGTGTGTGTGTGTGTGACAAAAAAATCTTCTTCGATAACTAGAATACTACAATTCCAAATATTATAACACTTCCATATTCCTCTTTCGTACGTCCATATAAAAAAAATTATTAAATTTTGGTTATTTGGTTAACCGAAAGTACCCTAATTTGATGATTTTAACAGATTTTTCTTGAAAAAACGCTGTTAAATATCGTTTTTTAACCTTTTATAAACAAAAGAATATGGGTTTGATTAATTTTTTACTTCCTTGTACGTAAGTAAAGGAAGTATTGTAATCGCGAAAAATTTCGGTTTTCAGATTTCAGCGGAAATATCCATTTTGATCATCCCTGAATCCATTTTGACTAATTTCGTCGTGACGTCTGTACGTACGTCCGTATGTACGTTCGTACGTACGTATCTCGCATAACTCAAAAACGGTAAGCCGTAGAAAGTTGAAATTTTGTATTTAGGACTCCTATAACATCTAGTTGTGCACCTCCCTTTCTGGTTATTACACAATTTCCAGAAGTGGCACTTTATATGAAGCCCATAATAGATTTTAATGAAAAACTGTTTTAAAATATAATCCAAAACTTTTCAAATTTGGTATACAAGACTTTTATGTCAATCAAAATAACATAATAGATTTTGGTTAAAATAGGCTAACCGGAAGTGGTACATTACTTGAAGTTGTTAACAGTTTTTCTTGAATAAAATGATTTTATTTTGATTTAAGAAATAAATGCTTCAAATAAAAGTTTTAGAGAATTAATTTCTGCGTCAAGCACATCAAGTATTATTAAATTAGCCCTTTGTATAAGCGAGATATGTAAATCTAAAAATTATATACTTTTTTGTTTTTGTAATAAAGCTTGCTATGGATTATGACAAAAACATAAAAAATATTCATGTCAAATTACGTTAAATACGTGCAATTTTATGATTCGTACAATAACAATTATTATATTTTTATTGTGAAATTAGTCATATTCATTGTTGTAATCAAATATTTCTTTGTTGTAATCAAAACTCTCTTTAAAAAGAACCGGGTTAGATTATTTGTCGCTATATATCTTACCGTTTTGAAGTTAAAATTAATATTTTGTAATTTAGTTATTAAAAAAATATGTATAGTTTAATAATTGTACAAGGAAGTCGTGTGGTGTCCACATCAGATTTTTTTTCTTCATATTTAAGGAATTTAGAGATAGAGAATTATAAAGAAATATCTTGCAACCTAATGCTGTTAAAAGCTGCACCATGGAAACAGTTAGAATATTCATATATTACTAATTGACAGATGTCAGTGTCAAATAAAATTTACATAACATGTTTTGGAAATGATTTTACTGGAAATATAAAAATGTAAAATAATTTAATGTGGCGAAAACAAGTCACATCAGATTTTTTTATCACATCTTTAAATGAAGTTTACTCGAACATCATAAACGTAAATTTAATAATTTAGAATTTTCTACTTCTTATTTTAAGAAACATACTGTTATTTTTAGGAGTTGTTCAGTTCAGTTCAGTACGAGGTAAGATCAGTTCATTGCTCCCCTAAAAAGAAAAGCCCATAGAATAGTTTGCAAAAAAAATTCTGTGTGGAATTTGGCCAAAATACGTAGAATTGACGACTGGCCACATCCGATTTTTTTTATTAATATTCTTAGGCATTTTGTTCAAATACTAATACATACCAAACACTTGTGACCCTTCAAAATAGACTAAAATATTTTAGCAGTTGTATTTGTATATCTGTACAGTTTCATGAACTCAGAAACTTAAGAATCTAACAAGGCGCTTAATGTGGATTTCGACGCTCAAGTCAGAAGACAGAGCAATGGGTAGCCCACTGATGAGAAAGAGCAAATACCACAACTCTAAATCGCGTGCAAACTCAAGTAGAAAAATGTGGAGTAGATATGTACAACTGGGAGTACCAAGTAGAACCCAGTTTATGCCATTGTAGCTAACAAATGACCCACCTGCTCATACGCGCCAACATAGAAGCGGAATGCACGAGAGTAGATCTCGACAAAGCAACACCACCAGCTCTAAACTGTGATATTTTCTGGAAAAATTATGTTGGCCACTTCTTTGCCAGGGTTTTTTGGACGGTTTTCTAATGTCGTGAAGGAGGAATTTCCGGAGAAGGTATATCCTCGCCGTTCTAGTTAATACCGGGTGATTTGTCAGGCCTAATAAATTATAGTGAAAATGATGATTTTATATTAATATATTTTGTATTTTATATTTTTAATTATTGTTATTTATGGTTTGGATACGACAAATAAATAATAACCGATACAACCCTTTATTCATAAAATTAGAGCCATATTTCCTTACGTGGTTTTACCTTTTTTCCAAATTAAGTACCTACATCCGGAATTTTATGGTACTTCTTCATTTCTAAAATACTGGGTTAGTTGGTTCTTAATATACACGGTGTCCAAATTTAGAAGGCCACCGTTGGGATATCGGAAAATATAAGAGATACGAGTTCAGTTAAATGGGGCATCTACTCTTAATATTATTGATAAACAATTGGTAATCTAGAAAAATATTTCAATTAAAAAATTTAAATATTGTTATTGTCCATCCAGTGCCGTACGAAATTAATTTTTCTAGATTACCTAGTATTTAAGAGTTATTTGAAAATGAAACTTTCAACCAAAATCGATTTTTCGTCATTTTCTAGTAACGTATGAGAATTTTTGGCAAAATAAAGGTGCACCAGATGTCCAATTTAACCATATCTCTTATACTTTCCGAGATTCCAGTGGTGACCTTTGAAATCCGGACAGTCTGTATAAGCTCTTAGATACCTTTGAATTTCAATGCTTAAACTTTAGAAGAAAAAATGTATAACCAAATTTCAAATACCTACCAACAATTTTAATTGACAGAATAATACAATTCTTCAAACATAGTCGAAATAATTAAGTCGTTTAAAAATATCATAAATTATAGGGATGGTACTTATAATATTAGAACGCTTGTTTGATTTGGATGAAAAAAAAGACATAACTATACACAGTTTCATACCAAATTGCATACAAACCGAAAAGCGTTCTGTTATTATCAGCAAAATTATATTTCTTTAGCAGAACTTTGAAAAAGAATACTGGCTAAACAATACACTTAGAATATAGGTAAGTTTAGTTAAATCGTCTTCTTTTAGACCCATGAATCTGTAATTATACTAAGTCCACGATTTTTAAAATATGTTTTTGACATTTTAATTTCTTCAAATTTAAATACTTCATTTACTCATTGTTATTAAAATAAAAAACTGTTACTGAAAAAGTGGAATTTCTGTCACATACTTAAAATAATACCGTTATGAAATATGCATTTTTAGGTAGAAAACATATAATGTAACACAATATTGTCACATAACATAATGTAATAATAAAAAAAGAATGTATTGTTATATAACACTGATTCAAATTAATTTAAAACAACAAAAACCAAATTAAATTTCATAATTAAAAGAAGTTTTATGTTTAAATTATTGTGTAACAAAATTTAAATATAATTCACACCACAAATTTTCTTTTTTGCCAAAATTAGCTAATGGTATACAAAAAAATTACACAATTATATGAATTAGATAAATAATTAATCAGTTACAGTTAAATAACAAGCGGAAAATTTATTCCGAGTTCCTACTTTCTTAGAATTAACGAATTTGTTTGCGTCGATTTATTATCTTATGTGTGTGTTGTTACGTATTCATTATTTTACAAATCTATTCATCAGTAGATCATGTGACGTAAGTATTGCACTTATGTTTTTTTGTTTCAGAGATATCTTGATTTTGAAACATAAACTGTTTAATATGTATGAACGCATTTCTAATTTAAAGTTTTTCAATTTTGGCTATGTAATTGATAATTAATTGTTACTTGATTTATTATTTTTTAATCACAGAATGAAATATGACAGGAAATAGTGCATTATTTTATTCATTCCTCATTCGATCTATTATAAAATATAATTAATGGCATTGATGGACATGGGAATATATTTATTTACAGTTATAATTGCGATTTTTTAAATTACATTTTTAATGGTAATTTGTATATAAATATAAATCATAATTTTCTGCTGACGTTTATGGTCTCAGTAGTGAAAATAAACTTAATTTAAAAAAGGAAAATCGTCTAGAATATGAAACTGAAATTATATTAATTTCACTATCATTATTACATTAATTACTTGTAATTATAATGTAAACATAATTACTTATTCTTATGCCATAATTTTGTTGTGAGTAGTTATTTTTATAATAATTATAATAAAGTAAAATTTGTAATTCGCTAAGGTCATTTTACATATTTATATTGGCAATTACATTCGGAAATAACCCTCAATTACATTATAGTAATTATTATAAAAAAAATCAATAATTTCAGTATTTAAATTACATTTATTAGCGACAAACTCTTCGATTTCCTCAAATATTTCAAAAAATGACATATGATATAACTATAAAGCCACAGATATACAAAAATATAATTTTACATGAATAAGGTGCGCAAAAATCGTCATTAAGAGCAATAAAGTAATCCATTATATGACGATTTCATGCAAATGCAGTGGGGCCAACCTATTATAATTATAGTACATGTAAGATAATTTGGGCAGGTGTACGATGTACAATACTAAATTTGTATGTAATGAAAAAATATTTGCAAGAAGAAAGAACTAAATAATTAATAAGTCCTGAGATAAAACATATAATTTTGAGTGTTATTTACATAATCTCAATGTCCGGTGGTTAGCAATATTCAGTGTCAGGCTGACAGATATAATGTAACCATAACCTTAAACATAAATATTCCTTTCATTTTCATATTTCGATTTGAAATAAAATTTAATATGCACCTCAGATCATATATTATACCTATAAAAGATTGCACTGCGGAAACAGTATCTAAAGCTTATGTTTACTATCTGGATTTCTAGATTCGGCTGTCCAGCTATTATTACAACAGATAGAGGAAAACAATTTGAATCGACTCTATTTAAAAAAATATTAACAATATTAGGTACAGACCATAAAAAACAACAGCTTATCATCCACAATCAAACGGAATGATTGAAAGATTTCATTGACAACTTAAAAATTCCCTCAGAACTTACAACAATCCTTCAGAATGGTATAATTATCTACCTTTAGTATTATTAGGTCTACGCACAACATACAAAGAGCCAATTAAATATAGTGCAGCTGAACTTGTTTACGGAACTCCCATACGAGTTCTAGGGGAATTTGTCAAACAATCGAAAACATTACCAGATTCAGAAATACCATTTTATTTACAGCAACTAAAAAATTATATTAGCAAATTTTCTTTCACCTTTCCGAAAATTATTTCACAAAAATATTACATTAACCCAAATCTCTTTCGTACTTCTCATGTTTACGGGCTCGGCAAATAAATTCCTCATACGTAAAAAAGAAAACTTTAGTATCTTGATACGCAAATAACTATTTTGTATGATGAAAAATAATTTGTGAAAAATTCATTAACTCTACTGGGATTTGCACTCAGAGCCCTTCTTTTTCTTGCAGGATGCTGTACCACTTAAGCTACGGAATTCCATAAATCAGTGAATTTTTCAAGTCTCTGTTAGATATACTCGTAGATTTATTTAAATAGAGGATGTAACAGAAATAAGTACATTAAATTTAACCTGTGATAGAACTCTTCGAGAGCAACAATATTTCTTAATAACTTTTTTTCGAAATCCCATTTTTTTAGCATTTTTAATTGCATGTAGACGCTGCGCAAGCGCCCATTTTGAATTCAACCAGAGGCAGGAATTGAAATATGAAACAAAACTTTGAAGAATTTTAACTTAATATCAAGAAGGTTTACAAGAAAAAGTTATTAAGAAATATTGTTGCACTCGACGAGTTCTATCACTAATTAAATTTAATGTACTTATTTTTGTTACATCTGTATATTCTCTTACATAGTGTATTGAATACTCATATGGCAACGCGACAACACAATTATATTAGTGAATTTGGCTTCACAACAATGTAGGTATCGAGGTGTAAAATCCGTCGTTTTATAAAACACCAATGTCGTGGCTAGATTGTCAAACCTTTTTTGACTTAACGATGTTTTACAATCTAGCAAGACTTTGGTAAAACAGCGAACAGTTTAGGGCCACATTGTAAAATGAATATTTGGACATTTTCGTTTGTAAATCCTCTAAATACACAGCAACATAATCTAATTCAACAAAGGTTTTACAAACTGGCTACTACTTCGGGTACAAACTAATGGCATATAGTACTGACTAAAATGCGTAAAAAAGCTTAATCATTATAGGTTTAATCTTCAATTTTTCTGAGAGAAAGGCCATTTTGTAATAAAATTGAAGATAAACTGACAAAGATAGTCATCGAACAAAGTTTTGTCTATGCCAATATATAATAAACTAAAAGAATGCAATTTAATTATATATTAAACATTTTTCTCAATTTCTAATAGTTATTTAAAAATTAAATATTGGTCAAGGTCGACATATTTTACGTACTATAATTATTTGAGTTTATTGAAAAAGAAAAGCAGATCTAATATTACCTCTGAAATGTAAACAAAAAGTCTCATTTAATCGAAGACGTAGCTGTTATAGTTTTCGAGATAGCAGAGGTAAACCAAGTAAAAACTAATTTTTCACTGCCTTAGATTTTGGAAACTATTAAAGATCGAACCCATGTTAATTAAGCTTTTTACCTTTCGCTAAGAGAGGTATTGGATTCATGCTAAAAATCGCTTATCCAGATTTAAATGATTAAGCACGTTTTAAGGTCCCTACAATCCGATTTTAATATTTTTACGAGGATGTCTGTCTGTGTGTGTGTGTGTGTGTGTGTGTGTGTGTGTATGAGTGTGTGTGTGTGTGTATGTGTGTATGTGTGTGTGTGTGTGTGTGTGTGTGGATGTATGTGTGTTTGTATGTATGTGTGTATGTGTGAGGGACGTTGGAAGGACGATTACTCAAAACGAGAGATACTATGCTGACCACAACAGATTTTTTACTCATTTTGGTCAGTACTTTCCGAAGTTATGAAACAATCTGTATAACATGAAAGACTATTTTTCAAGCATTAATTTCTGCAAAATGGATACTGTGGACGAATTAACACGTTCACTGCGAATGGTAATTTATAATAATTCACTCCCGGTATTTATTTTTGAAAGCAGTGCTTAAATATTTTAAAATTATGGTTAAATTAGGTTTATGAATGGCTCTAAATACATATAAAGGCTCAGTAGGGCATGACGTGTGTACACGTCAAACGCCCTGACAATTAATTTTTAGCTATGGGCTGATGACGTTTATATACGTCATGAAAATTTTGTGTACTTGGTACTGTTGTATCGACAATTTGAGGTATCTACAGTTTAATACCAGAAATATCTTCAAAGTTCTTCTCCACTACTTTCTTGGGTATCATCGTCAACATCAACGTCTGGATCGTATAATAACTTTTCGAGCTCTTCATCCGTTAAATAGCATATATAGTATTTATATATATATATATATATATATATATATATATATATATATATATATATTATATATATACTCGATTTGGATTAATTCGCAATTTTTTAGTGGAGGGGCCTGCCTCACTATCATTCATGAATAATGAGAACGGGGATTAATTTTTTACAAAACTACACATTTTTTGACAAGCTGACCAAATAGCAAAACTAACTGCTCACAACTGTTTTGAATTCTCCAAACAGTTTGACGTGTTTACACGTCACCCACCTCAGTCAGTAAAGGCGCATGACGTGTTAATTATAAATAATTGCACATTGTGAAAAATTGATACTCTCCACTCTCCACAAAAAGGGTGTTGTCAATGGGAGGATCCTGGATTCAAATCCCAATTTTTCACAAATCCTTCTTTAATTATTACTATTATACATAATTCGTCGACAGTAACATTCATATTACAGAATTAAACTGATGTAAAATAGTCTTTTATGTTAATAATTTTTATATGTAAATCTAAATAGTTTTTTACCTTCCGTCACCTCTAGGTAAGGAAGGTATTGTCTTGGTCAAAAAATTCGGTGGTGAGTTTTCATTGAATAAGCACGTTTTAGGGTCTTTACAATACGATTTTACTATTTTTACGATGATGTCTGTATGTGTGTGTGTGTGTTCGTGTGTGCGTGTGTGTGTGTGTATGTATGTGTGTGTGTGTGGACGCCGTTTCGTGCACGATATCTCCAATACTAGAATTCCAAAAATCACAATTCTTGCGTATTCCTCTTCCTTACAACCATATGCAGACCTGTTTAGATTTTGGTTATAATTGGTCAACCGGAAGTACCCTCATTTGAAGATTTTAACAGTTTTTCTTGAAAAAATCAGTTAAATGTTATTATAACTTAAAGAATATATTATTGTCTATACGATTTGATTGCATTTTATATTTGATATTCAACAGATATAGAGTTAAAGAAGAATAACGATAATAAATTTTATATAAATTTCATAATTCAGCCAGCTATGCTAACTTAACCATGGAAACTGCTAATATATTCAGGTAATTCAAATTGACAGATGTCAGTATCAATAAAATGAAAAAAATGAAAGAATAAGGGAAGTAACTCTAGTGTTAGAAGTTTCTATAGATATAAGAGAGACGATTACATATTGGTTTGAACATGTCATGAGAAGAGATGAATATATTAATAGAAGGTGGAAGAAACATAGGAAGACCAAATATAAGATGAAAAGACTGTATTGTAGAAGACTTGAGAGAAAAGGAACTGAATGAGGACGACACGCAAAACAAAAATGAGTGGAAGAAGAAAATAAAAAATAGCGACCCCCTAACAAATGGGAAAAACTAAAGAAGAAGATGTCAATGTCAAGTGCAATTTGCATAGTTTGTTAATGAAATAACTTTACTGGAAATATAGGATCTTTTGCAAGAAAATTTGGCGCATGCAGTAACATGACTTTGACCCGTGTCAAAATGACAGCAATTAATTATGTCCATAACTGACAAGTGTTATAATTTTTCAATCAAAATTTCATAATTTTCTTATTTCATGTGGTTTGTTTGTTATCAGGAGTATGGAATTCAGTTGTCGAGAAAGGGAATCACATAATACCAAAAATTTAGAATCTTTTGCAAGAAAATTTATGTATGGAATTTGTACATAATACACAGGATTGACGGAAGGTATTGTGCTGGCCACATCAGATTTTTTTATTATTAAAACCTGATACCTAAGTAGTTTTGTCTTGAGGTACTGTAATATATCTGGTCTAGTATAACGGAATAAATAAAGTAATATATAATTAATGTTATTAGCATCACTCTACTCAATAAAAACTTGTATATTACATAACGTTATACGTATATGACTCCATGTATAAGATAATGAGTATGTGATAAGGGTGTATACCCCATTATACATTCCGTTAAATCCTTGTGGTGCAATTAGAGAGCGTATCTCATCTCGAGCAATAACTCGCGAGCATCCGACTGTGAAGCACATTCATCCGCAGACATTTCCTCCGGTTATTCTGTTTCCTCACATCACAACATAGAATTTACACACTGCATTAGAATTAGTCTAATGGCATACGATTATTGCCAGACACACATCCAATAACTAATCGCACATATTATTGCTTGAATCTATCAATTTTACAATAGCTAACATTTAGTAAAGCTACGCTATAAGCAGAGGTGTGTTGCTAAATCTAAAAATACTGCAACGGTTATCTCCAATGAAATAGATCCGGAACAAACTTTCAAATCATCATTAACAAACCATTATTTTTTGCTTCCTGTTAAAAATGAGATTTTATTAGTTTCCTTCTGCATATATCGACATATTTGGTAAAAGCAGGAATTGATATATAATTAATAATGATAATTACTTTATCTACGCCCGTGAGATAATAACAACTTAGACCAGTCAATTTGTATGAGTTACGAATTTAATTAATCACACTCTTTTTTAAAAGTATTGACTATAAACAGTTTTAAATTGTGAAATATTAGTATACTATGCAACGAATTTATATTAATAATCAGTATACATGAGTTGCATTATTTTTTCTACGACTATTCACAATAATTAAAAAATAAATTATAAAGCAATAAATTGATTATAAAATTCATCTGTATCTTAAAAATAATCTGTATCGAAATGAAAAGAAAATTAGTATCTTAATGATAATCTGTATCGAAATGAAAATCTGTATCATAATGGGTGTCATTCAAGTATAGATAATAAGGTCCGTGAAGTTAGCCACCACCATGAAGCACAAACGACCAAATTGGTGTCAAACGATTGTGCTTCGTTAGTGCTTAATTGTGCTTTTACAAAATATACAGCAACCCCACGTGTTCATTAGTTAATTTCAAATTAAAAGTGGTTGCCAACTTCACGCTCAGCAACCACCTTAGAAGCACAAACGACCAAATTGGTGTCAAACGTTTGTGCTTTATTAGTGCTTCAAGGATATGAAGAAATAAAGTCAGCAACCCCAAGCGTTCATTAATTATTAACAATTTAAAAGTGGTTGCCAACTTCACGCTCAGCAACCACCTTAGAAGCACAAACGACCAAATTAGTGTCAAACGTTTGTGCTTCGTTAGTGCTTCAAGGATATGAATAAATAAAGTCAGCAACCCCAAGTGTTCATTAGTTATTAACAAATTAAAAGTGGTTGCCAACTTCACGCTCAGCAACCACCTTAGAAGCACAAACGACCAAATTAGTGTGAAACGTTTGTGCTTCGTTAGTGCTTCAAGGATATGCATAAATAAGGTCAGCAACCCCAAGCGTTCATTAATTATTAACAATTTAAAAGTGGTTGCCAACTTCACGCTCAGCAACCACCTTACAAGCACAAACGACCAAATTAGTGTGAAACGTTTCTGCTTCGTTAGTGCTTCAAGGTTAAGCATAAATAAAGTCAGCAACCCCAAGCGTTCATTAATTATTAACAATTTAAAAGTGGTTGCCAACTTCACGCTCAACAACCACTACCTTAGAAGCACAAACGACCAAATTAGTGTCAAACGTTTGTGCTTCGTTAGTGCTTCGTTAATGCTTCAAGAATATGAATAAATAAAGTCAGCAACCCCAAGCGTTCTTTAATTATTAACAGTTTAAAAGAGATTGCCTACTTCACGCTCAGCAACCATCCGTGAAGCGCAAATGAGGAAAAAAATTTCCAGCTTATGTAAAATAGAATAGGATTGACTAGAGATATTGCGCTAAAACAGTTTTTTACCTCCCGCTACCCTTGGTAAGGGCGGTATAGGAACACCAATTGAACGAAGTGATGTAGTTAAAAGTCTTGGTATGCTGATTGATGAAAAACTATTATTTCGACCACATTTACTTAATAAGTTAACAGCCGCTAAATTAAAGTTAAAACAACTTTATCAATTCAGAAATTTCTTATCGTCGGAGGTCAAATTGCGTCTTATAAAATCACTTATATTACCCTGGTTTGACTACCTTGCCTGTGTATATGTACCCAATTTGACTGAAGGCGATAAGCAAAAAATTAACCTTTTACAAAATAGTTGTTTGCGATTTGTATTTAATGTGAGAAAGTATGATTACATTTCTCACTACCGTTCTGTTGCGAACATTGATTATATTAATGACCGTTTTAAAACACTACTTCTCTGTCTAATACACAAAATAAGAACTATAGGTTATCCACAATATTTAATTAATAAATTAAAATTTAAGAATAACTTATATACTCTAAGAGGCAACGAGTTATACGCTGTGCCTTCTTTTAATAAGGTAAAATATAAAAACTCTTTTTCTTATTTGGCTCCTACACTTTATAATTCGTTACCATATAAGCTTAGAGAATGTTCTTATGACTCCTTTAAAAATAACGTGAAAGAGGTGCTCCGTACCTTAAATTAATTACTCTTATTTTTACCCTAAATTTATTTATTTTTTCTATTGTTCAATATTTTTCTATTTTTAAATTTGCTTAACTCTATGGTTTGATCTTCTACAGCTTTTATAATTTATGTACATTTTTGCTTAAATTAATAATTAGTTTAGTATATATTGATTTAGTTTATTCTTTGTAATACTACATTACTAAAAGTATTGTAAGAATTTTTGAACCTTTATTTTGTAACTGTTTTTGTAATATTTTTCTGTGTAATCTTTTGGTTAGGTGGTAGAACCTCGCCTTTGACGTTTGTCAATAAAGTTATTTATTATTATTATTATTATTATTATTATTATTATATATATATATATATATATATATATATATATATATATATATATATATATATATATATATATGTATGTATGTATGTATGTATGTATGTATTTGTTTCGGGATTTTCAACCCTTACAGGTTATATCCCTAGGATGGTCTCACACACAACATCTATTTTTATTAAATTTTACAATTGCGACGAAGTTTCTTACGTAGATGTCATGTGTGTTGCCCACCCGCGCAAGCCCTTGTTACAACCACCAGCCGGTACTAGATAGCTTAGTGATTGCCAAGTTAATTGTATCCCAACTTGGAAAGGTAACGGGAGTAGATACCGATCAAGATCCGTCGAGAAAAATTCGACCTGTCCCGGATTCGAACCTACGACCTCTGAGTCCAGAGGCTAGCACTCTACCAATGTGCTATCCCGCCGTTTTTATATATATATATATATATATATATATATATATATATATATATATATATAATTTCTAGCATTAGTAAATATACAGGTATGTATTTAAATAAAGAAATAAATAAATATATTATCACGGCATATTATCCATTGCTGGGTGTTCTAATCTGATTTGTACACACATTTCAGTAATGACGATGACATATTTGTATTGTGCGGGCGTTTACCACAAGGGTTAATTTTATGCCATTTAAAAATCGAATTATTTGGCGTTGATCGGGATCGAATCGGATTCCCCAGATTCGCGATCAGGCACGCAGTGACGAAAGCCTATAGGTAAATGGCGGGATGTATTGTGTTGATCACATCAGATATTTTTAATTTACAATGCCGGTACATCATTCACATATTTTATATTCCAGCAAGATAATAATCCCAAAAATACAATTATTGTTAAGGAATGACTGTTTTACTACATACCGAAACAACTTAAAACACCTCCCCAGTCTCCTGATTTCAACCCTATTGAAAATTTAAAGTTGGAACTAGATATGCGACCTTTCAAAAATATTTTCCACTACTTAGCAATGCCGGGGGAATCTGACAAGAATGGGAAAAATCCACTTTCCATATTATCTAAATTAATAAAGTCAATGCCTAGGTTACTAGAAGCTGTAATAAATCCAATGGGTAGGTATCCTATTAAATATTAAATTGTAGTATTATGTATTAATAATTTTATAACTGTAGGTTTACGTATAATTTTGTGTTTCAGTTTTTGTATATATAAAAAAAAAACCGTTACAAAATAAATATTTATCCCAATCTAAACCTATTCATATTTCTTATTATTTTGGCAACAATACCCGTAACATCTTGCAGAAGTGAACGTTCATTTTCGACTTGAGAAATTTAAATGTCTGGAATGGATTAAGTGGCTTGGCTGTTAAATATCCCTGCTTACCCATTAAAGTATCACTTTCAGGTATTGTTACATAAATTACTATTTCGGGTCGGAGCACTCTTATTTCTTATAGTGACATTTAAATAAAAATTAATATAAAATTTATATGCATTTTACTCAAAAAAATGTTACGTGAGGGTGTAAAAATATATCATTATATTCAGAATTAAATTAAATTAAATTAGAATTTTTGAACAATATATATTCCTACATATTTAAAATATAAAAGTTAGGTCTTGTATTTTGAGAACCACATATTAAAAAATGTTTTTTCTGTTCATTACATTAGTCTTGTAAAATATGTAGCTCTTATAGTTCTTGAGATTGGTTCTTGGTGGCCCATTTAAATTAAATTTAAATAAAATATTAAAAACGCCTATCAAACCAGTGGCACTAAAAATGTTTATTTCAAGAAGGTATACCATTCTAAATTTTGTGAATTTTTATTAGTGCTGTGAAGTGTAAAAATCAAAAAATATTACTAATTAAAATAATACGTTTATTAAAAGATAAATAATTAAGGTTAAATATTAAAAAGATAGTAAAACTAACTACAACTATGATCAAACAATTATAAACTAATTTACGACTAAGAATATTATTAAATGCTTAAACACTAAGATTATTTATTTAAACAATATTTATATCACTACATTTATTTATATAACTACTTTTATTTATGTTAACAACTCGTAGACTGTTTATTTATATCACCCTCTGTGCATTGCTCGTTGCTTCTATATATCAGACTATATCTCCGCTGTCCTTCGAACGATATTTATACAGCCCAATGTCCTTCTGGAACCTTACGACACCACAATGATACCGAATACAATAGATTTAGATCATCGGTGTAATTAACATGTCTATCTGTCCGTCGCCGGGGATTGCGTCATCTGGGTAATACCAGCGAGGGGATTACGTCATCGCTAATGGAACATTCTTTCAGTAGCGGCGCCCGTATACTCTTAACTCAGGGGCGCACGTCACAATTTCATATTTGTTATGTTTTCAAAGCGTGGTAGTTTCTGTTCCATTAGCAATTGTTTGTCACGAACACATATTTTTTCTGTTTCGGACTTAAAATGAATTATTCTAGCACGCTTATTGATGCTAGAAGAAGCTTCAATCTCAAACGATTTTTGGTAACATTATACTTGGGATTGGTTTGACTGCACTATAGTATAAAACAAATTACTGTTACCTACTTACTATTCTGTCAAAAAAAATCCCTTATTGTCAAATATTTTTATAAAAAATAATGTAAATGAAAGCCGAAACAGAGAAGATAATATAAAACAATCGTTACAGAAGTCTATTCAAGCACTCGTTCGTCCGCACACTCGCTGCTACGCGCTCTTGTTCGAAATTTAAACTCGTGCTTGAGTAGGTAGCCTTCTGTAACTTATATTTTAATATCCTATTAAAGTTAGTGTAATAACTAATTTTTTTCTTATTATTATTAATAATATATGAGTTTCATCTTCCTAATTTTGGAGGGTTCTGACCGCCAAAACCCCTCTCTAAATACGCCCGTGCTTTCAAGTCATGTTGGGTACAATATTTTTAGCGGTACTGGAAAAAATAATAATAAAAATCTATAGGTTTTGTAACGTTCATTTATTTGGGTCAAGTGTAAAAATCAAAGAGTTATTAATAATTGAATTAAATGTTTATTAAACGATAAATAATTAAAATAAAGATAATAAAAATAACTAATACTATGATTAAATAAATATGAATGCTAATTTAAGATTAAAATTATTATTAAATATTTATACACTAAGATTATTTATTTATGTTCATCACTCGTAGACTTTATTTATATCACCAACTATTCATTTCAGGATGCCTGTGTATATCAGAATGCCCGGCTGTTTTCCCTGACGAGGTTTATATAGTCTGGTGTCGTATTTCTAGAATGTTCTCCACTATTCTATACGATAATAACATCGAATACAAAGGATCAGTTGACCGTAAGTAATTAAACTGGTTGAGACCTATTTGTTTACTTCGCCGGTTGCTCGCGCCGATTACGACATCGACATGCTTAGACGCTCACTCAGCGCGGCGGCTATTTATGTTCAACCAGCGGCGTCGGTCGCGTACTCACTAGTCGGGTGCACGCACGCTACAGTATGGACTATTTTATTTATTATTAAACAAGGAATAAATAAATAAACAACTGATCGCCATGGATACATTCGATCCCTTATTAGACAATTTTCCGAGCCAGCTAAATGAAGAAGGATATCCCGGTCTAAAAAGTGATGAGAAACAGCCCATTTTCTGAGCGATCGCGAAAAAAATCATTACTTACATGTTATTTGTACATAGAATTAGAATGCCATGAATAAGTGAATATTTTGTGCATGTTGATATTTTATAAAAATAAGCATGACAAATTATCGATTGCGAATAAATATTAATTATTTTATAAATTTATCCGTAAAATGTAGAAAAAGTATTAGTGTTTACCTATAGAAAATGTAATAATCTTTAGTTTGTATAATAACATAAACCGCGAAAAATAATTATTTACGTATTAAGGGCATAATTAAAAGATTGTAGCACGAGTGGTATAATTTTGATTACGCCCGTGGTCAGTGGTGGATTTAAAAAATTATAATAGGGAGGGGAGCACGAAATTAGGAAAAAAAAATTAATTATACAGTGGCTCACAAAATTATTCTTACATTTTACTTTTGTCATTAACATGTAAAATAAAAAGAGTTACCAAAAAAGGAATTCATTTAAAAACTTAATCATAGTTTTCTTTCAATATCAAATGATAGTCATCAAATTTAAGAAATGTTTAATTTACTTTATGTTATACTTAATTTTCCCTTTATATTAATTAAAATGTATATGTATATTTTTGTATGATATATATGTTCTCACCTAAAATGTTACAATGTTAATATTATTCTGTAATTGGAACTCTGTTCTGTTAAATAATAAAGCTTATTATAATTATTATTATTAACATTTATGTAATATTGCTGAAAATAAATTACATATACAAAAACTGAAACACGAAATTATACGTAAACCTACAGTTATAAAATTATTAATAAATAATACGACAATTTAATATTTAATAGGATACCTACCCATTGGCTTTATTACAGCTTCTAGTAACCTAGGCATTGACTTTACTAATTTAGATTATATGGAAAGTGAATTTTTCCCATTCTTGTCAGATTCCCCCGGCATTGCTAAGTAGTGGAAAATATTTTTGAAAGGTCGCATATCTAGTTCCGACTTTAAATTTTCAATAGGGTTGAAATCAGGAGACTGGGGAGGTGTTTTAAGTTGTTTCGGAATATAAAATATGTGAATGATGTACCGGCATTGTAAATTAAAAATATCTGATGTGACCAACACAATACCTCCAGCCATTTACCTAAGGGCTTTCGTTGCTGCGTGCCTGGTCGCGAATCTGGGGAATCCGATTCGATCCCGATCAACGCCAAATAATTCGAATTTTAAATGGCATAAAATTAACCCTTGTGGTAAACGCCCGCACAATACAAATATGTCATCGTCATTACCGAAATGTGTGTACAAATCAGATTAGAACACCCAGCAATGGATAATATTCCGTAATAATATATTTATTTATTTCTTTATTTAAATACATACCTGTATATTTACTAATGCTAGAAACGAACTTGATATATATATATATATATATATATATATATATATATATATATATATATATATATATATATATATATATATATATATATATATATATACAGAGTGGAAACGAACTTTATGTCATAAATTTAAGGGTGAGTAGTATGACATGTGTAGATTACGAAACTCAAATATTTTTTTTAAAATTCGAAAAACGAAAATTCGACTTTTCTTAAGGAAACTTTTTTTTACTGCTGTTTTAATTCATATTTCATTAGAAATATGGTTATCAAAAATACATTCAAAATTAGTTGTATAAGGTATTATTCTTAATAATTCAATTAAATAGCATTTTTAACGAAAATAATTGTGTAATAGATAAAATAATGCAAATGCCTTGCCAGTGGTCCAGTGGTACCCAAAATGTTGGTCTCATGAAAACTACCCTTAAATATGCGAGTTTTAAAAAAAATCTTTCTGTTTCGTAATCTACATATGTCATACTACCCTTAAATTTATGACATTAAGTTCGTTTCCACTCTGTATATATATATATATATATATATATATATATATATATATATATATATATATATATATATATATATATATATATATCAAGTTCCTTTCCATAAAACTCTTGTTCTATTTACAATTTTCCTTTTAAAACGCTACTATTATTTTGAAATGATTATTTTTTTGACAGTGACATTTATCTGTCAGTTACATATATTTCAGATGAACTATGTAAACATTTAGCCTAAGCTCCGAGATATAATTTTTATATTACTTTATAAATTTATCCAAATTGCGGAAAAATTATATTTAAAGGTATTTTTTGAAGAAAAACTATCTTGAGTTTCAAGTAAACTGTCATTTCCGGTTATCCGATTGTCACCAAAATCTAATGGATTCTTTCCATATTCGAATAAGGTAGAAATACATGGTTTCAAAACTTTCTGAATGATAGTATTTGAGATAGAGCGTAAAGAGGATACACACACACACACACACACACACACACACACACACAAACACACACACACATACATACATACATACATACATACATACACACATACACACGGACATCGTGAAAATGTTAAAATTGAATTGTAGGGACCTTAAAACGTGGTGATTTACCAAAATCTCGATATGCCATTTTTAGCACGATCCCAATACCGCCCTTACCAAGGGTAGCGGGAGGTAAAAAACTGTTTTAGCGCAATATCTCTGGTCAATCCTATTCTATTTTACATAAGCTGACAAATTTTTCCTCATTTGCGCTTCACGGATGGTTGCTGAGCGTGAAGTTGGCAACCACTTTTAAATTGTTAATAATTAATGAACGCTTGGGGTTGCTGACTTTATTTATTCATATTCTTGAAGCACTAACGAAGCACAAACGTTTGACACTAATTTGGTCGTTTGTGCTTCTAAGGTGGTTGCTGAGCGTGAAGTTGGCAACCACTTTTAAATTGTTAATAATTAATGAACGCTTGGGGTTGCTGACTTTATTTATGCATATTCTTGAAGCACTAACGAAGCAGAAACGTTTCACACTAATTTGGTCGTTTGTGCTTCTAAGGTGGTTGCTGAGCGTGAAGATGGCAACCACTTTTAATTTGTTAATAACTAATGAACACTTGGGGTTGCTGTATATTTTGTAAAAGCACAATTAAGCACTAACGAAGCACAAACGTTTGACACCAATTTGGTCGTTTGTGCTTCATGGTGGTGGCTAACTTCATGGACCTTAGATAATACTTAATAAGTATATTAAAGCATAGGAGTACAAAAATGTTTTATAATATTGATAAACGTATAGGTATATTTTGTCATTTTAGAATTATGTGGAAATGGTAACATTTTTAAATAAAGCATTTTAAAGGGGGAAACAGTGTCTTAGATCATATAATATGGGATAATTACATGTATGTTATACTGATATTCTCCATTTAAATAGTGATTACTTTAAAATTTTAACCTTATTAGAAAATACTGATAGATCTAATCCATAGTTTATAGGTTATTTTTCAACATTTTTTTTTTTAATGTTAGGCGGGCGTAGATAAAATTTTGTTTGTTATACGTGGGATAATGTATTATTAACATAATTCTGTGATTGCAAACTTCACACACGTATGCTAATAACATTTTTATTCTACTAGTTACATAAATAGCTATTACTTTGTTACTTATTTTTTTTTCTAATACTATTAATTTGACATAAATACATATCTCCGGTTGGCATAATTTTTACCTCTCGCTAAGAGAGTTATAGGAATCATGCTAAAAATCGCATATCCAGATTTTAGTGATTAAGCACGTTTTAAGGTCCCTAGAATCCGATAATAACATTTTTACGATGATGTCTGTGTGTGTGTGTGTGTGTGTGTGCGTGTGGATGTGTGTGTGTGGGGTTGTTGGAGACACATTTTCTCAAATTCTATAAGATTAAAGACCTGTGTAACTACGGATTCCTCAATCAAACAGTAATGGGAAGAGTTGAATAGATTCTGGTAACAATTGGACAACCGGAAGTAGTAGTATTTTATCAAAAATCTTCTAAATATTATTTTTTGAAAAATTATGTTATTACAAATATTAAAAAACAAAATTCTCTATCCGACATATTTAAAGGTTTTATTATATCTTCTACAGTTTTAAATATATAGAAATATAAGCTATAAAATAATCTGGTGTAGAAAATGTCACAGCCTTCTCACAGCCCAAACATTTCCATGGTAACTACTTGAGAAATTTAATTGTGTGTAATTGACAGATAAATGTCACTAATATCAGTGTCAAAGATGCCAGAGATAGTACTGCAGGCTTTTTCTGGGAACGATATTTAATATTTCTTATTGTATTATTATTATTATTATTATTATTATTATATATATATATATATATATATATATATATATATATATATATATATATATATATATATATATATTACATGAACCCTTCAGAAATACCGTCAATCCCGTTAATGAATTGGAAAAATCTCGAACATTTAGAAGACATGGAGAAAATTTGCTCATAGAATGAATTTAAAATTATAGAAAATACGTAAATATAAAGATTAGGTGTAATTCGAATTTTTTGTGTGTACAAGAAATGTTAAATACTATACTTATATATACCACAATGGAAAGGGCGAGAGTATTTTTTCTATAACATCGTCAACTGATAAATGAATTAATTAATAATTACAATACAGTATTTTCAGTATTTTCCCTAATTTGGTATAATGGGGTATTCAACCCTTGCAAAGAAATAGTAAACTTCAATAATTATATGGTAGGTTACTTTAAACTAAGAATTTTAGTAAAATGAAAATGAAATATTACCTTGTTGTAATAAAAATGCTTAATTATTGTAAACACAATATCACAGTCCCTAATTAGTTATTATCGTAAAATTTCGGATGTATTCGGGCGAACTGGCATACTATTCTTTGTTTTTATTTGAATTCAACTTTAAAACTATAGCAACACTACTGTCATCCTAATGATATTTTCAAAATGTTTCATGAAAGGGATTAAAATAATATTTATTTTCAAAATTTTATTCATTTCACAAGGGAAAGAAGTTCTAATAAAAATAAATGATAATATATTAATAATCCAGAGAATTCCGGTACCCCTAGAAATAATTGTTTGAGAATTACAACCAACTCGGGACTATGACGCCACAAATAAATTCAGACATTTAAAAATTCTTATCTCGCACTAACTCGAATTTTTTCATCGCGTTTTTACCAATACTCTTAGACTTTTATATGTTACCAGATAAAATTAAAAAAATATATTAGAATAACCCATTTCTTTGAAAGTTTCTAAAAGCTATTTCAAAACTCTAGTAAATTTAACGAATCACGAATAACACGATCATATTTTTAATTATGTTTATTTATAATAAATTAGTCATCTTTAGGAAAATTTTAATGATTAAGTATTTTTATTTAGTTGTGTGTGGCCATGGTCATAATTGATGTTGATTTAATGTTTGACTTTTGGTTGAAATCATATGTCATTTTCTTACTTATGAGATTATTAACGTCTGTTATTAACATTTGATTCAAAATTCAAAGTTCATTGTCAAATTTAATATCGAAGGTAATTAGAGTCACATTTACAATTACAACCAATTTATCTATTGATATCTTAAACATTTTTTGTTATTAAATTGCAACATGTTATTTAAGTGTCATTTCTCATTGAGTCATTTCTTACACGTTTATATTAACTTCTTATAGATATTTTTTATAATCTTCAATTTTTTATCTGAAATAAATATTAGTTAATTGAGCATATAACACCATTTCTTAATATTTTTACAATATCAGGGCACTACATACCCCTGAAAATGGGACACATGATTTACCTACCATCTTGGTTTTCTGAACCAAAATTAAACATACATATTCATATCCTACAAAATATAAAGGGTACAATACTAATAACAGGTAGTTTATACGGCACAACGGCACAACAGTCAGAAGTCTAAAATATAGAATATTAAAAAAATATATTTAATATCATATAGACTCCACATCGCCACATTTTTCTTCCCGGAAATCTATATTTATTTATTTATTTCCGACCGGACACGGACAACCCTAAATTTAACAAAAAATTGAAATTGTAAATAATAATTTATAAAAATATTACATATTAAACTATTATTTATAGATAGAAAAAAATATTTCAGACAAATATTGTAGTAGAAAGTTTATGGATTTTAAAAATGTTTTATTTTCGAAAATCGATGGGGTGGTTTTCATAATATCTTGTTTTGAAATTTTTGATTGGTCGCCATTTTGTTATTTGATGAAATAGAAAATAATTGTAAATACAAGTGTTTTAGAGAACCAAAAGCAAATGCTCAAAGTTTTTGTATTTTTTTATATTCCTTAAAATAAGGGAGTTATGGCGATTTTTCGAAAAACAAGAGAACGCTAATAACTATGAACTCCAAATCAAAAATTTGAGCTAAGAAAAGTTGTTTGTTTTAATGAGTTCTATCTACCATTTTCGGGTGTAACTACTTAGTATTAACACACTGTAGAATTCGAGTACTCTGACAAAAAGAAGCGAATATTTTGTTCTTGTAATTGATATCAATGCAAACAAAATATTCACGTATTTCTTTCATTGTATACTAATTCTATTTTTAAAAAATTAACACGTATTCATTTTTTCCATACATGACACTCTTATTATAGCCATATTTTAATCAAATTAATATAAAATTTATATGTATTTTTCTTTTAAAAATCATCATGTAAGTGTATAAAAATATTATATTACAGAATTCAGAATTGAATTCTCTAACGAATGAGCAAATAAAAAATATATGTTCTCACTTAAAATAAAAAAGTTAGGTCCCATATTTTGAGAACTACTGGTCGAAAAAAAATATTTTTCTTTTCTTTAAATTTGTCATGTATAATAGAAATTATTTGCCCATTTAACTATATTGCTCTTATAGTTCTCGATATTGCAATGGTGGCTTATTTAAAATAAACACCCTATATAAACCAGTTGTAGTATTTATTTTACACAGAATTTTTACCTCTCGCTAAGAGAGGTAATGGATTCATGCTAAAAATCACATATCCAGATTTTATTGAATAAGCACGTTTTAAGGTCCATACAATCCGATTATAACATTTTTACGATGATGTCTGTGTGTGTGTGTGTGTGTGTGTGTGTGTGGATGTGTGTGTGTGTGTGTGTGTGTGTGTGTGGGATGTTGGAAGGACGGTTACTCAAAAACTATAAGACTTTAAATTTGTATTTCCCAATCGGACATTCATGGGAAGATCTGAAAAGGTTTTGGTAACAATTGGACAACCGGAAGTAGAAGATTCTTGAAAAAAAATCTTCTAAATAATATTTTTTGAAAGTTTTTCTTGGTAATATTAAAGAAAATTAAATTCTCTATCTGATACATTTAAATATTTTATTATATATTCTATAGATTTAGAGATAAAAGAAATATAATATGTAAAATAATCTGTTATAATAAATTTTACAGCCGAAAAAATGGCCATGGGAAATAGTTGAAAATTTAAATTGTTTGTAACTGACAGATAAATGTCAGTGTCAGAAATCCGGAGACATTACTGAAGACTTTTTCTGGGAAGTACATACATTATATTATTTCTTAAAGTATTAATAGCTAAATATTCAATATTACAGTTATATTACATATATCCTTCAAAAATACTGTCAATCCTGACAATGAATTGGAAACATTTCGAAAAATTAGAAGAGGACAAAATTTCTTCATAAAATGAATTTAATTATTAATGTAGAGTGTAGGTATACAAGAAATGTTAAATACAATAGGGCGCGAGCAGTCATGTGATTTTGTTGGCCTTGTCAAGCAGATATGGGGGCCCATGTCAGAATGATAGCTAGTAATTATGTATATAGATGTCAAATATCATATTTTCTCATTCTAAATTTAGTGATTTTCCAATTCCATATGGAGCAGAATTAAATGTTAAATATCTAAGACATACGACAAGTAAATTTTAAACTCCTGGTGATAAATTAACTACGTAAATTTAGAAAATCTTGAAATTTTTAATGTAAAATTCTGACATTTGACATATATGTACATAATTACTATACTTATGTAACCAAAAAAGGAAGTGGCGAGAGGTATTGTGCTGGCCACAACAGATTTTTTAAAGTGTAATAATAATAAAAATGGTAAAGAACGTATATTTTGTTTCATAAAGTTCTGTTTTTTAAAGTAATTTATGTGTCCTACTAGGTTGAAAGTTGAAACCAAAGTTTGTATAGTAAAAAATATATATGTATTATCATTTATGATATCTATAGATAAGTTCAAAATGACATCTAATGACAAGACGTGAAAGTATAAACATTTATCATTTTAATAAATTGAATGTAATTCGTGTTATTACTTTCAAAAATGAATTTACAATTTTTATTTTCGCTTAACAATAAAATAACAACAATCCTAATGACCTAGAGACAATACCAATTACACATCTTTGTTCTTAATTTCTGCCTTTCAACTCATTAATCAACAAACAATTTCCTAATTTCCATAATTCCTTCTTAATTACATGGTTAAATCAATAGCCAAATTTTTTTCATCCTTTCTTGCACGGTTTTTTCACTGAGGAAGATGTTAAGAAAGTAATTACCACTAGCCTCCCACGCGAAGAGTCGGATCTTTAGAAGATCTTCTTCTTATGTGTTCGGCGCCTGAGGGAAGACGCATCTTCATATGATGGATGGATAAATGTTAGAATATGCGACATGCGAAAGTTTATAATAATATTTTGAAAAGAGAATTGAGGCATCCAAAGCCGTAGGATGCAATTTTGTGAATGGGAGAGATCGGATATGAATTTTAATTTGGGATTTGATTTGACATATTGACATTTGGTAAACGGAAATGTATCTCCGGAAAGAGAATGTAGCCAAAAGTTGCAGTTTTAATTAATTAATAACTCTGCGAGGTATCTTGCAAATTTTTATTCTCCAATGTGTACGAATACAATTTTAAGGTGTTGTGTCCACTACACCACAATACTTCATTTCACGTAAGAAAATGGCGTTAGTTTCGACAGCAAATAAATACTGTCTTCTGATTGGTCAGAATACACAAGGAGTTCACAAAAGCTTATCAAATAAAATTGCCAGAATTAACCATGTTTTGATTTAGACTTGGTAATTTTTAATATTCAGGTATGATACATATTTACAGCCAAAAATATTTAGTTTCAACAAAGCTTGATTTCACAAATTTAAACGCAGTAGATATACCAAATAACATTCTAGAATTAACAAAACAAGTTAAATTTCATTTTCATCTGGATCTTTAAAGAAACGGTCAAGCAAAGTACTGGTTTTGAAACAGTAATAATTCTGCAGCTACCAACTAGAATTCTGCCAAAGTAGGAGATTATGAAGAATCACCAGAAAATGTATTTTTTATGTTACGCATGCATAATTGTTGTTACTTGCTGTATGCAGCTAATTAGTGAATATTATGTTCCTTTGTTAAATGGAGTCATAAACTATTTAAAAAAATATATATGAAAGTTTGTACAAAGCTATGACGATTAATGAAAATGTAACATGAAAATTCCTTGTATCACGCAAAATATGAGTTTTAAAATTTTTGGGATGAGTTCGTGACGTCACGTGTGGCGACCACTGGCACTGAAATAATATTTTTTTCATAAGAGCAGATATTTATTTTTACCTCTCGCTAAGAGAGGTATTGCATTCATGCTAAAAATCGCATATCCAGATTTTATTGAATAAGCACGTTTTAAGGTCCCTACAATCCGATTTTAACATTTTTACGATGATGTCTGTGTGTGTGTGTGTGTGTGTGGATGTGTGTGTGTGTGTGTGTGTGTGTGTGTGGGATGTTGGAAGGACGGTTACTCAAAAACTATAAGACTTAAAATTTGTTTAACAACGTATTTCCCAATCGGACATTCATGGGAAGATCTGAAAAGGTTTTGGTAATAATTGGACAACCGGAAATAGAAGATTCTTGAAAAAAAATCTTCTAAATATTATTTTTTGAAAATTTTTCGTGGTAATATTAAAGAAAATTAAATTCTCTATCTGATACATTTAAATATTTTATTATATATTCCATAGATTTAGAGATAAAAGAAGTATAATATATAAAATAATCTGTTGTAATAAATTTGACAGCCGAAAGAATGCCATTAAAAATAGTTGATAATTTAAATTATTTGTAACTGACAGATAAATGTCAGTGTCAGAAATAATGAGTAATGAAAGAAAAATGTACTTGGAGAATCCCTTAGTTCTTGATCTGTGACTATTATGGAGATGACAAGTCTAGGTTGAAGGACTTAAATTTATTTCAAACATTATGGGACAATGTACACCAGTACTATAGACTAGAGTAACTTTGAATTGCGAAAAAGCTATCAAATTCTTCTCAAGTAAGTTGTAAATATTGACAAAATTACACATCGATATAAGAATAATCGGAGTGCAATCTATCCGTCACTTTATTAAAGGGAATTAGTGTTATTTAGATATAACATGTATGAAAAAATAAAATGTAAAAGAAGATATGTAAGAATAGATGCACAATCCATATATACATTTTAGACCGCCCAAAATTAATGTTTTTACTAGAAGAATATAAAGAGAAAGTAAACAACGTTGTTCGAATTGAAAATTGCAGTTACCAGCCTAATATTTATATATGGTAAACTCTACTTTGTAATTTATTGTAACATAATTTATGGTAAAATATCTTCATGTTGAGACATGCTATTATTGAATAATAAAGAAGTTTATACGTCATAGATTTATATGAATATATTATTTGTATTTATAAAAATATTCTTTGCTTTATGCATACAGCCAGGTAAAATATACGGCGAGAGGTTATGTGCTGGCCACATCAGATTTTTTAATATAACAATTATATTTTACATATTTTAACTCTTAATTTATATTAATTAAACTTAATGCTAACGAAAATAAAATAATTATCTTCATTTTTATGGTATTTTCTTCATATTCGATAAATTATGTACAAAAGTTTGAGATAATAGTGGCGCTAGTGATGTAAACTGTAAACAACAGAACTGTCATATAGAACAAACGAAGTATTTTGTCTTGTTTCTTCAGTCTTCAACCTGCATTGTTGGTTTAGCCGTATTTAGAAATAAATAAAACAACAAAATATAACCTTAAATACCAACAAATAAATGAAATGTGACAGTTCATAGTTCTACCATCTTTATTCGCTTTGGGCGGTGCGTTATAGTATTATACCTACGCGGGATTTTCGTCGTCAGAAATGTTTAATTCGTTATAAGTTTTTACTGAAGAATATTTTTTTATTATTTAGCTTTATTACTTATTAAACAGTAAGTATTTTACGATTTTTATAGAAATTTGTTGTATTTCGATTATGGTTTACGAGCCCATTCCTTTAGTTTATTTGAAAAAAGATTTTTAATTATAACAAAAACAAATCCGTGTGAAGTTGGCAGCGCCACGTAGGAATTGAGAGAAAAAAACTTTTGCATAATGTTGCCCAAGTTATGCCCAGTTTTGTCCAACTCTTATTTTTTGCCCAGCCCCCCATAACCCATGATTCAAAAGTCGATTTGCTATGGTGTAGCACCCCCAAAACTTACTTTAATTTGGTCAGCCCCCCCCCCCCCCCCCTTATAAAACCGGTAGAGTTCGTCACAATTGCAGGATTAAGTATCTACCTAACCTAACCTAAATTAACCTAACTTAATCTAATTTATCCTAGCCTAATCTAACCTAATCTAACCGAACCTAACCAAAGTTATGCCCTTGGGCAAAATTATGTCGTAGTTGATTTTGTCTTATTCGTGTCTGGGGGTGCCATACCACAAATCGACTTTTGACTCATAGGTTATGGGGGACTGGGCAAAAATAATAAGAGTTGGGCAAAACTGGGCATAATTTGGGCAAAACAATAGTTTTTTTCTTTTAAATCCTGGGGTGCCAACTTCACTGGGACCAAAAACAATGCTTGCAAACAAAAATATTGTTACGGTATATTTTAATTCTACAAGTATTTCGAGCACATGTGCTTATATGTATTAACCAATACTTTTAAAAGGGCAAAATGTTAAAATAACATGATTCATAATATTTCAATTCAAATTAAAATGACAGTTATCTGCCCGTGGCGTATTCAGGACTTATGGAAAAGAGGTGGGAGGCTACAATGTACCTATTAATTATTTACAGTTCATCGTTTATAGTAAAAATGAGTAGGTAGAAGACGCATGTCATCAATCTGAAAAAATCTGTTGTGGCCAGCACAATACCTCTCGCCACTTCCGTTTTTGGTTACATAAGTATAGGCGCGAGCATTCATGTGACTTTGTTGGCCTTGACAAGCAGATATGGGAGTTCTGTCAAAATGACAATTAGTAATTTTGTACATAGATGTCAAATGTCAGAATTTTTCATCAAAAATTTCAAGATTTTCTAAATTCACGTAGTTAGTCATACTTGATCTAGACAAGCAGATATGGAGGCCCTTGTCAAAATGACAGTTAGTAATTATTTACATAAATGTCAAATGTCGTAATTTTTCACATGGTTAATTTGTCACCAGGAATATGGAATTTACTTGTCGTGGAAAATAAACCATATGGAATTGGAATATCATGAAATATTGGATGGAAAATTGACATTTGACATATATGTACATAATTACTAGCTGTCATTCTAACTCGGCTCCCTTATTTGCTTGTCAAGTGCAACAAAGTCACATGACTGCTCGCGCCCGATAAATTTCTCATGTCTTTTCTTTATGTTTAGATTATTTTTATAATTTAAAATTTATTTTTTTAAGGAAGTTTTCTCCTATAATTCTAAATGTTCGAATTTCTTCTAATTTCTTGACGGGATTTCAGATGGATATTTGTATATAGCTATAATTTTAAATATTTAATTATTATTATTATACTACAAGAAATAGTAAACTTACCAATATCTCAGAAAAATTCTTCAATAATGTCAGTTAATTTGACGTTTTATTGCTATGTTGCCAAAAAAGAATATCTAAGATTTATTTTCAGCTAATAAAACCATATTCGTACTATGGCAAATTCTGAATCGGTTCTAGTCCACTGTCATGTGTTCATTTAAAATAGACTCAAAGGACAAGTTTTAGAATTGAGCTGCCAATACCGCCCAAGTAGGTTTATGAACTACTGTTGGTTTTTGACAATGACATTTTTCTGTCATTTACAAACATCTGATGGTTACTATAGAGTTGTTTAGGCTCTGAAAATTATTACAACAGATTATTTCATATTATTATTTACTATATATCCAAACCTATATAAGATATAACAAAATTTTAAAATGTATCGAATAGAGAATTTTACGTTCTTTAATACTAATAATAAAAAAATTCAAAAAAATAATATTTAGATTTTTTTTAAGATACTACTACTTCTGGTTTTTCAATTGATACCAAAACCTATTCAACTCTTCCCATTAATGTTAGATTGAGGAATCCGTAGTCAAAAAGGTCTTTAGTGTTATAGAATTTGAGAAATCGTGTCTCCAACAACCTCACACACACACACACACACACACACACACACACACACACACACACACACACACAACACACACACACACACACAGAGAGAGAGAGAGAGAGAGAGAGAGAGAGAGAGACATCATTGTAAAAATGTTAATATCTGATTCTATGGACCTTAAATCGTGCTTATTCTTTAAAATCTGGTAAAAAACTTTATAAAATGAAATATAACTTAATAGAACTTATTGGGTGTTATTTATTTTTTAGAAAAGAAAAAAATATTAGTATTAAGAAACGTATATATTAATGAATTTACAATTAATTTTAAGACAATTCTTATCAAATAATTTTATATTCCGTAAAAGAATTAACGATTGACTTAGAAATAGTTATAAATAACATTAATATACCTATACGTGACTTAATTCTAGTATTTTCTTTTTTTACTTTTTTTTTTTTTAATAAATAGCACCCAATAATTTTTAGAAGTTATATTTCATTTTATTAGGTTTTTTCAGGTTGATGACGTGCTTCTTCTGCCTTATAATTTTTATTATATTTGCACATGTAAATGATACTTTCAAATAGGTATATCTAAACTGTAAATAAGGACGCTTAACTGTAAAATATTAATGTACATAATAAAACCAAATAAAATATAACAGTTTGTTAATTCTTTATCAATTAAAAAAAAATCAAAGCGAACGAATGAACATACAATTTACATTAGCAGGCACCACGAACTTACTATATTATTATTACAATAAACAAAAAAATTAATTCTTGGCTTATAACATTTCATTATAATTGCGAAACATTATTTAATTTTCTACCGTCTTTGAAAATATCTGAAACTCTAAATGCCCGGTTGCAGAAACGCTAATCAAATGAGTAATCAGTTAATTGTTCATCAAATATTGATGTTCATCAAATTCAAATCGGGTTGCACAAAACAAATTAACCTCTTATTAATCTTCCATCATGTGATGAGCCGTTGATTAGTGGTAATAGATGGCAACACCGCAGTGTGATCACGTGATACTGTCAAATCAACAGCTGATCATCAGTGTTCACTGGAAACCAGTAAAGTGAAGATGTAAGTATTTTTATTTTTACAAATAATTAGACGATACAGCTAATCACAATGAAAAAGACGCTTTCAGATTATCTCAGTTGATTGCTCGTAATGTGTTTATCGCCCGCCTAATTCCACAATAATATAATATATTTGTATATCAATATTTCAGAAAATGGATGTAAAACGTAGAAGAGGTGAATCATTGAAGATGGTGCTGTCGTGAACTGATCCTGGCCATCGAGCTATTAGATGCAGCAAATTTAGATCAGCATCACAGATTGCCTGAACGTTGAGGCTGAAGTATTGTTTCCGATTACGGAATAACTCCGCTCTATTGCCACCAGGAGATTGTATTTTTAAATGGGTGCAGTCCACGACTCCTACAACTCGAGGAAAACCAGCTATGTTATAGAAGCCAGCTTTCACACGTGTAAATTCGGCTTCTGAAGATGGCATTCTTATATATGCCCTCGATAATTCAGAGATTTGTCGGGTCACTCGTTTTATAATGCGACATACAGTTGATTTATTTACGTGTATGTGGTCGCCTATCACTTTTGAAATGTTCCCGTGGCATAAAAGCGTAGGCATATTAAAATTTGTGTTCTAGGATCAATCGACTTGTTTCTATCAGTTAATGGTTGAATTTTTGCACCAAATAAATGTATTAAATTATTAACTGTGTTTTTTGTTAATCTGTGATCGTCAAAGGTTTCGAAGGGATTTTCTCTTTATCGTAACATACGTATTTTACGTGATTGTACTCTGCGTGGGGGTTCTTCAATATCGGAACGTTCTGACAAGTCAGATTCCATTTTAAATATCAAATTTCGCGCCTGTCGTACCTAGTAGGAAATTAGAAATTATAGGGGGAAAATTTACTTCGAACATGAATGAACTGTGTCAAATTAAAAATAATTGGAAGTATTATTTAAACTTACGTAAGTATTAAATTCATTACAAGCAGTTATATTTATCTTACTGAACCCGAATTGTTTATCTATTTATACAGGTAGGATTTGTTAGGTTAAGTACGTAGTTAATGTTTGGAAATGGTCAGAATGTTATTATTCTCTAATTTAGAACCTGGTATTATAGTTTAATGATATATCTCAAGGAATACTTCATGCATGAATTCACATTGTTTGTATTAATTGTTGTAATCACTTGTAAAAGCTGTATATTTATATGTACGTATTTATTTAAAAAATAGTCATTGTTCCCTACCTTTGTTACGAAACTTGATATAAAATAAAGAATATTACATTATTTTAAATTATTATTCAAATAATTTCAGAACAACACTCGATTAAAATTTGATTGATTGAAAACTCAAATATCAAATTGATTGTTCATTAATTGATGTACTAGCTTCAATTAAAAATAATTATTTGTTAACGGTTAATTAAATGATAATTGGTGTTTGTGCAACCCAAAATGTAGTTAATTACCCGTTAACGGTTGATTAACTTTGATGTTTGTTACAATTTGATTAACGATTAATTGTCCGTTAGCGGCTTGTTAACGGTTAATTAAAAATTTGATTAACCGTTAACGGTTTGTTAACAAATGATTAATTTTGATTAGCGTTTCTGCAACCGGGTGTAAGTATATCCATAGGCAATTTTTTTATATTATGTACATAATATATACAAGAGAGCTAAACCATAAAGTCTTTGTCTCGCCAATGTGGGTACTTCTTAAATATTTTTTCAAATATTTAAATGTAGAAATAGTAATTTACGTAACAAGACTTGAAAGTGATACTTTTTTACTCAGTAAGCACGCACACTCCAGAGCGAGCCGTAGGCGAGCTTTGCGAGCTTGGGAACCCAGTAAAGACACTTTCAGGTCATGTTGGGTTCAAATTTTTTTCGCGGTCCTGAAAAAAATAATTAATAAAAATCTATAGCTATGCATTACTTTATTTTTACATCTCGCTAAGAGAGGTATTGGATTAATGATAAAAATCTGATATCCAGATTTTAACATTTTTAAGATGATGTGTGTGTGTGTTTGTGGATGTGTTTATATAAGTATGTATGTGTATGTATGTGTGTGTGTGAGTGTATGTGTGTGTGTGTGTGGATGTTGGAAGGACGTTTTCTCAAAAACTATAAGACTTATTATCTATTTAACTACGTATTTCTCAAATTGGATATTAATGGGAAGAGTTGAAATTGGACAACCAGATGTAGCAGATTCGTAAAAAAATCTTTTAAATATTATTTTTTGAAAATATTTGTTCTTGCAAATATTAAAGAAGATTAAATTCTCTATCTGATACATTTAAATATTTTATTATATATTTTATTGATTCAGAGATAAAAGAATGTAGGTAATGTATTAAATAATCTGTTGTAATAAATCTCACAGCCCAAATAATGCCATGGAAACCAAATGAAAAAGTAAAATATTTGTAACTGACAGATAAATGTCAGTGTCAGAAAGCCGGAGACATTACTAAAGACTTTTTCTGGGAAATACATACATATATTATTTCTTATTGTATCAATAGTTAAATATTTAAAATTATATGTATATTACATATACCCATCAGAAATACTGTCAATCCCGACAATGAATTGGTAACATCTCGAAAAATTAGAAAAGTAGGACAAAATTTCGTCATAGAATGAATTTAAAATATAAAAAAACTAAATATAAATAATAATATAATAATAAGAATAGGTATAAGTAGAATTTTTGGTGTAGTGTAGGTGTACAAGATATGTTAAATACAATAGTTATGTAACCAAAAACGGAAGTGTCGAGAGGTATTGTACTGTCACAACAGATTTTTTATAAGGATATAAGAAATAAATAAATAAACAAATGATCGCTACGGAAACATTCGAGAAGACAATTTTCTGAGCTATCTCAGTAAAGAAGGATTTTCCGGTCTAAATAGTAGTCAGAAACAGCTCATTTTCTGGACGATCGCGAAAAAATGTTCTTTCCACTGACCTTTAATGGGGGCGCAAGCCCTCTAAGCCCCTCGCTGAATACGCCACTTGTGCCGAGAATATTTACACGTTGAGACATCTGGCGATTGCCAGCTCGGAAATAGTGATATTGAACGGCACACAGTAGTTTCATACCGTGTGAAATACTAGATGAAATATTGTAAAAAATCAAATCTTTTATTATACAAACAAGATTAAAATTTATATCATTTTTTTACATAATCTACTACTAATTTAACACACATAATACACCTCTCAACTAACTTTTGAATTCCATTCTTCCGTCCATCTCTAATGTAGCTATTATTTATGGTACATGTGAGAAAAGTCAATTCTGTCCACAATGTCTTAATCATCACTTCGGCAATCAAATTTGGTGTGATCTTAAATTTCACAATATCAAATCTACATTAGGTACTATATTCGATACCGTAAATTTTAAAGATCAAATGTTATAACTTAACATTTATGACTCATACCTATTAAGGTGAAGGTTAAACAAGTATATTTATCATTTCTCCGAACCTATAAATGGACTTAAATATTTAATTTCATTTCTTGCCCGGAATATAAATCTACCAACTTATTATTATGTATTGTGAGGTTTTTTTCAAGAAACGCAATGAATGAACTTTCTTCTGCTGACAGGGCACCATATGTTCAGTCTACGAGAAACGAGACCTATGTTTAAAAAAATTATACGCTTGAGAAACTTACGTTTACGTTTTGTTAGCGAAGATAAATGTTATCGTAGTAAAATACAAATATTATTTGAATAGAAGTATAACTAACACAAAACACGGTTCATATTTCATATTTAAATATCTCAAATATTAAAATAGAAATTATTTTAAGGAAAGAGGACTATCATAATATCAAAAAAACTTGCATTCCTTCTGGTAAAAAAGGTGCAACACTGAAAACTATTGGGACCCACAAATTTTGCTGGCGGCGCTACAGCGCACCTGTCATGGCACCTATTAGAACCTATCAGATATTGTTACACTTTAATTGTATAGTTTCTGACACGAAAAAAAAAATGTTAACAATAATTCAACTCATCACGAATTTTGAGCTTATTCAGTCGACTCCATTGTCAAGTAACTTAGTAGAAAGGTAACAAGACATTAATTCGGGGTTAATTATTACTTGTAGTTAGATGGCATACGACTATTCTAACTGCGAACTGCAGTCGGTTTTAATAACTCTTTCATTCTCTCTGCCCTTCACCATATCAAAAGGAAAAATTATAGTAAGCTCAATGGCCGTTATTATGAACAACTGATTAAGGGTGCTTAACGAGCACTTGACTAGCATTATTTTGTCTCTGTCAATCGTTTATAGATTATTTTAGTGAAAAATACTTCAAATAATAGTAATAAAAAAATTAATTGCATACATCTTTTATTTAAAGTATTTTTCTCTAAAATAATACATAAACGATTGACAAAGATAAAACAATGCTAGTCAAATGCTCGCTAATCACCCGTAATCACATGTTAATACTAGCAGCCATTAAAACTATCAATTTTATTTATTAATACTGTAAATATTTTTTACATAAAAGTACATACCTCCAAAATTATAATATTTTTTTGTGAAATTCTAAAGGAGATATATATTTATTTATAATGTTAGTGTTTTGGGATATAATTAAATTTCTGTTTTATATATTAACTCGAACAACTGAATCCCGGAAAACTGATCGCCGGAAAATAGATCATACAAATTCCACACAGATTTTTTTTGCAAACGATTCTATGGGCGTTTTCTTTTTATGGAAGAAAAGAACCGATCTTGCTCGTACTGAACCTAACTGAACTAGTCCTAAAAAGGACAATGTTTTTTTTTTCATATATAGCACTATATTTAAAACATAATAATCTGCTAAATTGGTTTGGGGCTATAGTCTGTTGTATTTACCTTATGTGATTTGTTTTTACCACATTCAATTATTTTATATTTCAGTAAAATCATTTCACAAAGATAGGTATTATTTAAATTTTATTCGACACTGAAATCTGTCAATTAGTAATATTTGAATATTCTTTTTCCATGGTTTTAACAGCATATAGATTGCAAGATATTCCTTTATAATTTGTTATCTCTAAATTTCAGTAATTAGTTTATTTTTCATACATTTCCAAATGGAATTATAAAATCAAAGCATGAGAACTACTTTTTATGTTTAACGAAAAGAATGCTGTAAATATTGTTTCAACCTTGTATGTGCATACTTATAACAGTTCATCTGACGTTTCATAGTAATTATAAAACAAAACAGTAACCTATTTTCATATAAATAAAATAAAACATTATTTACTACGCTGACTATAAAACCAAACCAATTTTAAATCAATTAAAGCTACCAAAATCTGATATAATTACAGCTTCCAGTAATCAAAAACATCTCTATTAAATTTCCTATCCTATCGAAAGAGGGAGTGAGACAGTGATATGCACATCATAATGAGATGGAAAGAGGCACAGTCGACCTTAGCCACATATCCTACTAACCAACCGTTTCTCGGTCGAGATGGTCTCGTTAACTTTCTCTGTTATCTCACACGAGGCTTCCTCGGCCCAGCATTCAACAGCTTTCAATTTTTAATACATTCAAAACAAAAGTAAAAAACAAAATACATTGCGACTTTCGTGCTCTTGCAAATTTGACACACTTTGATACTTTCAATTATTAATTTTTTAACCTTGAAAACTGTGGACGAAATGAAAAGGTCGTGACGTTGGAATATGATAATAATTAGAAATTTATTATTTCTTTGTTGGAATTCTTAAAAATTAAGCTTCATTTTTCTCTCGTTACCTTTGTGTGATTAGATTATAATATGGAATTTTTTGTATGTAAGATTGCTTTCTGTTATTCGTATTTTTTGCCGCATATCCGCTTTATAATAATGTTTTACATAAAACATGAATTTCGATTTCTAATTGTAATACCGATACAGATACTTTCAATATTATGAAAAGGATTTTCCATGTTAGTCACTTTTGTCGCTGCGACCTATAGATCTATTGCAGCATGGCCCCGAGCTTAGTTTTCTGGAATCAGTTTCTTGATCTCATTAACCGTGTGGTGAGATACTTCTTATCTAGCTAGTTGAGTCTCTTGACAATAAGGACAAATGGTTATTTTATTTTTAATAATTTTAGACCTATAGTTTAAATTACAAAGTTGGAGGCAAATTTACTTTTTACTTGCATTTTCAGTAAAAATTAACGTAGTCATTAATTTCAATTTCAAAATTATGAAACTTTCATGCATTATGAATGTAGCATGACATTTTTGTTTTTTGTTTCTTCTGTATTTCAAGTTTATCTTACCTGAAGCACCTATCACTTGTTTTTGATTATTTCAAACAATTCGAGCTCTCTAAAATGCAATAAAAAGTAAAATTTAATTATATTTAAATGCAGGTATTTTTTCTTAATTTTTTGACCTCCTCAAAAATAAAAGAAGGTACGAATGTCATGGCAAACTGATAATGCATTAAAACTCCATAATTTTGGAAAATTAATAACTATGTAAATTAATTTTTAAAAATGTAATGTATGTATGTATGTATCATATCGTTTAAAAATTAACGACGATTTTATTTCCGGCGAAACAGGAATTAGAATTCTGGATCTTTTCACATCAAAAAGTGGTATCTAAGTTGGCCCCCAACTTTATTATTTAAACTACACCCTCCGGCAATAAATGACGATATAACACCTAAATATAGCCACCTAATACAGATTGATTATCATTTATCGAGCTGTTAAATATTGCTTGGTCGTTCGTTTTATTAAATATGGGTGTTTAATTCGTGCTCACTATAGATCAAGGGTTAACAATCATTTCTACTTTTGGTGTCGTTTCAATTCTAAGTATTCAGAATTCAAAAATAATTTTGAAAAAAATGGAAAATTATTATTTTTAAGTAATAATTAATAACTAATAATTTATAAACAGTGAAAAATTTAGTTTCTTAACGAATCTACGTTTTCCACAAATTATTAACTATTACAATAATTTTCCATTTCTTAAAAAATATTTTTTGTACTCTAAATACTGAGATTTGAAATATCAACAAAGCAAATATCATTGTTAACCCTTAATCTTTAGTAAACACGAATAAAACACTCATATTTAATAAAACTAAAGACAGAGCAATATTTAACACCTGGATAAATGATAATCAATCTGCAGTATATGTTACATCGTCATTTGTTATTTGTTGGAGATGTAGAATTACCAACACACATATGAAAGATAGAGGGGTCATTAATAATTTTGCCGGTATGTCTATTTGTCTAAAATTAATAATAAAGGAAATTGGCATTTGGGCCTATTTTTAAATTCCGTCTCATTTAGGTAAGGAAGGTATTGTCTTTGGTCATAAAATTCGCGCTGAGTTTTTAGAAAATAAGTAAGTTTTAAGGTACCTAGAATACGATTTTACCATTTTTAGAATGTCTGTATGTGAGTGTGTGTTTGTGTGTGTGTGTGTATGTGTCAATAACTCCAACGCTACAATTCTAAAAATTATAATTCATTCCTATTCCTTTTCTTTACATTCATAGAAAGAGCTAATTAGATTTTGGTTATAATTGCTCAACCGGAAGTACCCTCATTTGAAGATTTTAACAGTTTTTCTTGAAAAAACGCTGTTAAACCTCATTTTTTACGTTTATTGTTATTATAAATGTTAAAGAATATTTTCTAATCTATACGATTTCATTGCATTTTATAATTCATATTCATTGGATATATAATTAAAAATTATAAATAAATTAAATTTCATAAATCAGTAAGAATGCTACAAGCACGGAAACAGCTACTATATTAAGAAAATTCTAATTGACAGATGTCAGTGTCAATGAAAAGAATGAATGTGGCATAGAGATGAGGATGTAGAGATGGATGTTGAGGAAGACACGGAAAGATATGATAACGAATGGGAGGATAAGGAAAATGGCTCGAGTGATAGAAGTTCCTACAACGATTCAAGAGAGACGATTACATTGGGCATGCAATGAGGAGAGATAAAATTCTATTGAAAGAAGAATGAATAGCTTAGTAGTAGAAGGTAGAAGAAACAGAGAAAGACCAAAGAGAAGATGGAAGGACTGTATTCCGGAAAACTTGAGAGAAAAAGAACTGAATGAGAACGGAACGCAAAATAGAATTGAGTGGAAGAAGAAAATCAAGAATAGCGACCCCTGACGAATGGGAAAAACTATAGAAAAAGTAGAAGATGTCAGTATCAAGTGAAATTCACATAGTTTGTTTATGAATTATTTTTACTGGAAATATAGAATATTTTGCAACATAATTTATGTGTGGAATTTGTACATAATACACAGAATTGGCGGAAGGTAATGTGCTGGCTACATCAGATTTTTTCATTTTCATTTCGTTATGATAATTTGAAGCATAGTTCCAATACTTTATTTAATACCAATATATTAAATTAAATGGAAGCTATTATAAAATAATTATAAAACAAATTTTTATTAATAAATAATTGCAACATTGACAAGAAACAAAGGTGTCAAGATAAAAAATTTCATGGTCATTTTGTGTAATAACAATGTTTGATATTTATCTCGATTATAAATTTATTTCTTATATATGCTGTATTAATGAATGGATGAAATTTGCAAACCTTCATTGAGGAATTGTAAGGTTATGTAAGAAATTTAATTGTAGTTTCAATGGCATAAAATTCAAACATATTGCAGAATAATAAAAAAAAAACCATTTATAGAAATTTAATTCAATCACATTTCATGCTTACTATTATTTTATGTAAACAGAAATATTTCACATATTTTATTATATTCGTGTTTAATGGTTATGTAATCGAGGAAGCTTAATTTAAAAGTCATGGTAAAAATAAATCTAATACCGGTATGCGATTATTTTGAAAACTGAATCTGCTATTTGTTAAACCTAGTAGAAGTTAGCGTAGAAAAAAAAAATTGACTGTAAACTCAACGTTCATTATATAATTACTTAAGCTTTCACGGCCGGCGTCTGTGTTAGGCTGGTTCAGAAAACTACATCTACTTTAACACATTTTTACCTTCCGTCACTTTTAGGTAAGGAAGGTAATGTCTTTGGTCAAAATATTCGGTGGTGAGTTTTCAATGAATAAGCTCGTTTTAGGATCCCTACAATACGATTTTGCTATTTTTACAATAATTTATATATATATATATATATATATATATATATATATATATATATATATATATATATATATATATATATATATATACAGGATGTAACAGCTAAACGAGCTACCTCAAATAATTTCTATATAGAAATTTTTGCTTTACAACAACCATTTGAATTTTTTTATCTAAAATAATTAAGAGAGCGATGCGCACGGAAAAACTGCCATGTTAAACACCTATGTTTCACTTTCCGTGATACACTCTGTATGTATGTATATATATCTTCCTTAATAGCCATATGCTGACTTATTTAGATTTTGGTTATAATGGGTTAACTGGAAATACCCTCAATTGAAAGCTTTAACAGTTTTTCTTGAAAAGTTTTTATAAATATTAAACAATATTGTATTCTCTATACGAATTGATTACATTTTATACTTCATATTCAATGGATATAGAGTTAAAAAAATATAAAGGGATTAAATTTCATAAACCAGGCAACTATGCTATACCCATGGAAACAACTACTATATTAAGAAAATTCTAATTAAAAGATGTCAGTGTCCAGTGCAATTGATATAGTATGTTTGTGTTATAATTTTATTATATTGTTTGCTTCACTGAGAAATTCGCAATTTGCTTTTTGCAGTTTGCACTTGTATTAAGAGAATTCTTTGCTAGAATCTTTCTGCATGGAATTTGTACAAAATACATAGAATTGACGGAAGGTAATGTGCTGACCACATCCGATTTTTTAATATAGTTTACTTGCTTACCAAAGACGAAAATTTAAAAAAATTGGCATAAAAAATAAAAATATGCTCTATAATTCTACGTAAAAAGCATTCCATGAAATAATTAAAAGATAGAGTATTTTTGAAAAAAAAAACTGTTTTCCTTTGAGAAACGCCTTTGATGGATTCTTGTGTTCTCCCTGTATACGGAGTGTCAAGAATGTGAAGATTTTAAGGACAAATTGATTACATATGGAGGTAAATAAATAAATTTCAGTTTTACGTTTTCAAATTTAACCAAAAATGAATAATAGAAAATAGATCATATCTGTGAAATAGTTAATTCGCGAATACATGTTGTTTAAACTTTTTCACTCATTATGGTCAGTACTATACGCTATTAAAATTTCCGATTACATTTTTTAATACCCGGTATTATTAAATTTAAAAGTCGTACAACTTTCTTAAAAGAAGCATGTATTAAACTGTTCCTTACAAAGTATAGGTTGTATTATTATCATTAAAATACATCAAATTGCTATTGCAACAGATTTAATAAAGAAATTCTTAAGGAATCTAATATATTTATTATTATTCCTTCATTATCTTCTTGCTGTTTTCCAAACAAACTTTTGACCAAAAACGTAAAATGTAGGTCCATTTCACCAAAATAATTACTTCCACATATATCAGGCCAGCCAATAACAATTTATAATAGTATAACAATATATTAACCATTCGTCTGACCATCATTACTAAACCACTAAACTTTCAGAACAATTTACCATCATCCGCCTACCTGATCCGAAAGTTCAAATCCTTAAAACTCCAAAAGCTTCAACATCGATACTAGAGCCTCCGGGGAGCAGCTTGCAACCATTTATAACGTCTAGGTGTGGTAGACCTTTCACCTAATATCAAGCAACCTCTGACAATATCAATTATCTTTGTGAATTGTGATGCTTTTTTGTGTCCGCCACGTGGATGACTAAAACCTTCAGGGAATGTGTTGATGCTATTTTCATTTGTTATGGAAATAATTGAGAATTTGTCTATTTTTGATTGTTGCCCATTTTCTATTTTCTATTTTGATTTCCTTTCTATTAAATTATATATGTCTATAGTTTGTTGTAAAAATTATAGCTTATGGCTAATATTTTGATATACTTTGATATTGTTTTCGAATCTATAATTGAAAATTTGAAAGTATATTATTTATAAAAGTAGTTTATAATAATAATAATTATTTTTCACTCCAAGATGCAAGAAGGTGGTACAAGGTTAAAATCAATTACAGCTTTGTAAATTCTTGGAATAGCAAAATATAAAATATTATATAGAGCAAATATTTTATTTATCTCTATATATCTATGTATTTACATTTATATTTACATATTATAAAAATATGTTGTGGCTAGCATAATACCTCTCGCCAATTCCGTTTTATTTTATCGTAAATAATTTTCTTTAGTTACTTTAAAAAATATTTTTTTATTTTATTACACTTTTTATATCCAGCAAAATTATATCACGAATGTTTTAAATACTCTTAATCTTTTAAACTAACTTTATCTGACAATGGGTTATTCCCAAAAAAAGTTGGATTTTATAGCTGATATATCATTTACTTTTAAAATTCGAAAATATTTGCCGTCGGACGGAATCGAACCCGGTTCACCAGATTTATAATAACATTAAATGTGAAAAATGACACTTAACAGCGTTTCAAGAAAAACTGTTAAAATATTCAAATGAGGGTACTTCTGACTGAACAATTATTGTAACCAAAATTTAATCACGTCTGCATTTGAATGTAAGGAAGATGAATACGAAAAAAATGTAATTTTTTGAATTGTAGTATTGGAATTATCGGATCCGAAATAATCGTCGCACATACATACACACAAACACACACAACACACACATACATTCATACAGACATCATCGTAAAAATAGTAAAATTGTATTCTAGGGTCTCTAAAACGTGCTTATTCATTAAAAACTCACCACCAAATTTTTAGACCAAAGACAATACATTCCTTAAAGGTGACGGCAGGTAAAAAATGAATAAAATTATAAGCAACCTCTTTACATACAATATTTATATAAAATGAAATTGAATTGGCAAAATCTATTGTGATGGTTTTTTTTTTTAACTAAAGCTAAGCCAATTTTGGTGGTTGCTATGGATAACAACAAGATTTCAGCAGATAAAATTACACTTTATAAATATGTGTAAGAAAAAGAATATGTATAAAACAACCATGACCTATCACAAAAGAATAATTTAACGGCAGATAAAAATGAAGACAGCATGTGAATATATATAAAAAAAATGAAATAATGAAATTAACAATTTGAACATTAATATCATTAATAAAATAAAAGAAAGCTACTAATTTTATACATACATAGATGACAAGCATACAATTCCTAGTACAACTCTACAAGAACAACATTCTTCATCTTCTAACTGTACGTTCTTGGTGCATTACTAAAACGTAATTATGATCTTGACATTGAAGACAATTCTATAAACAATGGTCGTCGTTTGTTTTTCGCAGCCCACTTTTACCGTCAAAGTTTTGAGTTGTCAGTGAAAGAATGTTAATTTAAATTGCTTTTTTCCCGAGTTTTCTTCTTGCAATTAGGTGATTTATTGTGGCTAATGGTTGCTCTTACTGTCTGGGAAATAAGAGAGTGATCCCTTGATGACAGTGAAAGATCAAGAAGGCATTTTCTAAATGGTTTTTTACTAAATTAGTTTGTTTTATTGCGCAGGTCTTTGCTGCAACGTAATGGCAGTAAATGCTTAATACTTCTTCATATTAGTAAGAAAAGGTGTAATTGTTGTTTATTTATCACGCAGAGAAAGTTATAATGCTGCACCTAGAAACATAGTTAGAAGGTAAATTTATTTATAAATAAACATATAAAATATACGTACACTTGCATACTACGAGTACTATTACTTTTTATAACTAAAGGCACCAGTTTATTAACTGGACAGCATAATTTTGCTTCTCTTTTTTAAATATAGAAGAAACTCATATAATTTTTATCTCACAGTCATAACACGACTTAATAGGATCCTCCGCCACAATAACAATTTAGGGCATGGGTAATTTATATTAAAATTAAAATCATAATCTGTATGATTAACAGCTGATTTTATAAAAATCTATTCTTAAATATACTTCAAAATAATTTTACCGAAATGAACAAATGTAACTAGATTTTTTCCCAACAATGATTTTGATATAACAAGAACATGAAAGCTGATTCAATTTGTTTCGTATCAAGGTTTAAAAAAAGTTATTATTCTTTAAAATATTTCAGTTTCTAATGTCCTTAACATCTAGGTGAAACATCTACCATATTCCAAATTCTTGCAACATATTTTCATGTTTTCTGTTATTCCCTTTTTGAAATCCGGAATCTAATTTGAAGTACATGAATGTAGAAAATAACGAAACAATCATTTGGTTTTTATGAAAATGAAAGATATGTTCAATGGAGTAGGCTGTCAGTAGCAATCAAAACATGGACAATAATACTTTTTTATTAATTATTTTATCCCATGTAGAAAAATGTTCTTTTATGGTTCTACATTGGATGTTCAATTTAAGTGGGACACTGTTGCTATCTCAAGGACTATAATAAGAGAAGTTGGTTAAATTAGCAAACAATTTCTATATCATAAGGCTATTAAAATGAGCGAAACAATTTTTGTAAACCAGAGGCTCTCAAAATACCGAAAATACATACAAAATATTTTTTTTTATTCTCCTATTCGATTCAGTATTTTTTTTTTCTAAATTTGAACAACAATATAATACACTTATAGTTTTACATAACGAAAATATTGAGAAAATAAATTAAAAAAAACATTATATTTCAGTTTAAATCTGATAGAAATACGAGTGCTATGACAAAAACAATTGAAAATTTTGTTTTATATAAATTGTTGTTAAATGTCAAAATGAATCTTTCGTGTGCTTTCTTGGTGATAAAATGAATTTTACTCACGAAGAAAAAAATTATATGTATGAAGTTTACATTGTGTCTGTCATAGCACTCTTATTTCTATCAGATTTAAAGTGAAATATAATAATTTTTTTTATTCATTTTCTCAATATTTTTGTTATGTAGTGCTGGATTTATACAACGTAAGCCGTAACGTAACGTAATGTACTGTAACGTAACGTAAAAAATAAAACAATGCAAACATATGTGACAATTTATACAGACGTAAGCCGCAACGTGACGTACCGTACCGTAACGTGTGAAAACCCCTAAGATCGCCAACTTATCTTTCTTCATTACGGCACGTTACGGTACGTTGCGATATTACGAAAGTTATTACTACCCTGCGCTATAGTCTGTTTTTGTATGGCTATAATATGTGCCAAAGTTTAGCTAACATATTAAATGGAAATTAATATACAAAATACTGCATTACGAATAGTCTTTTTGTGTGACTGACATGAGTGACATGTGTCAAGTGTCAAAGTTTAGATTATTATATTAAATGGAAATGAAATGATGGAAATATAATGAAATATAGTGTATTACGAAAAAATCTGACGTTCACTTGTATCAACAGAGCATGAGTATTTTTTACGAAAATATACCGTAAAAGTTCTGTATAAAATAGCTTAGAAAAATCACGCGTTACGATACATCACAATACGCCACGGCACGGTACGTTACGTTACGGCTTACGTTGTATAAATCCACCATTAGACTATAAGTATATTATATCTTTGTATCCAGAAACTGAATCTAATAGGAGAATAAAAAAGGTAGGTTCCAATTTAAAATAAGAAAGTTGTAACCAACTTCGTATCTCTTATAGTTCTCGAGATAGCAATAATTCCCCACTTAAATTGAACACCTGTATATGAGATGGTTAGAATGACACTGGTTAAGTCAATAAATTGCACAATCGTACAATAATTGGCAACTAGGAGCAGCAACAAATTTTTCTACTGAACTAAACAGCTAACAGATGATTTTGCAAAACCTTTAATTACTCAAAACAAAGTTTATATGACTTACACCAGTCATTCTAACCAGCTCATATGTAATTTCACCATATGCTTTAATTTATTATATTTCAGTAATATTAAGGGTATAACAGTTATTTTCCTGAAATCATTTAAAAATTCTTTAGAATCTCTTATGTAGTGCTCTCTCCACTACCGGTGCGGTGACATCTGGTGTCAGTTGTAAGTTGTTGAAATAATTATATGATGTCTTTCTGGTGAATTGGTTTTCCAAAAATATCATGTACAAATGTAAACTTCACTTCTGTCTGACACCAAAAAGTTATTTCACTTTGTAAAATACATTGAGTTGGAGCTATAGAGGGAAAAGATTAAAATTTCCATCCTTCCGTTCTTTTTAAATCTTTAATTCCTAGAAATAAACAAAATCTTCATCTGTAAGTTGTTGTTGTTTTTGCGTTCCGTGTTCTGGGTTAATTATCACTATTCTCCACTGGTTGAAATATGAGAAGCAGAAATAACAGAAACTTTCAACAAGAACTTAAGTAAAACCAAACAGAAATGACTAATGAGACCTTTTCCACGTAAGCAAAAGCAACGGTGGTCTGAATTACACTCGCAATATTTACTCTGCCTTTATTTGCAACGTTGTGCAAATTAATGTAATTATCAACACAGTGAGAATTCTGCATACTTCTGTCCGGGTTAAGTGATAGGTACTTTAAAGAAACTAGGTAAAAGAACTTAATTTTGTTTTTTATGTTACAAAAAATTTAAAAATATAAATTCCATATTTTTTATATTTCTTCAAATAAGGCTTAATAACAGAAATAATAACTGTGGAAATGCAAAAATAGTTTACTGAGGAATTTTATCAAAATAAAAAAAAGATTAATTTCCCTTTATGCCTGCGATGATCTTTTTCTGTAATACTTTTGAATCAACCTCATTCAAGGACTGTTCTCTTAATTTTGGGCCCTACTATTAAGGCTGGTTTATGCACGTTTCCATAAGGAATAAGAATAAAACATAGTGATAAGCCATAAAGCATGGAGATAAAATCAGTTAATGCACTTTTATAATACATAACTTTCAACCAATGATAGACAAGATATTTAAATTCGGCGGATAATATACAATCAGGAATATCAATATTGGAAAATGAAATTTCACTAAACGGTAAGACTTTGACAATTGTCAAATGATTAGGTTGTTTGCTTATTAGTCTGGAGTTTGGGACATTCTTTAACGTTTTTATTTGTTATTTTTGTCTTTATTCGCGAGAATTTATATATCAGCATATATATTTCTGTCATCTTACAAGTAAGGTATTAAATAGAATTCAAATATTTAGAATTAAATTTCGATGTTCTTGTTTAGAATTTCAACTAATTTTTATTATGGGTGAACGAGATATAATCATTTATTCAGCGATGTGTTAGATAATCAACCGCAACTGAGTCACCGACTATCCGAGTCAAAACACAAATGATTTTAGTTACATTTCATGCTTCCAAAACAGAAACAACAGAAATCTGCGCTTGCGCAGTAGGCATATTTTGACATAGCACATAAGGATAAGACATAAGAAATAAAATTTGGCCATTTCTTATGTATTATTTTTATGTATATTATGTTTATGTTTTATCTCAAAACTGCATAAACGGTGCGATATATAAATACATATTTATATTTTATGTTTTATTCCTTATTCCTTATGAAAAGTTGCATAAACCAGCCTTTAGGCTGTATCTTTTAACATAAATTTTAACTTCATATTTTATTAGTACAACAAAAAAAATAAAAATATAACAAATCAAAAAATCTGATGTGGCCAGCACAATATTTTCCGACAATCTTGTATATTATGTATAAATTCCATACATAAATTTTCTTGCAAATTTTTCTAAATTTTCCAGTAAAATTATTTCATAAACAAACTATGCAAATTTCATTTGACACTAACATCTTCTTCTTTAGCTTTCCCTAACGAATTAGGGATCGCTATTTTTTATTTTCTTCTTCCACTCATTTCTGTTTTACGTGTCGTTCTCATTCAGTTCCTTTTCTCTCAAGTCTTCCGCAATACAGTCCTTCCATCTTATCTTTGGTCTTCCTCTGTTTCTTCAACCTTCTATTACTAAGCTTTTCATTCTTCATCCAATATATTCTTCATTTCTCCTCAAGACATTTTCAAACCAATGTAATCATCTCGCTTGTATCTTATAACACTAGAGTTATTTCTTTACCCATCTTTCCGTGTATTCCCCAATATCTACTTCAACATCCTCATCTCTGCCACATTAATTTACTTTTTATTTATACTGACATCTGTCAATTTGAATTATATGAATATATTAGTAGTTTCCATGTTTAGCATAGCTGGCTGATTTATAAAATTTAATTTCTTTAAAATTCTTTAACTCTATATCTATTGAATATGAAGTATAAAATGCAATCAAATCGTATAGAGAATAATATATTCTTTAAGTTATAATACCGTTAAATGTCAATAAATCAAATTTAACTGTTAAATCATCAAATGAGGCTACTTCCGGTTCACCAATTATAACCAAAATCTAATCAGCTGTTTTTCTGGATGTATACTTGAGGAATACGAAAAAAATATAATTTTTGGAATCGTGGTATTGAAGTTATGCGGTCCGAAACTTTCGTCACATACACACAGACATCATCGTGAAAATGGTAAAATCGTATTATATGGACCCTAAAACATGCTTGTTCACTAAAAACTCATCATTGCATTTTTAGACCAAAGACAATACCTTCCTTACCTAAAGGTGACGGAAGGTAAAAATATTGTGGCGCTTTGAATATACAATTAATGGAAGCGCACAGTGCACAGTGGACAGAACGTCCAAAAAAAGCTATTATTGATGAAAACATTGTGATTGTGGTTGTACGGTATACAGAGGAAGACCAGCATGTTACTGTTCTTTCTATTCAAACAACTACGAGCATTGGCCGTGAAAGCGCACAACATCGGGCACTATTATTCGGATGTTTGGATGCTATATGTTAGGTTAGGTTCACTGAATTCCCTATAACTTAACACCAACTGAAAAGGCAGATCGTGTCAATTGGTGCAAAGCCCCTTTCGTATGATTTGCTCGCAGATCCTATCAGCTGACCTGATTTATAATGTTGTGACAAGACATGAAAGTTGGATTTTTAGTATAGTCCTGAAAAAAGCAGTAACCGACTCTTCGAGTCTTCTAAAATGAGTTAGTTCCAACAAAAGTTGTTCGTAAAAAAACCGTAACAAGAAGATAGTCGCTACTTTTTTAAATATTTTTGAGCATGTTGCAACTAAACCCTGTGTAATTATAGTACGATAAATACTGAACAGTATACTACGGTGCGCTTGCCATCTTTCAAAAGGATCCGTCATAATCAACCAAGAGGAAGTCATCTGCATCATGATAACGCTCGTTCACATACAGCCAGTCGAACAGTAGCATATTTAAAAGCAAAATATTGAAGTAATGAGTCATTCACCTTATAGTCCCCATTTAGCCCCCAGCGAGTAGCAGGAAATGCGTTTTACTCTGACCAATGAAGCTGAAAGATAAATAATGGTCCGTATTACGAGGGCATTTTGATAATAAAAGCGCATTTATGAAGCACACTCATAAGAATATAATGTAAAAGCGTGCTGCAAAACAGCGTTTTTTTCAGGACCGTGGAGAGCTGTTACGGACCCTGGGATAAAATCAAACTAGGGGCCCCCCACCCCTTAATGCTTTGATAAATAAAAGAGTAGTATACTTTTCAATTTGTAAAATATTCCCAATATTTTATTATTTGACAAGTAAATAAATCTTCACTTTTTCAACACCAAATTTCAGGGTAACATTAAAGCACAAATGAAATATAAACAAAAATAAATGTAATAAGATAGATTAATCAATAACAGTATATTACATCCAGAGTGTAATGAAATGTATACTATTTTATTCACAATCAACCTTTTTTTAAATCAATAATTTACATAGTAAATCATTGAGTTATAACCTTTAATTTAGTTAATAGTTTTTAACAGTTCTATTAAAATTTGTGTAGCTTACTTTATTATAGGGATCTATGACAATGTTGCTAGGCAACCCCTATACATTTCCAAACCCTGAGGAGGAAATGAAAACTGTTCTTTCCCACTCAAGAGATTGTCATTGTAGTTAGGAATGACGTATTTCCCAATCTCTAAAACGTTAGGAATCGACATATTACTATAGTGATTGTGAATAAAAAAAAATAGTATCGGTTGGCCGTTGCATCCGTAACTTAATGTGTTTTTTTACCTATTTTTGTTAATTTATAATAAGTAACAGTATAATAGGTGGTAACGCGCCTGGGGGCTACCGCCCTGTTTGTCTCCACCCCTCCCAACGGTCCTTGTACGGTCCATTGACTGCAATAAGAACTATTTTGAAAAAATGTAATAAAATTTTCAGAATAAAATAAAAAATTAATATTTAACTGTTAATTAAGATCGGCTACAATATTTAGAAAAATAATTAAATACCATCTTGACATAATTTATTCTAACAAAAATATACATATCTTCTATACAAGTCTAAATAAACAGCATAACATAACTGTAAGTAACGTAAAATATAAAAAATACTCTTGAAGCTACTTGAAATCGTGACATATTCATCCTCTTAACATAATTTTGTTTATTCATTAAGAAAACATGAGCGTTTGTTTATATACTCTTCATTATGCTGTCCACATCCACTCAGTAATTTCTTGACTTTTACGGTAAAACAACACATTATAATCACTGAGTAATTACTCCATAAACTTCACGATGGTATAAACACCGACAAATGTGTAAATTACTTCAATGAAAAAATTTCTGAATGATGGAAACTGACTTGAATACAACCCTGTCAACATGTCGAGGAAGTGAAGTTAGAATACTATGATTATCCGCGCATTAGGACGATTACATTGATAACGAAATTATCATTTGACTGGAACTAAAATAAACTCAGCTTTTTCATCTTAAGTACAGTTAGTGCAGTTATAATTACGCCTTAATGATTGTTTGGATGCAGCAATCAAGGTCATTGCAGAGACAGCCACAAGAAAATTTCTGGGGGGCATTCTCATTTAATTCTATTTTTGATGATATGAATAAATGTCATGACGTTTTTATCTTCCGTCAGCTCTAGGTAAAGAAGGTATTGTCTTTGGTCAAAAAATTCGGTAGTGAGTTTTCATTGAATAACCACGTTTTAGGGTTCATATAATACGATTTTACTATTTTTACGATGATGTCTGTATGTGTGTGTATGTGCGTGTGTGTGTCTGTGTGTGCGTGTATGTGACCGCGGTATCGGCCGCGATATCTCCAATACTAGAATTCCAAATATTACAATTCGCGCATATTCCTCTTCCTTACAACCATATGCAGACTTGATTAGATTTTAGTTATAGTTGATCAACCGGAAGTAACCTCATTTGAAGATTTTAACAGTTTTTCTTGAAAAACTCAGTTAAATATTATTATAACTTAAAGAATATATTATTCTCTATACGATTTAATTGCATTTTATAATTCATATTCAACAGATATTGAATTAAAGAATTATAAATATATGAAATATTATAATTCAGCTAGCTATGCTAACTTAACCATGGAAACTGATAATATATTTAGATAATTCAAATTGACAGATGTCAGTATTAATAAAAAGTAAATGAATGAAAGAATAAAGGAAATAACTCTAGTGTTAGAAGTTTGTAGAAAGATATAAGAGAGACGATTACATTGGTTTGAACATGTCATGAAGAAAGATGAATATATTGGAAGAAGAATGAATAGCTTAGTAACAGAAGGTTAAAGAAACATAGGAAGACCAAATATAAGATGAAAGGACTGTATTGGGGAAGACTCGAGAGAAAAGGAACTGAATGAAGACGACACGCAAAACAAAAATGAGTGGAAAAAGAAAATAAAAATAGCGATCCCCTAACGAATTAGAAAAACTAAAGAAGAAGATGTCAGTGTCAAGTGTAATTTGCATAGTTTGTTTATGAAATAATTGTAATGGAAATATAGGATCTTTTGCAAGAAAATTTATATATAGGGCGAGTGCAGTGACGTGGCTTTGCTGACTTTGGCAAGCAGATATGAGGACCCGTGTCAAAATGATAGCTATTAATTACGTCCATAACTGACAAATGTCATAATTTTTCATTCAAAATTTCATGATTTTCATATTTCATGTGGTTTATTTGTTATCAGGAGTGTGGAATTCAGCTGCCGAGGAAAGGAATCATAAAATACCAAAAAATGAAATTTTGAATGAAAAATTATGACATTTGTCATTTATGGACATGTGTAATTAAATAGCTGTCATTCATATACGGGCCCCCATATCTACTTGCCAAGGTCAGAAAGTAACGTGACTGCTCATGCCCTATACATAAATTTTCTTGCAAAAGATCCTATGAAAATCAAAAATAAAGTAATAGATATTTTAATTATCACAAATCTATATTTCCAGTAAAATTATTTTATATATGAAATATTATTTACACATTTAATATTATAAATATTAAAGAATATTCTATTGTCTATACGAATTGATTGCATTTTATATTTCATATTCAATGGATATAGAGTTAAAGAATTATAAAGAAATTAAATTTTATAAATCAGCCAGCTATGCTATAATCATGGAAACTGCCACTATATTAAGAAATTTTTAATTGAAAAGAAAATGAATGTTGTAGAGATGAGGATGTTGAGATAGATGTTGGAGAAGACACAGAAAGATAAGGTAAGGAATGAATGAATAAGGGAAATAACTCGAGTATTAGAAGTTTCTAGAAAGTTACAAGAGAGACCATTACATTGGTTTAAACATGTCATGAGGAGAGATAAAGTATATATTGGAAGAAGAATAAATAGCTTAGTAACAGAAAGTGGAAGAAACAGAGGGGTACCAAAGATAAGATGGAAGGACTGTATTGCAGAAGACTTGAGAGAAAAGCAACTGAATGAGGACGAGCCGCAAAACAGAAATGAATGAAAGAAGAAAATAAAAAGTAGCGATCCCTAACGAATTGGAAAAGCTAAAGAAGAGGAAATTTAGGACCTTTTGCAAGATAATTTATGTATGGAATTTATACATAATACACAGGATTGACGGAAGGTATTGTGCTGGCCGCATCAGATTTTTTTTATTCGTTATAATAAATTACTCTAGCTTATAAACATTCTAATTCTTGTTCCATTAATGTACGAGTAGTTTCCTAGTTTCTAGTGCAACAAAAATGCATAGGTACTGCTTCAAATAAGTGTTCTGTTGAATTTTTCTTGCGGATTACATTTCATTTTTCATAAATTGTTCTCCAAAGTAATCCCACGAAAAATGTTTAAATTCAACGCTATATATGGGGCCTCCGAATTCAAGTTTGCCTAGGGCCCCATGAAGTTATAACGCGCCACTGATAAGTAAGGAGCACTTTGATACTTGTTAACCAACCATTTCTGAAAATATATGTGTTTCCTTTTCCTCTTTTATAGTTTTTGTTTAATATCTTTAATAATTTATTTGTATTGTAGTAAGACATCTTCTTTTTACAGGTGTCCAAAAGTTCATTAAAGACCAGTAGAGGATTAAAAAAGTATACAGAGTTCTGGATAACATCATCGGGTAAGATAGTTATCATTATTTTAATTATAAATTTCTTTTAATTTGTTAGAACTTTTGCTGCGTATATAACTTGAAACAACGTTTATGACATCAAGGTATAATCATAACATGATCTACACAATACTTACACATAAATCAGTGACTGGTATCAGTTTTATTTTGCTTTTAGATTTATGTAGATTATAATTTAAACGTCATTGTATTCGTAATTGGAAAGCATATTATAGTTCATGTAGGTTAGTCGTGTTTTAGTAAAATGAACCCCATGTACGTATGTAGATAATTCCTGAAAACTTTACTGAAAACATATGAAGAATATTGAAATTATTATTTTTAGATCACAATCACAGCAACTTTCTATAAAAAAATTAATACGATATTTTACTGTTACTTCAAAAATTAATATTAAAAAGTATCTATATACCATTTATCTATTTAAATATAGTTTTACATAAAATAATAACGATAGCTGCAAGTTCTTCCTTTATAAATATTTTTAAAACCCTTTCGCGACGACTTTATTTACAAAAAATGCTCTGAAAAGACTATTGGGTCATACATGTCCCATTGAAAATTGAAAAGATTATTTCGGCTACAAATGCCATTTAAATTACATTGCCAGCTGCCCCAACCGTACATGTAGGTCTAGTTTTGATATTTACGGTGTTTGAGTTAACATTTTTCTGCAGGTTGTAGAATACTACGGCGTTTGTCTGCGTACCTACATGTGCAATACAAGTATTCAGATGTGTTTCTATGTGTGAGTTGATTGAAATTCGCCATTTTTTTATAAATTAATGTAATATGGATCGTTAAGTGATATAACATATTTTTATTATATTTTTATACGAAATTTCATGAAAATGCGCAGTTTTGTGATTTCGGGACACCAGTGTCCTAATAGTATTTGAAGTCGGTTAATTTTATAATGATTATATAATTTTGTCCCATATCTAATGATGACCTTTTATTGCAGTAAACGCGCTTTGACAAAAAAGGAACTTGAGGAATTAGCGAACAATTCATCCGATGTAGAGTCTGTACATTAACCCTACGAATATAGTGGATCAGAATATGAAGTATAAGATACTTTGATATTTTTGTAATATCTAGTCATTATAATAAAACCAAAGCCATATTTTTTTTCTCATTTTCATCAATGTACTACTGGGACATATATGTCCCATGGCAAATTATATACGTGGAAAATAATTATATTCATGCCAAATTATTCCGTACATTTAGTAACATTAAATTATATAAAAATAATAATAAAAAGTGCAATATAAAAAGTCGTCTTTTCGGGTATCAAGTTTTCATGGGACATATATCACCCATTAGTCGCGAAAGGGTTAACCATTTCATACAAGTACATATATACATACTAAAATATTTTAGTACTTGTGTATTTATACATACAACTCTTTGTTCATTAAATCTTTGATATTTGAATATTGTAAAAACTAATAACTATTTTTACGCTTTGATAGTACCTATTATAGAGATTTCAGGTCTAATGTCAATATAAATGACACATTTGCTGATTTGTTACTTTTGTGGAAGGCCCCATTTCGTCCATATTTTATAACTAATCTTTTACAACATCAAATGAAGCAACAATAAACCATCTCACCTATATCAATATGTAGTTCACCTTTGCTCTGATCACACGCCTACCTTGATTTTCTCTTCAAGGTTTATAAGTACACGAGTTAAATAATTCATAAAGCTAGCTATGAAACAACCGCTATAGAACAAAGTCTATTTTTAACTAGAACAATCACTATCGTTTATTTTTAGTTCGTTTTTTGCTAATCCATTATGTTTGCAATAGTAATACTCCTTTGTTTCAATAACGGAACTGGGATTTTTAACGCTCTATGGATTGTCTTCATTTTTAACAGTTGAAAATTTAGTAGCTACATATTTGATTCTTTTTTTTACTACGGAGAAAAATAATGTTAAAATTTTCTAGGTTAAATTGAAAGAGCATTTTGAAGAATAATTTTGGAAAGTGTATAAACTAGTTTTGAATTTTTTATGCCTTTGTTAAGAGTTAAATGCTTTTAAAACACTGTTAAGTACTTAATGTTAAGTAGGTTCTAATACTTTAAAAGGAATTCTGGTCTTAGATTTACAACAATAAAAAGGCAAATCTTTTGTACGTTTTCGGAGATTGCACAATTCGAATAAATCGGAAATATAAAGTATCATTGTTTTTGACACTGTTGGATATTATATGGAGGGCACGATGACCCTAAACCAATAACACAAGGTCCCAAAATCTTTTATACAGGGTGACACTGAAAAATGGGCCACTCAAAATAACTTTTTTATTTGTAATTATTTTTTTAATTTTCTTGATATATTTGTAAACTAGACTTAAGGTCTCACAAATCATCGTATTTGACATGATGGTAGCGCTTCCGGTTTAACCGGAAGTCACATTGACTTTCATATTTCAAATGGTGACACCTATATATTTTTATATATTTGGAAATTAAATTACGAATTCAACGATATACTTGAAGTGAATTTTTATTAAAGAAATGAATTAAAAAAACGTAACAGAAAATTATAAATAATTAACCTGGTAAACCATATCAGGTAGGCTGTGATAAAATAATATCTTGTTTACCGAAGAAGTTTGAATTTTTTTTTAATAAGGGTTTATTTTATACATATTTTTTCTTTCTATGAAGTAAAATAATTGATACTTCTATCTTTATCTACTTAGATGTAAAGAATATTGCTATTAAATTATTTTGATCCTTTTTAATACCTTCTATGTTCATACGTAATATAACAAGTGATATGATTATCATCGATGATATTCTCGAGTGAAACCGAGCTGCAGATTTTACGAGTCCGAAGGACGAGTTGAAATGTGCTGCTTCGGTTTCACGAGCAATATCTTCGATTATTAATCATATCACGAGCTTATATTTAATGAGAGAATATAATGAATTTTTGCAATCTAACCTAACCTAACTTTTGATATACATATTCATATTGTATTAAAACATGGTACTTACGAGTTTTATTTAATATTTCGGAGTTTGAATTATTGTTATTATTTATTTTTATACTCAAAATTAACTGTCAATGTCATAAATAAAGAAAACAAATCCCTTAGTAACGACTATAAATACGGTGATAATTTCCTTGTTTTTTATCATCGCTGTGATAGACTTGGGAGATTCTGAATGTTGATTGGCGGAAAACATGTCACGTGACTAAGGAATTATATTCTCATTAAAATATTAAGAAAACTGTACATTTAATTTATTTTTTTATTGGCGGCACGAAAATATTGATTTGTCGGATTGGGACAAAATTATAAGCCCGGCTCAGCTCATTTTTCCCTTAGCTCGAATTGAAATTGGGCCAGGTCAGGCTAAAGTCCAGATTAAATCCATCCATATCCACAATGTGGAAGCAAGAATGCAGGAAAACTTCAAACACATTGAAGATTTGGTATTGAAGGAAACTTTCAGCGAATGCAACAGAAGATAGCTATTCAACTGTATAATTACAAAATAATGAATCACCAACAATTTAAAGGCACAAACAGTTATTAAATATAAAAAAGTTAAAAGTAAAATATTTTTAAAATTTATTTATTGCTTCTTAACATAAACACGTGTTATCAACACATCAAATCTGATGTTCGAAACGATGTCCAATGAAGAAATTCTTCAGCATATGTGTTTCTTCTTACATCATAACCATTCTAGGTTGCAGTATTACACTTTGCAAAATTCTTACAAAATATGACGGAAGTCATCGCTAAACCAGAAATACAACTTCTAAAGGAAGATCTTTATAGTCCTCCCACATTAGTAACGTTAATTTTACCGGTGTAAACAAAACAAATGGTTTTTTAAACCTGTTAAGAGGTTAAGACGACACCCACCGCGAAACGTAAAGCAAGGAAGATAACTCATAAAGTTTACTGATCATCATGCGAACGCCTACAAAGTAACAGAACAAAGATTCATAAAGTTTTTAAAACTTATATAACGTTGAAGGTTTTTATAAAAACGGGATATTTCAACAGAAAGTTATCTGGAATCTTACAAAGCTTACACAATGTTTCATATATTTATCTGATAGGTATAAAAACTTTCAAAATGTTTATTTAATTAAGAAAGAAAATAATATATCTGCAAGAGTTTTGACATATTATGATATAAAAATATACTCGTATATATAAAAACTGACAAGTAGTGATGAATATGATTCAAGATATTTCCTACCCATTTTTATTAACAACAAATACAAGTATAAATTTTCTTATTTAATTAAAATCTACTGCGCTATTTTGTTAAAGGTTTTATTATTATTAAATGATATGTGTTACATGATTTTTTAATGTGAATTATTTATTAAAAACAATTTAAACATAAAAAATAACACTTTCACTTACTTGCAAAATCACTTGGATGAAATTTGATGTAGATAGTAGTACAGGTATCTGAAAATAAAATGTTAATATAAATATTTGATATACCTAATATCATAAATTTGGTAATAGGTAATGATGCCGCAAGACGAGAAACTGCGAAAAGCAATCCACTCTCATCTCGTCTCGTCTCGAATTTTCGAGGAGAGATTTCTCTATATCTCGTCTCGTCATACTTTTTCTTGCCTTCTCGATCTCAGCTCAAGAGTCTCAATTTCTCGAATTTATAATTAGCTATGGTAAATAAATTAACATTAAACGCAACAATTTATTCCCTCATCAATACATCCAGTCAAGCAGCCTTTTCTCTTATTAAACGCAACATAGATATAATAAACGAGTACCACTACCACGGATTAAAATATTATTTTACTAAGTCTGGAATTTAAATAGTAGATAAAAAAAATACTCAATAATATCATGGCTTATTACCCGTTGCTGGGTGTGTCAATCTGATTTGTACATAGATATTGGTAATGATAATTAAATATTCGTATATTGCGGGCACTCGAAGCTGTCATGAAAAGCAGTGTAGCATAGGTGTCACTTTAGTGTATTTTTTTTACTAAAACCCAATAAATATAAAATGAATGTGACGTGAGGTTTGCGCATCGAATACGAAATGAGTCACGTACGCATTCTCGTTGACAGATGTGCGGCCGCTAACTTTTATACTGTGGAGATGGGCGGAGTCCAAACCACAGGAATGGGTATAAAAAAATAAAAGGGCGCCACGTAATTTTTAGACGAAAAATTAAGAAAAGTAGGAAACAAGGAAGGACGAGATGAAAGGGCAAAAAATATGCACGATAAAAGAGATAGACAAAAGTTATAATACACAATTTAATTATCGAACGTAAATAATTACAAAGTCGGTAGCACGGTTCGTGGTATTTTTCAAATATTAAACTAAATTCTCGCCTGATAGGTGGCGCGTGTGCGAGTAAATAACACTAAATTCAAATGCGCTATCTCCGAGTGTACACTAGTCGAAAAACGCGCGTAGCGCGTAAACAACAAATAGGTTATATTAACCTCGCAACCTCATAAATTCAGACCGGTTGGTGATTTTAAAATGAAATTAAGCAAACAACAACGACTGCGAATCAGCTATATTAGATTACAGATAAGTACGATACAAATACATCGATTATTTCAATAATAACACTTAACGAAAGCTGTAGGTTCAAATTTGACATGTACAAGATTATTGAAAGACAGTACAACAAAATAAATAAATGTGAATTCTTATTTGGACGTAATCCTGCTTCCTTGACTTGTAGTTCTCAATTTTTTCCAGTGCTCGCCAGATGATAGATGTGAACAAAAGGTGACGACAATGATGACTTCAACACTCCAATAATCTACGCACATGTAGATGGGGTGTACATGAGCGTAATTGTCACTCCGAATTTAGCGATACGATACAAGATCCCAAAATTCGAAATATAACAGAACGGTAAAATAATATAAAGTACATGGAACATGTTGATAGGGGTAAGTACTCTTTAAAATCTCACCTAGGATGTTGGACGGCTTAAAAAGTGAGCTCTTCTATTTGTAGGAGACGTGAATCAAATCCTGAAGCTTCTGGAGGAACTAAACATTGTTCCAATGAACACACACGCGTACAACTCCCTTATATAAGGATGAATAACCTCAACGGTACGCAAAGATGAAAGAAAATATTGAAACGTGTGGTTCTCACGACTACATGTAACAGAAAAGAAGATTCTCGAAAAAAAAATGTAACTCAATTCAACAACTCGTCACTCGTCTCCTAGATGACCAACGTCAAAAGGGTTCGTTCATGTATCGCAGAGGGCGTTCACGAAATAAATATTTATTTATACCGATTAATATTTTGTATATTATTATTAGATATATTTATATACTGTAAAGAAATCGTACAATCGAGATCTCGAATTCCTACTCTCGTCTCGAACATAAGATTAATCTTGTCTCGAAAATTTGAGACGAAATCTCGAAAATGCAAGATCTCACGGCATCACTAGTAATAGGATAATTTATATAATGTAACAGTCTATGAAGAATAACAAATCTGCCTTCTTATGTACTTAAATTTTAAAAATGTTACACATTGCAACCAACAAAGTACCTACAATTTATAGTGAGCTCCGAATATTTGTGGACATAGCAGTATATTAAATGATAAATATTTTTCAATGCGGGAAAATTTATCTATTTGGGCAGGTCACCCAATAAACGACAAACATGCAACAAAAACCCACATTAACAAAAATGTGCCAAAAAAGATTGAAAAACTGAGTCATCTGCAATAAAAATTCGCCAGCATTACAATACAAGACACTCAACAAAAATATATCGTCCACAATTTGCCTTGCAAATTCTTCTCGACATAAACATCACGTAGCATGAGTCACGAAGATCAAAGACACTAGTCGAGGCTTGTAAAGACACGTTTAGACACGAATACATACAGAGCATGTGTGATAGTGAAGGTATGTGTATTTGTATTTATCATATGCAAGCGTATCTTAAATGGTAACGAATAGACTGCAAGTCCCGTTAACTGGTAGCCTTGCAATCGTGCAAAAGGTGATAGTGATAGAAGCCTTGACGCTGCCCTAGTTCGATAACAATGGATGATGCTTTGTCGTTTTTTGAGAACAAGGATTGATTATACTATACATATACTTTCGAAAGGTTTTACGAGTATTTGTAGGTGATTTCTATTGTTTCAAATGAGAGATTAAAATGTACACTTTACCTTTACCAGACCAAAATCAAAATCCGGATAATGTAGTTTAAAACGAAAACACTTCCTGTTCCTAAGAACAATTTCAATATATTACGCTAAACATGGAATTGGATCATCTCACATTTTGAGTTTTATATTTTTCCTGAAAGGTTATTGGTCTATATATGTTTTCACACCATTTATGTAAAATGTCTTGCAGATATAATATTTAAAAATAGCTATCAATTTCAAAACAGAAGATTTTTTATGAAATTTCAAGGACGAAAAGTCGATGAAGGATACAGAGGAATGACTACCGTAGGGTAGTGTGCTGGCTCTAATATTATTTATGATTATGAACAAATAGCTAGAGACTGCAAGGCTCACTGATGCGATTCGCGACTATATAGATGATCCTATGAATTAATATTCACACTAATGACAAGCCCCTCCTAAAAGGTACCCAAAGCTTCATACGCAGACTATTGCGGCATTACCATCGTAGGAATTACATTCGAAATTGTGGAACAAAAACTGTCCGAAGCCATCATCTAACTTTCTGCATATTACAACAAGAATCAACTCAAACCGACCCCCACAAAAACACGAACTTATATCTTCCATCTGAAGAATAAGCAGGTGGCAATAAAATTACACATTATCTGGGAAGGTATACCACTGAACTCGTTAATATTTATGTATAATCATAGACAGAGCACCCACCTACAAAAAAAAAACATTGTCTGAACACCAAGCATAAAGTGGTTCCTTTAGTTCTATGTTTTTCAGAAAAGGACTATGTGTGTTTTGTTCGGTATCACTCAAATCATACTAAATAGCTAAACAGATAGATGCATAATTAATGTCCGGTTTTTCTGTCACGGTTTAAACCAGAAATTTCAGGTTCAGAGTCTGGTTTAAACCATGAGCTCAGCTCAAATTTGACATGAACTTGAACCGTCAACATTTCTAGTTTAAGTATTGAATTTTTGGTTCAGTGGAATGTTTTGACAGTAATTTTATAATTTATTTATTTATTTTGCCATCTTTGCTTGATATATTGATGTCTTGTCATATGTATTGACATTACATAATGTATTAAAAATGGAAACAATATTATGTTGGAAGATATTGTTAATTTTATTGAATACCTTTGCCAAGGTATGTATTGACATTACATAAGGTATTAAAAATGAAAACATAATATTATGATGGAAGATATTGTTAATTTTATTGAATACCTTTGCCAAGATAGAATACCAAAAATAATATGACCTAGAATTATTCAATTTGTTCAATAGGATAATTTTGATATTTTGAAAGATATCGATTCAAGAAATTAACAGTTATACGAATACTACAAGAAATTGTACCAAATACGTTCTCGTACTAATTAGCCAGTAAAGATGTGTAAAATAAAAATACATTAATATATTAATGAATATTCAGGAATTCAGCGGTAACACCTGAAGTAATGTTAGTTTTAACATTCGGTTTTTTGCTACTATTCTTGTATTTTATCTAAATTACACTAGTAGGTGAAACTTGAATACGAGGACTGCCACTAGTAGATTAAAAAAAATCGTTTACAATTTTTTATTTTCAGGTTTTCTTTTAATTTTTATACTTCTTTTTAACACTACAGAATTTCGACACAAGCTATTTAAGTTGATTAGTAATTTCTTCCCAACACCTTTCTTTGGCATGCCAAAATATCTTATCGGTGTTTCTACATTCCTTAATAGTTTTTTTTTTACTTTTTACTGTATACATTGTCTATATCTTCAGGAGAAAAAATTGTTTCTTACTATTTTCATTATTTTCCATTTATAGCTTCAAGAATAATACTTAAATATATATCAGCATGAAATAACGGAATGTCAAAATGACATTAATGATCAAAAAAATTGAAATAAAGTGCAAATTACACAGCACATGTTCTATATTATGACATTTGGTTTAAGTTAAACTGAACAAAAAATAGTTCAGGTTCAAGTTCAAAGTTCAAGTGACCTGAAGTTTAAATCGCCACTGAAAAACCGGGCATTATGAATCCCGTCGCATCCCAACGGGTTGCTTGAGATCTACACCTATTGAAAAATTGGATTGCCTTGCCGGAATTGCACCTCCATACAACCGATGAGAAGTAGCTGTCAGGAAAGTTAAAATAAAGTCATCTAATAATGATAATAATAATAGACTTTATTGACATCAGTCAAGGGCGAGGTTCAGCCAAAGGCTGCTTTTCAACCCAACCAAATACATACATAATACAAATAAATAATAATGAACGCCGATATGATTATAACTTAAAGACATAATACAAAGAAAAAAAGGATTAATGCAGAATAGACAACAAATATTTTAAACCACTAGCAAATCTTCGCAGATAATATCACAGGACAATACTTAATTATTATTGCAACATAAATCTTCACATTTCCTTAAGTAATATTTAAAAGAATTTACAGAAAGAGATTTCATACTGTCTGATAAAGTGTTGTATAATGTAGGGGCTAAATAGGAAAATGAGTACTTGAACTTTTGTTTTTTAAATGATGGCACAATATATAAATTTCTAATACGTAGACTATAATTATAAAATTTAGGAACAAGTTTATCGTGCAGATAACGAGGAGTTCTGGTTATTAAAATTTTATGAATTTTTCTATAGTTTGATAGGTGGTCAAATTTACGCACATTGTAGACAAACCGTAAACATGAATTTTGAAAAAGTTGAATTCTGTGCTTATCTGCCTGTGATAAATTAGGCACAAACACACATGCGCATTAATCAAATATCTACATCATAAGGCCATCTTTTATCAGGATACCAACCTGCCCTTCGTCTGCTAAGATCTAGAAAATGTTTTCTGAACACTACAGAGCATCTCATTAAATCACCCCTGCAAACAGTGTTAGATTTATGAAAAGAAAGAAATTATATCAGTCCAGAATCGATGAAAAACTACTCTCAGGTCATAACGAGGACTGGACAACTGGGTAATCTTTAAACTACAAAATCAAAAAATAATGTGCAGAAATAGGACTTTTCCAATGAGTCGTTGCTGTGTGATTGTGATCATTTGCAGAGTACCACCCATTTCTGGTATGTGAACTGTGTTATTATCTTCATATATTTGCTGATCTTTGTATATTCAAAATTTCAATTGTTTGTTTATTTCTAGTTTTTACGATACGACTAAATAAATAAATATCACCACGGCATATTAACCATTGCTGGGTGTGCCAATCTTATGGCCGCGTGCCTGAGTGTCTGGTTGCAAATTTGGAGAATGGCACAAAATTTACCCCTGTGGTGCACTCTCCACGCCAGCAACGAGTGCCTATGAGGAGACGCCTGGTAAACTCCCGCACGGTACAAATATGTTATCATTACCGAAATATGTGTACAAAGCAGATTGGCACTAAATTGAAAACAAATATTTAAATAAGCAAATAATATGAAAATATACAATATTCTTTTTATTTTATTTGAAATGTTAATTGATCATTTCCGCTATATTCAATATATCGCAATGTATCTAAGTTGGATTTACAGGAAAAGGATTAATTAATAACTTTCTTTCCAGTGGAACGTGTAGATCATTTATTTCTTTTGTTTGATTTGTCGGTTTTTTGGCTCGGGCATTTAAGTATGCTTGTGTAGGATTGGCATTTCCTGCTAATTTGCACGATAGTATATTAGTTACTTTGCACCAGCACCAGCGCTAATTTCATAATATTAAATGAATATTGATTCTGCTCATGAAATATTAATGCTTAACAGTAATTCAATTTATTGCTAAATGCTACTGTGGACATACGATATGCATTAATATCAGTGTTATTCATTGCTTTTCAAATAAGCACAGTTGTAGTTTAATTTATGATTGGTTTCTTTCGAAATATCGTGCACTTGAGAAGTGATTTATTATTTTCATGTAGGTATTTCCTTTTGCAGAAATATTTTACCCACTTTTCATAATATATAAATAATTCATATGATTTTCTCTTATTTGTTAAAATTAATCAAGTAGAATATTACTCTGATCATTAGTACCAATACTATAAAAAATGGTTTACAATATTTTCTAACTGGAATCCGTAGAATTCGTTGGCGACGTTGTAATCGTACCTGTCATGGCGACTAGTAGAACATGTCAGATTTATTTACATTTTGAAAAAAAAAATAGTTAACAATATTAAAACATAAGATACGGAACGCAACAAACAAATGTTTAAATAGCCTTCTGTATTGAGTGTTTTATATTATTTTCTCCGTTTCGTTTGTCTACATTATTTCTTGATAAAAATATTTGACAATTTCCATTAGGGGAAATATTTAATAGAATACTTAGGTTCGTGACCGAGATTTATGTTTTTGAGTCTGTCTGTTGCTTAAATATTTTGTGTATTTAATGCAATCATACCAATCTCAAATAACAAAATGTCACCAATAATCGTTTAGGAATCACACTCATTCTAACATCAATAAGTGTGCTAGAAGAATATGATATTCTAATTCCGAAAAAAAAACAATTTTTAAGTTCAAAATACATAGTTGAAATCATAAATTCGGGGTTAATTATTACTACATGTGGCGTAATTCGCCTTACAACAATACTGATTTGAAACTGCAGTGTGCAGGGGCAAATATTCGTCAAATCAATTAAACTATATATTTTATTTTATGTCTTAATAATTCGCGAGATATAATATAAACGTATTTTTTATACGGGAACATATATTGGAAATATCCTCATCTTTTTTCTTATTTTATAAGTATCACAAGTCTACATTCTTTTGCTCTAAACATGAATAAAAGATGAATTATTAAGTTATTGAGATGAAAACATTGAAATTATTGAGGAACAGGCGAAAAATTCAATTATAGATTATTTGTTTATTTTCATTCTATCTATTAATTAAATTCTCAAAATTGTTTTTAGTCAATTATCTTCGAATTAGTTAATTTATTTTTTTATCGCCCCTGACATAATTTGAAAAAAGTACACAGGTGTCCGTTTTTCGAGGCGCACCATTGGAATCTCGACAACGAAGTCGGTTAAATTGGGGCAAAGTTGCCTCATTGGAGGACCATCCTAGATGTGTTTTTGTAAATTTTGCCAATTTCATTTTTGGCTCATAACTTTTTTCATACAAGGTTCTAATTAACACGTTCTACAGGCACTTTTTATGAAGAATTCACAGCCGTCTTCAAAATTTTTATAGCCCGTACCGTTATTGAGAAATTCATAATAACTTTCTATTTATTTTGGGCTCAAAGTTGTCTTTATTACTCTTATATAGAGATTTTTTTTCTCTTTCAAATGATATAAAAACACATGTACATTAACATGAAAATTAACTAAAAAATTAAAAAATTATTGGTTGTATTCTTTGAAAACAAATGAAAAATCTTGACAGTTAGGGGTTCAATTGTTGCAAATTTTATGTGAAAATGCTTCAATTTTCGAATGAAGAGAAGAGGGATATGTTAGAATTTTTTTATACTTCTTGTCGAAATGATCAAATTAGTTTAGAGACATATCTTCAGCGATACCCAGAAAGACAGCAACCGGACCAGAGATATTTTTTACCTCTTCATAAAATTTGCAACAACTGAACCTCTTATAAAATAAGGAAAAGATGAGAATGTTTTCAATATATATACCCATTTAAAAAATATGTTTTGTTATATATGGCGAATTATTAAGTATTGAAAAAAATAATTTACACCACGATATTCTACGTAAAAAAGCATACACAAGTTATCTAAACATTTTTTCTTTATCTGTCATAATAAGCGAGGTATGAGGTATTTTCAAAATAAGCGAAAATCAAGTTTTAACCCGTAGCTCAAAAACAAAAGACGATCGAAAATTCCTGTGGTGTCTATTAAAATTGTCCCATAAACACCTACATCAATTTTTTATAGTATGCATAATAAGCAAGTTTTTCATGTAAACTGCAGACCAGAAGCGTTATCATCCTTATAACTCCCTTGCTACCTTAATTACAATATCAATAATGTCAATAACTGTATTAAAACTATAAAACTGCAAAATTGTATTGCAGGTAATCATTCTTTATGGAATGCATACTTATAGATATTTATTTATCACGTTACAGTTTTGCTATACCTATATCTAAATTTCTATTCAATACGTTCAGTCAAGCAACTTTTTCACAAAAATTATGCAATATTTCTTGAATTTTTACACATTTTCAAATGAAATTATAAACTCAAATCATGAGAACTTCTTTCTCTGTTAACGGATGCTATGGATTCCAACGTTTACATATATGACAACTCCTACTAGACGCCATTAATTCAGTTCCATAAAATTTCACTTGTGCCGCATGCTATTCTGGGGGACCCAATACTATACTCATTTCCTATAAAACATTATTATTTATTATATAAATTGAGGGGTAATTCGTAAAGGAAATGTGGTAGTAATTTATTTTAAAAGCAATCAGATAATGAAGGAAACATTAATGTAATTTTTAATGTACATATGAAAATTATTCAGTATACAAGGTTCTGGTTACAACATGCTGCTTTTCTTGATTTTTTCTTTAGATATGTAATGTGCTACTTGTTGCGAAATTAATTATTAAACATAAGTTTCTAATTTTACTTTCCATTATTTTGAAAGAAATATTAGGAAAATTTCAGTTTTAGTACGTTTAAAACAAAATATTAACGTTACCATATGTATAATATGAATGACTTATACTTTCACAAGAGTATCCGATAACAAAAAGTGGGTACATAAAAACTACTGAATTTAATGGCATTTATAATGTGATTAAATTTAAATAATTTATGTATATCGTATATTTTAAAATACGACTTAAAAAAAATATTATTTTGACATATTTAATATGAAACAATTTCCATAATGCTCTATGAAATATGAATATATAAATTAGTTTCCGTAATTGCTAAATATGGGACAGGAATTATATATGTTTCGTTGACAATTTGTACCAGTCATGGTTGTTCTCATTTTAGATTTAACAAGTGCCACTTAGAAAGGCTGGGATCGAATATTTTATTTTATCAGTATAATTTTTTTTAAATAGAATGTTTCAAGTATGATCTAAAAACACTCTAACAAAAGGATCATATATTTTGTATAAGGTTTACGCAAAATACTAAATTATTATTATTATTGTTAAAAATAAAACATATTTGAAATAAAGTTTATACGAACTTAAAGGCATTGGCAAGTTATAAATTGACCTTTCATAAATCAAAACTATATTATAATTACATAAACATAGTCGAAAACGAATTTTGCTCCGTGCATTTGTTTATGAGATATAGCTTGATAAAATTTCGGTGATAACATTATTTACCTACACCACTTCGCGCTGCAGCATACAGTGTACATAGCATACTGCTTGTATTTTCCAAGATAATTTGATTTTTCCATCTATTATGACCATATTTATATGAACGAGAGCTGAATGAAGAACAAAACGAAAAGGAAAATTTTAAACAAAATAAGGAAAATCGCTTCTTTCCCCAGTTCACTCTGTACGCCTGCACATACTTTATGATTTGATACAATAACGTTCTCTTTTAGGGAACTTCGTTTTCAATGTTTGCGTACATTGCATTCTACATCTCACATTATGTATTTCAAAATCATTCACTTCATTTATTAGCGGTACATCCTCAACTTATGTAGTTGTATTCACTGACATAATATATACAACTGCAGATTTGGCGTAATTAACTCCTTTTTACCTCCCACTATCCTTGGTAAGGGAGGTATAGGGATCGTGCTAAAAATCGCATATCGAGATTTTGGTAAATGACCACGTTTTAAGGTCCCTTGAATCCATTTTTAACATTTTTACGATGATGTCTGTGTGTGTGTATGTGTGTGCGTGTATGTGTGTGTGTGTGTGTGTGTGTGTGTGTGTGTGTGTGTGTGTGTGTGTGTGTGTGTGTGTGTGTGTGTGTGTGGATCCTCTTTACGCTCTAACTCAAATACTATCATTCAGAAAGATTTGAAACCATGTATTTCTACCTTATTCTAATATGGCAAGAAGCCATTATATTTTGGTGGCAATCGGATAACCGGAAACGGCAGTTTACTTGAAGCTCAAGATAGTTTTTCTTCAAAAAATACCTTTAAATGTATTTTTTCTCAATTGTTATTGTAAAAATTAAAGATTATTCCATTTTCTACAAGTTTGTTTTAATACTTTTGCTATATAGTTTATGGATAAATTTATAAAGTAATATAAAAATCATTTCAAATTAATAATAATAATGTTTTAAAAAGAAAATTGTAAATTGAACAATAGTTTTATGGAAAGGAACTTAAAATACATAATTTCTAGCATTAGTAAATATGCAGGTATGTATTTAAATAAAGAAACAAATGAATATATTTTCACGGCGTAGTATCCATTGCTGGATGTGCTAGTTTTGATTTATACACACATTTCGGTAATGATGACGACATATTTGTATTGTGCGGGCGTTTAACACAAGGGTTAATTGTATGCCATTTAAAATTCGAATTATTTGGCGTTGATCGGGATCGAATCGGATTCCCAGATTCGGGACCAGCACGCGGCAACGAGACCCCAAAGATAAATGGCGGGAGGTGTTGTGTTGGTCACATCAGATTTTTTCTTTTTCAATTTAGATTTCTGACGCGGTTTTAAAATATTTTTATTTTGTTTTCCACCAATTAAATTAATTGACAGGATTTCACTTGCTTTTAAAATAGGTAGCAACTTATGGTGACATTAATTGTTTTTATTTTTAATATGACGAATCAAAGTCTTATTCTAAAAAGTATAGTAGGTATAACATTCTTTTTCCTAATAATTTTATTCATCCATACACGATATAAATTACGTTTCTTATTTATGTCCGGTGTTCTATGAAAAGACAAGTTTTTATTTTCCGTTTTATTATGTGTACAACCATAACACAACAATTAGGCATTTTAAAGTCACAAAATACTAAAACCTATTATCATTGAATATAAAAACATGTTTGTACTAAATAAACTGTAAATACTTTGTCCAAATAAACACACAATATACTGTAACAGTATGTACCTACTGCGGTATTTGGCGTAGATGACGTCACTGCAGAGACATTAAATAAAAACTATTGAACTTCTGATTTTGTATTATATTTATTAATGTTATTTACAAACTATTGAAAATAACTTGCAAATGCCTTTAAGCACTTCATACTCGTTGAACAAAATCTGTACATCTGATTTAATGTACCTATAATTTTGAAACAATTAACTTTTTTGATTTTTAGATGTTTATTTAGTCCTTTATTTTTTTAATTGTCAGTTTCCAAAAATAATATCCAACAAGTGCTTATTAATTTGCCCACTGAAATAAAAATGAGCTCCGTTATGATTTTTTTCACTAAAATGTGAATTAAAGTAATCCGAATATTCGCACGTTCGTATGGTGTGTAGCACTGTCGCTCCGTGGGTAAAAGGCGCCTTTGTGCAAAGTTATATTTCAGCGCCCCCATGCCCATGCCATAATGTATGATTTGCAAATTAACACACTCTTTAAATTTTAAACTATACTTTTAATTCTTCGAAAAATGCTAAATTAATATATTGATGAAATATCCTTTGTTAAATTCATTGTTGTAATCAATATTATTATCTTATAATCAAAATCGTTTGATGTAATCAACAATTTCATAGTTATAGCTTGCAACATAACAATGTTAGAAAATTATCCGTCTAGCAGGATATTTATTTTATTTTTATCTACTAAATTCATTGTCGGATTCATTCTTGCAATCAATATTATTGAGCTATAACCAAAATATTCATTGTTGTAATCAACATCTTCACAATTATTATTATTATTATTTGAATATAACAATGCTAGAAAAATAACCATTTGGCAGGAAAATTATTTTACTTAAACTTAATTAGAGATATAATGCAAACAAATTTAAAAAAATATTGTTCACTTCTACACCTTACTGTGTAAGTTTTATTACATTTTTTTCTTTACGAATAAGAGCAGTTTGAAAAAAATATATTATTTACTGTCATGATATGGCACCCCTCGTGTTCAGGCGCCTTTGTGCGTAGCACAACCTGCCCACCCGTACGGAGCGGCCCTGGTGTGTAGATATTCATGATGAATTTCCCACTACAATAAAATGACAGATGACGCCGAAACAAAAAAACGATAACACTTTACAGCAGGGTGATGACATCCGCGCCACACTGTACTTGAGATTTTGGCACTAAACAGCCACTGATGAGAAAAAAAAATATTGCATACGTTGTCGCTTCTAATTTCCCCATATCATCTTGACAATTTCACATTGAATATCCTCCTCTACTTAATATCTGCCACATTCCATCATACTATCTCTTACACTCCATAATCCCTCTATTTTTGCATTCATTCCCCATGTATCGTACTTCCGCGTAGCCCATACTCTATGTTGGCTCTCATGCTGTGAGCCGGGCACGTCAGTTGGGATCAACGGAGTGCAGTGTCATGAAGTACAAGGCGGAAGTTGCGAGGGAGGCATTTTTGCCGCTGCTGACCCCAGGCCGAGTCAACACTCTGCCTCTGCGGTTCTCCCACCAAAGTCTACAAGAGTTGCTCTCTGTTAAGAAAACGAGACACTTGGAAGAATGTTTTGTAATAGCACAGTGTGCACTATGGTTTGATGCGTTTGTGGTAAATTGAAATTCTATATCCCGATATGAGCGTAAACGTCAATCAGATTGTTTCATCCCATTATGTACCTATACTTATAAAATATCTAAGAACGTATTGTATGCATTATAGGCGATGAGCACATTTTGAGCGTCAGCGCCTCTAACGACTACTTTGGTACCTTTGGGTATAAATTTTGATATTTCTAGAAGCTAATACAATTTACAATTTTATTTGGAGTTTTTGCTATTGTATATGAATATTATACATCATAGTATATTGAAATGAATAAACTAATTATTTAAAATGCTATGTGTGATGTGACTAATTCAAAAAAATCAGATGCCAGCGAAGGTAGGTATTGTAGCAAAAAATATAATTTTTCTCGTAATATGTGTGATTTCTGTAAACTATTTTATCATATTTAGTTTTATATTATATTTTATAATATTAGTTAAATATTACAAGATGCACCACATACGGAAATTACGATTAAACAATTGGAGAACTTGATGTTAGCATAATATACTTCTATTATATTCGTAAATTAATGAAGAAGATTCTTCATTAAAAATATACCAGGCTCTAAATGGAATCAGTGGCACAAGCTCGGAAAGGAAAATACACGAAAAATACGAACCCCGTGAATTTCTACATTCTACCTGACCATTAACATTACATGGTACATAATCTATAGTAATAGACCAAATATGTCAAAAATAGACTTCTATTTTATACAACTGCAAGTATTATATAATTTTAAGACAATTTTCTGCTTCTTGTATTATATCTTGTTCAAATATTTACTTAAAAAACAAAGTTTTGTACAATACATTGTTTCAATCATATGACCAATGTTTGAATTTTATTCATATGATAAATATATTTTACAATCAGAAAATATGTAAACCGAAATTCCTATTCCTCATATAATCTTCTAGGAAATTTGTAAAATTTGATACTTCAATCGGTCATTTTGTAGGAATTATTACATCCCCCACTGCCTCACATAATAATTTGACGTCCTATTATTCGCATTCATTGCAAATATTTTATAAATAGAAATTGCAAAATTATATTGACATAAAACATAACCTTGTTACGTTACCAAAACGACCCAAAACTTTCATTTTTGTCCGATGTCGGCGCTGTCTACATTTGTGCACACCGCCTGTAGATATATGATTTACTTATGTTTTTGATAAATTTCAATTAAAGATTCAATAAAGAGTAAAAATAAATGATTTTTTCCGTGACTGAGAGTAAAAGTCAATTTCTATGGTATCACAATTGAAAGAGAGTTTCATCATTTTGCGTCTAGAGAAAAATGTGAACATTATTTCCCTAGAGGAAGTTTTTTTACATCTTGCTAAGAGAGGTTTGGATTCATGATAAAAATCGCATATCTAGGTTTTAATGAATAAGCACGTTTTAAGGTTCTTATAATCCAATTTTAATATTTTGACGATGATGTATGTGTGTGTGTGTGTGTGTGTGTGTGTGTGTGTGTGCGTGTGTGTGTGTGTGTGTGTGTGTGTGAGTGTGTGTGTGTGAGTGTGTGTGAGTGTGTGTGTGTGTGTGTGTGTGTGTTGGAACGACGATTTCCCAATCGAACATTAATGGGAAGATTTGAAAAGGTTTTGGTAACAATTGGACAACCGGAAGTAGCAGATTCTTGAAAAAAATCTTCTATATATTATTTTTTGAAAATTTTTGTTCTTGCTAATATTGAAGAAAAATAAATTCTCTATCTCATATACAGGGTGTTTCGCGTAAGTCCGGCACCACGAATATTTCGTTTATTTTGAGAGATACAAAAAAATGTTAATAAGCAAAGTTAAACTAGACAAAGGGGCTTATAAGATGATCATAGCAGAAATTTTGTATCACTTCCGGTTTTAGCGGAAATGGGTACAACTTTAAATTTAGCATAGGGAATCGGTATTTTTACATTTTTTTTTAGAATATACATAAAATTAGCTTTACAATGATACCAAATTATCATACTTTTACTTTAACCATTTCAAAATGGCGACCATTTATTCTTAAAATATGTATTAATAAAATTCCATACAAAATAAAACATAGCAAGCTATGAAAACAATTTTATTATCTTATAACAAAAGAAAAGAATTTACCTACATTTGTGATAGTGACAATTTCTTGTAATAATTAAATAATTATGGCTCAAGTGAATTACACAAATGAAGAAATGGTTGATATGATTTTAATATGTATTCGGAGAATATCAAAGAAAATAATACCTCACGCCTAATTTATTTTAACTTCTTCTTTTCTTTTCGATACAGGATCATACTGTAGAAGGCCAGGGCAAGGACGAAAACGATGTACCAATCCAAGGGATGAGCGTTTTCTTAGGCAGTCTACTCTACGAAACAGGAGAATCACAAGTAATATGCTAAAAAATGAGCTTGCCGCTACTCGCAATCTCGTAATATCGTCTCGAACAGTTAGAAGACGTTTAACTGAATCTGGATTAAGTAGCAGAAGACCGACAAAAAAAACATTACTCACCAGAGAGCACAAAATTCAAAGATTGCGTTTTGCCCGAAATCATGAACATTGGACTGTTAATGATTGGAAGAACGTTTTATTCTCAAATGAAACGAGAGTTAGCCTCAAATCTCCTGATGGACATGAACGTGTCTGACGAAGGGCAGGAGACAGATTTGCAAGTTACAATATCACTCCAAGAGTCCCGTTTGGCGGTGACTCTGTAATGTTTTGGGGGGAATCTGTTTCAACGGCCGCACAGAGTTGGTCCCTATACGTGTGAAATCAATGAATGCGAATTATTATCTGGAAAACATCGTAGTCGCAAATGTAATACCATTTGCTCCTTTTGTGGGACCCAATTTTTTATTCATGCAAGATAATGCTCGTCCCCACATGGCTAGACAAGTTATCGACTACTTAAATGCTATTGATATTCCTTATATGGAATGGCCACCGAACAGTCCCGATTTAAATCCTATAGAGCATCTATGGGACGCTCTCAAAAAAAAGGTCCGAAGTCGTACACCCCCACCTGCCAACCACAATCAACTGGTAGAAGGAGTAATTACAGAATGGGAGAATACTCCCCAGCAAGTTATTGAAAATTTAATCTCTAGCATGCCAAGACGCATGAATGCTGTAATTAGAAGTAAGGGAGGGCATACACGGTATTAATATCGCGTTGAATCCACAATTTTTTTATTTTTTTTATTTTTGTCTGTTTTTGTGTTGTGCAATTTATCAACAAAAAAAGTTTTTAAGTCAATAATAATGTAAGATAAGTTCATATTTCGTTGATTTCGTTTGAAAACGATTAGATAAACCTAATTTATAAGTTTTTATTTCATTTTTATTATAATATTAATTCTAAAATTGTTATTATATGAATTTAATAAAGTGGTGCGTTATTTTGTCCAGGAGTTTATCTTGCCGAAGGATTCTTGGTGACATAATCGATACGGACGATATTGTTCGTTTGTACACCAAGGATTGTGTAGCATTGTTGAGGGAATTTAAATAAAAGGTAAGGAATTTGATTGAATCTCAATTTGGCCTGAAATTTGCTTTTACATTTTTGAACTTTTCCAATACACCAAAATATATGCTTCCTGTATACCAGTTCCTGCATTGACATTGTTGCAATCATCCCTGATATGTAACATTTCAAGAAACATAGGTTTGGAGTAATTTTGTTCTTCCAAAATCTTGAAATTATCCAGACCGAAAGTGTGTTTTAGTATATTGGAATGTTCAGCCACAACACATTATTTGTTCGCCATGTTGTTTTGCAATGTTCACTCATCTGGATCTTTGAATAACGTTTGGTTGTCCCAATGTATGTGGCTTGCAGTTTTCAGACCATCGTACAAAAAAAAAATAGTAAGCATTACGGGCAGTAAATGCTCATCTACCGGTATCGGACGTATTAGAAATCTCGACTTCGTCTCGATCTCCAAAATCTTCATCAACCGGTAGAAACACTTACTGACCTAATACTTAAATAACTATGTTCTTGTAAAAATAACGTTTTCCACCTCCCGGTCAAAGAAAAAATAGTATACACCTCAGGAAAAATGCCGTCAGGAAAATTATACATTTATCTCCCTTGGTGTATAATGTACGATTTACTTAATTCTTTGATAGTTCAAATAAACAAAAAACAAATTATACATGCACTAAAATGTTTCCTCAAATAAAGAAGGTACAAATAATGCCATAGCAAACTGATAATGTCATAATGCATTAAAGATGTACAAAAAAATTAATAACTATATACTTCATTTCACGTAAGTAAAGAGAGGGAGAATAATAAACATGCACATGATGTTACAATATAGATGAATGCAATAATGACCAATTGCACCAACTTAAATTTTAAACGTTTCTTACAATATTGCATCGAAATGAAATGCCAGCAATGCGTAATATGTCATGATGGTAGGTATATTTTTATATGTTTATTTTTATGAAATACCAAATGTATTACTACGCATTGCATTTGTTTGTTTAAGTTTCGCTTAAAATTTAAACCTTGTGGGTGCAACTGGGCATTGGAGATATGAAATAAATAATCCCAAAACATTTGTAAAGCAATAAATAAATTTCGTTATTATTTATTATTAAATAATTGTTATTAATATTATGATACCTGCCTGTAATTTCTTCATGGAATGTATCAATCTAGAAATACGTATCAGTATATGATTACATATTTGTATGTTGAAAAATGAAACCACAATCAAATAATGAAAAACAATATTAAATATCAATGTATGTACATATTTCATTACAAAACATATTCTTTTCCGTACAAATTCCTAAATAACATTATACAATGTATACAATACACTATTCCCACGTCATTTAAAGAGAAATGCCATGTATACATTCTTCATACCTCCAACACTAAATAACACCACTATATTTTATATACAACAATACATTACACTCTTATTTCTGATCTTACGCTTCGATATCCACTCCGTAATCTCTGTAACTTGATCTCGCTGGATTTTTCTCCACGAGAGTGCTCTGATAGCGCGCTTTGACATATGAGTACAGTTACCATGGAGATGAACTGTTTATATCAACAACGAGCGTTTTTACAGTAGTTATTGTATAGTTGATAGTGTATAGTGTAAGAGCAGCTTTACTGTTGTAATACTGTTACTACTTTATGAGATTTGTGGTAGATGGTAGATGAATACGCGCGTTGATGAATGCGGAATATTAAATTAGGTTTTATAAACAGTTAACCATATCAGGAACTGTTATTATAATATGAAAGGTTCAAGGTATGCATTATTTGCATATCAAAACATGATTAAAAGAACAGTATACTTAATGCTCTTAATAATAATAAAACAAATAAATCGGTTGGTTAATGCAAGACGAACCATTGTAAACATTTCGGAATTTTTGAAATGAGTGACTTAAAATTAACAAGATACTTAGTGTTATAATATCAAAACCTAGTTTTATTTTTCGGTGAAATAACATTCTGCACTATTAATTTTTAATACAAGTGTTATTAATTCTATTTGTAGCACCCGATTACGGGTATTTAAAAAAAAACAAAGAAGAAGAAGAGGAAGGAGAAGAAGCACTAAAGTCCTTCAATATTTTAATGACATGTGTACAGTGATAATCATAAACGAAAATATATCACGCATATTACTCAATACCCATTGCTTCAGTCTGCTCTATACGCAGATATCGGTAATGATGATAATATATTTGTACCGTGTGGACACTCATTGTTTGCCTGAGGAGTGCACCACAGGCCACAGGGGTCGCTTTTTTAATATTCGAAATAATTTTGGTCGGAATCAAACCCGGATCCCCAGATTCGCGTTCAGACGCGTAAATTCAATATGTAGAGCCACCTCAAAATTCACTTCTCGCACGGGGAATCCCCGCATTTTCTGTTTTGTATTTTAATTGATTGTAAAAAATATTTTAATATTGATTACATTGTAGTCCATTTTATTACACAGAATTATTTTTTCTCGTAGTCTTGTTTTACGTTTTGTTGCAATTAATTCGAATGTAAAATTTTACCAAAATATGCTCCGAAGGTGGAATGCTTGCTTGGTGGTCATCATTTTGAACAATTATTATAATATATATTACAAAAATAAATTAAATTATTTAAAAATTCAATGCTAAAAGTTAAAATAAACAGCCACAGCCAACTAAAATTAAGGTAAATAATTACACTTTTAAGAGCCCGTAGCTAATAAACAGTGCATTTCCGGATATAAGTTTATGAGTAAAAGTTAGTCAATTATGCATCCCCTCCGTCCACTATAAATTTATAACACATATTCATTTACACCCTGCATATTCAGTTTTTGTATATTTTAAACTAGCCGAAATAAATTGTATAAATTTATTTGTTGAAAATGTAAACCGGCCGAATTATTAAGCCAAACACGTTTATTATATTATATTGCTTCTTCTTCGACATTCATAATATAACCTTGGCGAAAGTATTAGGTAATCTTTGAATAATATATCTGCATTAAAAACTGAAAGATATTTGAAATGAATTTACCTACGTCATAATTTTGTGAGGTAAAAAATTACGATACTCAAGATTAAGAATAATTGTTATGTTATCAAACGGTTATAAAAAATACGAAATTAATACCTATGTCGATATTTTAGTGTTACACTGTTCAATTTTTTACTTTTAGCAAAAAAAGTAAATTAAACTTACGCAGTAATGCTGAGATATATTCATTTTAAATAAAAAGTAAATATTTATTTAATTATTATATAGAATTTTATTACTTAAGTAGAGATAAATTAATTTTTAACAAATAGGGTAACTGATGTGAGGACATGGCTCGTTGCAGATAAATTTTGGTTCATCATATAATACAATACAAAATGACGTTGCATATTTTTTCAAATTACTGTATTTATATCATACTATCCTTATCCTTACATAAGCCATCTGTCTTATCTTACAGAAAGTAAATCACTCAAATAACTTCCAACCGAGTTCGTCGCTTAGTTTGGCATCGCTATCCCCGCTTCGCAACTGTTCACTCCTTTATCTCACGTTTAATTACATAACAATCACTACATCTATCGCTAACCGTTGTTTCGTTATTTAATTCGCGTTCAACAAATTAAAAATGTTTCGAAACCGGTAGAAAACACAAATCATTAATTTTTGTTCGATCCGACTTTCGAATGTTTTAAGACATCGACACGCAATTGTTTCACAGCATATTTTGTTTCATGGAATTGTTTAACAATGACCCTGTTCAATGTATTCTCAGTGATACGTTTATTGAAATTGTAACTACGTTAAAAGTTGGCCTAGATTGCTATTGCAAAAAGAATGATATAATTTGATAAACTGTTACGACGATATAAGAAAATTCATGTTTTGCTTTAGTGCTTGAGGCAATAATATTCGTGTAAGATTAACAATTATGCAAAAAATTAATGTCTAATACTCTTTTTCACGCTTCAATTATATATTATCATGATTCTGGAATTCGACCAAAAAGCTACTAGAATGCTTACGGTTTGTCTAAGTTTTTATTTTTCATAATTCAAATTTTTATTAATAATATATATATATATATATATATATATATATATATATATATATATATATATATATATATAATTTCCTGCTTCCCTAATTATTGTAGGTAGAAAAGCGTCAAATAAAAGTTGTAGGGCCTAAAATTCTTCATATGAATCATTAAGCAAAATTAATTTTGTATGCCTTGTAACGTCAAAAATTAGGTATGAAAATGTCGAAAATCACCGCAAAAATAGCTTTAGCCATGGAATTGAAACCAAAAATTAACAAATGTTAACAATTTATCGGTCAAGCTAGGTTAATTTAATTTCATTATTATTTGTAAAATCTGTTCAAGTGAACAAATATCAATTTAAATTAACAGATAATTGTTAATAGAAACAGAAATTAGAAATAATATCTAATAAACATAAAAATATAAAACATTTATTATTTATTTTGTCTCAATTCCATGGCTATTGCAATTTTTGAGGTGATTTTCGACATTTTCATACCTAATTTCAGCCGTTACAAGGCATAAAAAATTAATGTTGTTTATTGATTCAGATGCTCTACAACTTTTATTTGAAGCATGTTTACTTAAAATAATTAGAGAGGTAGAAAATTAATAAAGTATGATTTTACATGTTAAAGTCCTATGTTCCGGGGTCTCGGTCTCCACTTTTGTATATACAGGGTGGTTATATATATATATATATATATATATATATATATATATATATATATATATATATATATATATGTGGTTCAATGCAAAAACAACCAACCTCAAAATTTCATAATTTCGAGAATGAGTGATTGAAATCAACAATAAACTTTCGTTTCTATTCTGTAATAAAGTGGTTAATTTTTTGCAACTGGCTAAAAAAATTATCCAATAGCTATTGATTTGATAACCAGAACTCATTTTTTATGTGTTAATATACTTCATTGGAAATTTTTTTAACGACTTGTTAAAAATTAACCACTAATAACTACTTTTACAATCTCCGGTTAACTGTAAGTGAAATAAACAATATTGAATCGGATTACGGACAGCATTGGGGATATTGGGGTTCTTAGTAAACAATTCCTAATTTAACTGATGTATGCCTTTGTTTTATTATTATATTACGACCATTGTTTTTACGTTATAAATTTAATATTTGTTGTATTTTTGCAATTTGAAACATGTGAACATAAACAAATGGCAAGCAAAATTACTAATATAACGCCCTTATAAAAATTATAACTCACATAACTCAAAATCGCACAGTAATAACAATAATTGATAATAGTTATTCAAAAGAGCATAAAGTATAAAACAATATCTAGTATTATATCATACTTGATAGTTATATATAGAAACAAAAAAAAAAACTGAAATTTTATATTTTTCCAGATATCTATTATATCATATCTATTATAGTATGTTGTTCTCGAGATTCCCATGTTGAATGTTAGTCATGTTATCCTGAACACTGTATATTTTATAAATTAACTATTAAACTGTAAATTTTTATAAATTACCTTTTTTTCCTAATTGTTAGGTGCCTCGATTATGTTGTACACAGAAAAATAATTCACAAATTAATGCTTTATATAAAATACATCATTTACTAAGAAAATTCATTAAATAACTAATTACGAAAACTTCATTTACTAAAACATCTTTTATTCCGTTTCTACTATTGAAATAAATGTTAATTCATACGTAAATATTATGACTAATTATTATGACTTTATTAATATTGCGTGTTTCAAATGAGTAACAAATATGTGCATATGTAAGTTGTTATATAATAATTGCTTGTGTAATAAATGCTTTTTAATTATTTGTTAATGTGTTGAATACATATGTTTAATTTAAAGCACTGATTACTGATAACCTAAAGGCTGATGTAGTAGATATCAAGTAATATTTAAATTGAAATAATTGAAGAAGAATTAGCAAAGAATGTTTTAGTGCTACCATAAATGTTCTTTGATAGTACCTACATGAGTTCATAAGTTGAAAACGATTAAAATGCTATGTAGACAAATAGTAAAGGTTACATAAAAAATCGATAAAATTTAAACTGCTATATAATACAGCCGTGGCCAAAAAACAACCGGACACCAAAAAAAAGTATTTTTATCGACTTATAACAAATGAAATGTGGGTTTATTCGTTATTTTTATGTAAAAATATAAACAACTGATCTGTAAAGTAAGATTAGAAAATAAAACAAATGTAGCAAACACTTTATTTATTAAGAAAAGGACAGAAAACTAAATCTGTGCAAAATTATCTGTTTTCAAAAATTCAATCATAATTCTTCAATTATCGTTGGTTAAAGACTCTTGGTGTATAATATATTGTACTCTTAGTACTTTAACACTGAAAGTAAATAAATTTGTGACAATTCAAACGGAAAATACAAACTGAACAGAAACTTCAAGTTCAAAACATCATTGTAGCCATGGTTATTCCCAAAAGTACTACCCGTAATCCGAATGGGCGTTACTATCAAATAGGAGAATACATCAGATGACGAATATCAGGAACACTGTGCATTGCAAACCCCTTTAAACATCAATTCATAGCAATATTTGTACTACAAGACTGGGTCGTTACCAACTATTGTCTTTTCCAAGTGGTAGATACTCGTGAAATTTAAATTTCTGCAGGATCCGTTCGCTGAAAGTTATGCAAATATTGTTTAAGGTAGTTATATCGTGAAACCATTATTTCCAGAATTAATTGAAATTTTAAGTACATCTCATCTGAAGTATAATCTACCTGCTCTCCAAATTTTAAAACAACTGACCACGCGGTACATGAGATATTTGAAATTAATTTTGGCCTTTTTAACACGTGAAGAATAGGAAATGGCAAAATAAACACAACATTTTAAATTATAACTTTTATATCCATAATGACATTTAATCGAAAAACTAGTATGTTATAGTAAACTAATTAACGGATTTTATGTAAAAATTAGAAAATTATTTACCAGATTTAATTTTATTGCCTCTAGAAAATTATAATCTGAAGATACGATAAATAGGTAGAATTATACTTGACAGCCATGTACAAGCGTTTCAGATGGAGTATCAGTTAAGTTAGCGAATAAGAGGTGATCTTTGGTTAAAGGAATTTCAGACGTACATTCGAAAGAAATATTTTTTAAATTGGTATTTTACATGAAAAGCATGAAAACTTTAAACAGTATAATACTACTTTTGTAATTTTAAGAAAGAAATATATTAATTTGTTTTGCAGTTTCCATTTGTAGTTTAGAATTAGTATTATCTTAAAATATCTTATTACTTTTATACCCGAATGTATTAATAAATGTCTAGATGCGACGATGCCACAGTTATTCTTCAACATTGAAATACAACACGTGTGTATGTGTTAGTGCGAGTGGTACAGTTAAAAAAAAAAACTTTTCTATGGAAAAATAAAGAAAATTCATCTGTTACAGTGTTTGATATTAGGTTTTAACTATTTTGATGCAATCTGTGTATATAATATAATGTTAGAAAGTATAAGTTATTGCAAATATAAACTACATTAGCTTAATTTTTATTTTGAACATAGAACAAATTTTTGAATAGGTACACTCGAGTGACAAGTACCTTAAGTCCTAGAATGCCCAGCTTTGCTACTACGTTTTGCACGAGAACATGCAGAATAGACAATGGAGTACTGGAACTCCTTATTGTGCAAATATGAATCCCGTGTTCATTAAATGAACAAGAATGCGCGAGGTGAATGTCAGGAGAACCTTTTTCAGAATATTGCATACCCTGATAAACATTATTTGACCGTGGTAGTAAAATGGCATAGGCTGGTATTTCGATATATTGAAATATTAAGCTTGTTTCGATTAAATATGGTGCTTTGGCGGAAGTTCTGTAAATTAGAAAATGCACAGCTGGCTCGGTAGTATCTTTTATACATTTGTTCTCGAAAATTTTATCTTAAAAATTGACAACATGCGCCCTAACTTTGCACACACAACAAAGCAGCATTTAAAATAAGTTAATATTCGATTATTACAATGGTCAGACCGCTGCCCTAACTTAAATTCCTTCGAAGAATATGGGATTACATTAAGTCAAAGTGTCAGCATCGATAATCCGTACCAAAAACAATTCTATATCTAAATGCACCTCGTTCAGAAGAATGGAAATATAATTAGCACGAAGAGTTACCGATTGTCTTGAAAGTTTACCAAACCATGTGGTAGAAGTCTTTACAGTTCCGAGAGGCAATACACACTATTACTTACTCAAAATTAATCGTACCTTAGCTATGAAACCTAATTAATAAAGAAAAATAATTTTGTTACTTTTGTTCATTTTTTTTGTTTCAGTAACTTTTCTTAATAAATAAAGAGTTTGCTATTTTTTATTTTTTTATTTTACTTTACAGATCAGTTATTCATATTTTAACAAAAAAAATAACAAATAAACTCATATATCGTTTGTTTCAGGTCGATAAAACCTTTTTACCTCTCGCTAAGAGAGGTATTGGATTCATGCTAAAAATCGCATATCCAGATTTTATTGAATAAGCACGTTTTAAGGTCCCTACAATCCGATTTTAACATTTTTACGATGATGTCTGTGTGTGTGTGTGTGTGTGTGTGTGTGTGTGTGTGTGTGTGTGTGTGTGTGGATGTGTGTGTGTGGGATGTTGGAAGGACGGTTACTCAAAAACTATAAGACTTAAAATTTGTTTAACAACGTATTTCCCAATCGGACATTCATGGGAAGATCTGAAAAGGTTTTGGTAATAATTGGACAACCGGAAGTAGAAGATTCTTGAAAAAAAATCTTCTAAATATTATTTTTTGAAAATTTTTCGTGGTAATATTAAAGACAATTAAATTCTCTATCTGATACATTTAAATATTTTATTATATATTCCATAGATTTAGAGATAAAAGAAGTATAATATATAAAATAATCTGTTGTAATAAATTTGACAGCCGAAAGAATGCCATGAAAAATAGTTGATAATTTAAATTATTTGTAACTGACAGATAAATGTCAGTGTCAGAAATAATGAGTAATGAAAGAAAAATGTACTTGGAGAATCCCTTAGTTCTTGATCTGTGACTATTATGGAGATGACAAGTCTAGGTTGAAGGACTTAAATTTGTTTCAAACATTATGGGACAATGTACACCAGTACTATAGACTAGAGTAACTTTGAATTGCGAAAAAGCTATCAAATTCTTCTCAAGTAAGTTGTAAATATTGACAAAATTACACATCGATATAAGAATAATCGGAGTGCAATCTATCCGTCACTTTATTAAAGGGAATTAGTGTTATTTAGATATAACATGTATGAAAAAATAAAATGTAAAAGAAGATATGTAAGAATAGATGCACAATCCATATATACATTTTAGACCGCCCAAAATTAATGTTTTTACTAGAAGAATATGAAGAGAAAGTAAACAACGTTGTTCGAATTGAAAATTGCAGTTACCAGCCTAATATTTATATATGGTAAACTATACTTTGTAATTTATTGTAACATAATTTATGGTAAAATATCTTCATGTTGAGACATGCTATTATTGAATAATAAAGAAGTTTATACGTCATAGATTTATATGAATATATTATTTGTATTTATAAAAATATTCTTTGCTTCATGCATACAGCCAGGTAAAATATACGGCGAGAGGTTATGTGCTGGCCACATCAGATTTTTTTTTTAAGTGTCCGGTTTTTTTTTGGCCACGAGTGTGTATACGATATTATTAGAAATGAAATTTGCTATATAAGAGTATATTGTGCTATAAATATATAGAAAATTAATAACGAAAAATGTTGATGGTTTTTAACTTTCATCGACTGTTTTCGTCAGTATGTGGATATTTTTGTGTTGCAACTTTTCTAAACATGAAATAACCTAACGCACAAAACTCGACAGTTTTTCAAATAGATTCACGAATTTTCAAAACAAAACCTAAGTCTGTGGAACTCAAATTCAAGAAAATTGAAACGTTATATATAAATACTCTGTTTTTGCATAATTGACACTATAGTTTTTTCTATACAGCGTTTATTTCTTCTTCTATATAGCGTTTATCTACTCTATTCTGCGTTTATCCATTTTAATAGCGTTTATTCATTCCATATAGCGTTCTTCCATTCTATTAATAACATTTATCCATTTTAGCATTTGTTGTTTTTATTATAGCATTTATTTTATTTTCTTATAATGTATTATTTATTTAGGTGCCATAAATTATGTGTCCCAAATATAAAGAGACTTATTGAACATGCGGTATTTTATGTATTATGGTACTCTTGTTGAAACATACGAACGTGTACTTATCATGAACCTATAAAATACCCATAAAATTTTATAATTCATCATAATGTACCACGTACCACGTGTTCTTTTACAAACAAATATTTCTTTCTTATTCTTATTCTCGTCCCGTCTTCCTGAATATTTGACAGAAAACGACCGCACGCATTTCAACAAAATCTCATAAACGTAAATATATAATTCCACGAAACCCGGGCTTCCGTAATATTTTTACGATTTCTTATCTTTTATCGCCCTTTCGTTTGTCAGTTGTCTTACACAACCGTAACACACTTGAGTTATATTCTGATTAAACATTCGAACATCGTCGAGTAGCTTACGCACAACGCACATCCTGCATATAAAAACAAACGAATTTCGTGGCCTTCTTGATGGCAGATGTCAAGAAGAAAAAAAATTAATAAAAGAAGTATATTTTTATACCCCGAACTAAGTATACATACAAAATTTGTATATAAGAAAAGAGTTTTTCAGTTTCTGCAGTTGCACTTTCATCAAAAACTAACCTAACTATTAATATTTCAATGATATTAGTACCTTCTTTGTTCGAGGAAATATTTTGGCGATGATTTGTTTTTGATTATTTTGAGAAGAAAAGAAAAAAATATTTGTATTTAAATTTAATTTATTTTACTCTTTGCCGAATCTAAAACAGTTTGAATTGTTCAAAATAATCAAAAATAAATTATATTACATATCAGGTAAACGTCAAAATATCAAGTTTTCAATACAGAAAATGCTTTACCTATATTTCTTATTAATCGCTTTATCGCGTATTTATAATTAAAACATTAGAAACCACTGCATATCAGGAAACATTTCTTATTATTACATTTCTCTCATTTATAAACGTAAACAAAGACTTATACTAGTAGTTGCGAATTCTTGTGAAAGATTTACAACTAGCGATAATCAGTGCATAGTATGAAATATTGCATAGTAAGCGGCACAGCCATAAACAGGAAGCCTGAGTCACAGATCTAATCAGAGGATATCCTTTGGTTACTCGTACGATGCAGGACTATCGCAATTCTTTGTTGATAAACATTCTTATCAGGGATACAACTACTTTGCATTTATGAGCAAATTACTATAAAGTATGGAAAACCAAACGATTATTGAGATATTTGAAAAATTTGTTTTTTGATAATTGACAGTAAAAGTTCAATTTTTTGACTGCGAACAGTCTGTAAAATGGCACTTTTACTGCCTACACAATAAAATATTTTTACTGCCTATTATTGCTATTTACATAGCAACCACTCAACAAGCACATAGCAACCGATCAACAAAGGTATATCAACATAATTTGATGGCGACTTTCAAAACTGGTATTAAAATCACTAAATTAATATATTTTAAAATCGTCAAAAAAATAATATGTTCAACATGCACTAAACAGAGATTTACCTCTTCGGCAGCATTCAATGCCTTGGCTTCGTCTCGGCAATGAAACGGCAGCCTCTGCTGTAAATCTGGTATGTTATTGCATAGTTAAACAAATAACCATTAGCAGAACTTAAGATAGATATGAATGATATTTTCCAATTTATTATTAATTTTGTATGATTCAGTAACAAATCAAATTGATATGTTATTTTTATTTTTCTACATAGTGATCCTCGTTATCATACACCTTGTCAGGGAGGAATATGTCAAATTTCGGGAGTGTAAGCTATACATAAATATATGACTAAAAACCATAAAATTGTCCTATGTTTCGAGTTACAGTGTCGTTTTTAAATATTTAATCTATAATAATTTTTCAAATATATATTTATGAATCTCCAGACATATTTTGACTCGTTTCCCGACAGCGAGTGTTACTCTTTCGAATTAATTTTAATGTTTCTTGATGCGAACCGCAACATTCAAAATACAATGAATTTCTGCATTTTGATTGTTCACTTTGTTTTGTGCACCCCAATTGCAACTAACCCCACAAACAAAGGTCTAACGGGGCGAGGTGATATGTGGCATTGTTTATCTCTTTTAAACAATAAAAAATCTGATGTGGCCAGCACAATACCTTCCGTCAAACCTGTGTATTATGTACAAATTCCATTCATAAAATGTCTTGCAAAAGATTATAAATTTCCAGTAATATTATTTCATGCAAATGGCACTTGACACTAACATTTTCTTCTTCTTTAGCTTTTCCCATTCGTTAGGGGTTGCTATTTTTTATTTTTTTATTCCATTCATTTCTATTTTGCGGGTCATCCTCGTGTCAAAATGTTTCATTCAAAATTTATTTTTTTGGTATTTTATGATTCCTTTTCTCGACAACTGAATTCCACACCCCTGATAATAAATATACCACATGAAATAAGAAAATCATGAAATTTTGAATGAAAAATTATGACATTTGTCAGTTATGGACGTAATTAATAGCTGCCATTTTGGCACGGGTCCACATATATGCTTGCCAAAGTCAGCAAAGTCACGTCACTGCACTCGCCCTACACATAATTTTTTTTGCAAAAGATCCTATATTTCTAATTAAATTATTTCATAAACAAACTATTCGCATTGCACTTGACACTAACATCTTCTTCTTCTTTAGTTTTTCCCATTCGTTAGGGGGTCGCTATTTTTTATTTTCTTCTTCCACTAATTTTTGTTTTGTATGTCGTCCTCATTCAGTTCCTTTTCTCTCCTTTCATATTATATTTGGTCTTCCTATGTTTCTTCCAACTTCTGTTATAAGCTATTCATTCTTCCAATATACTCATCTCTCCTCATGACATGTTCAAACCAATGTAATCGTCTCTCTTATATCTTTCTAGAAACGCCCAACACTAGAGTTATTTTCCTTATTCTTTCATCATTTACTTTTTATTGATATTGACATCTTTCAATTTGAATTACCTGAATATATTAGCAGTTTCCATGGTTAAGTTAGCACAGCTGGCTGATTTAATAATAATAATAAATCTTTATAATAAATCTTTATTACCCAATAGGATGAACCCAATTACAGAGTAATAATACAGTATATATATAAAGAGATCTAATACAAAGAAAAAATAAATCAAATTAATAAATTACTTAACTTACTTTTGAATACATTCAAGTTATCCTCAAAATCTAATTCAGAGCACACTGAATTATAAATGCGACACATAGCGTTAACTGGTGAGTTATAATAATAATTTGTCCGGGAAAATTTACAAAGAAATGTGTTGTTATTTCTAGTACTACAAACATTAATATGAAAATTTAATTGAGAAAGCAATTCACTATCGTCAACTTGATAATTAATAATTTTGTACAAAAATACAATTTGTTGTTTAATATGCCTAATCAATAATGGTTCTAGAGTGAAGGTACTAAGAAGAGTTACATAATCGGTATTTGGCCAAAAATTAAACAAACGATTATGAAATTTTATAATTTTTATAATCTTTATAATTCTTTAACTCCATATCTGTTGAATATGAAATATAAAATTCAATCAAATCGTATGGATAATAATATATTCTTTAAGTTATAATAAAATTTAACTGAGTTTTTCAAGAAAAACTGTAAAATTTTTCAAATGAGGATACTTACGGTTGACCAATTAGAACCAAAATCTAATCAAGTCTGCATAAATGGTTGTAAGGAAGAGGAATATGCATATGTATTGTAAAGACCATAAAACGTGCTTATTCAATGAAAACTCATCACCTTCCTTACCTAGAGGTGACGGAAGGTAAAAATGAATCACAGGAAATTGTTTGACAATTAAAATGTGCTACACTACATCATTGACCTTAAACGTGTAAGGAACTGTAACTCGAAAACAAATGAAAATCTGAATACAACTTTTCTCCATCATTATTTAATTTTGGGAAAATTACTCATTTATCTTTCATCTCATAAATCCATTCGTCCTTGCTATTTGGAGTGTTTTAATAATGTATCCTCCTTCGAATAGGCTGTTTCAATAAGTATTAACAGTTATTTATATCTCTCAAACAATTAAATTTATTCGAAATTTCAGTTTCACATTCTCAAACCACATATCTGCGGTTAAAACTACGCTATAAGACATATTACATAGTATATTCTGGGCGAAATATAAAGTTTTACTAGGGAGTGTATTACTATCATTTGTTTTCTATCATTCCTGTTAAATCAATATGGGAAAAAAATTAAACACATTACTTTAGAATAAAAATTACAAAGTTACATCTAGTTTCACTAGTTTACAACTTCTGAGTCAACTTTCATGAAGCCATCGTCAGAAGTCGGCCAGCACAACAAGTAACTACAGACGCGTTTCGCACTTATTGGTGCTCTTCAGTGTGGTGTAACCTGTGGTCTTTGTCCGGTCCTCAGTGAATGGACTCCTGGAGCAGAGACAATGACTCGTTGTGCTGGCGGTGATCATGGTGATCATCTACGATGGTAAAAGCCCTGTAGAGGTATGTTAATACCAGCAGAGCCATCTACCGAGAGATACTTTGACTAAAGTCAGAAGTAATTTTTATTATATTGATTGTTTCACGGATAAATTCGCAATTTGCTTTTTGCAGTTTGCACTTGTCTCTGCTCCAGGAGTCCACTCACTGTGGACCGGATAGAGACCACAGGTTACACCACACTAAAGAGCACCAATAAGTGCAAAACGCGTCTGTGGTTACTTGTTGTGCTGGCCGAGTTCTGACGATGGCTCCATGGAAGTTGACTCAGAAGTTGTAAACTAGTGAAACTACACGTAACTTTGTAATTTTTATTATATTGTTTGTTTCACGGACAAATTCGCAATTTGCTTTTTGAAGTTTGCACTTGTATTACATTACTTTAGCAATTAACAAAATAAAATTTTACGTGTCATGCAAAATTTACTCTTTTGGAGTTGCGAGCTGTTCTTATGAGGGTAATGATTTGTATAAATTAAGTTATTCGTTAAATGAAGCCATTATTATTCAAAGTATAAGGGAATTCATAAAAATGTACCATTTCAGAAATCATAAATAACAAAAACTAATTAATAGTTTCAGTAAATAAGAGCATAATTATATCCATAATTACCATAAACTATCTATATCAGTCAATTAATTTTTTATTCCTCGAAAATGATTCTATGAAAAATTATAGCACCAGAAACTAATTTAATTTACCACAACGCTGTTTTTATACCCAACTAAATTAATTAAACCATTTTCGGTTAATTAATTTCTCAACAAACATAAAAATGTCGCTGGTTTATAAAAACCAGTAACTTTACACTGAGTATCACTGACGTCAAAACTCAGAAAACCTGAACAAATGCTACGAGAACGTCTGAGCATCTCCGGTTGGAGTTAGGCTTTTGTTTTCTGACTGCAGTTCATCCTAGTTATGTAACAGTCGAACGCTGTCGAAGAAAAACGAGGTCAACTTCGTGTTTAAAACATTTGCTTGTATGTTTTTTTCTTGAGATTTAAAGATCTTACCGACGGTGAATACTAAATGTTAATTGTATAGTAAAAGATGCTAATTGTGTATTCAGTGCTTTGTACTTAATTTATATTTATAACCTACTTGATGGTTAAGTTTCTTTGAAATTTAATACCTTAATGCCTATAAATTGATTTTAATATTGAAAAACAAGCAAACATAAAGTTTATAGAGAAAAGTGGACATTTAAACCGTCCTTATTCCTTAGTTAAAACTATAATATTTATTCTACACAATATAAGTGAAATTATAAAAAAAAAAATATGAATTTTACGAAAAACGTTATTTTTCAATATTTTCTTTTAAATATATGACAACCATTGGCTTTTTAAACTCTTTAAAAAAAAGTATCTGGCTGGCAAAGACTGCGTCGATGTCAATAAATAAGTAAAAGTACTAAACTATTTTAATTTTTTCAAAATGAATAAAATATTAATAAACGAAGTTATTGCTTCTTGAAACAAATATTTGGTTGAGTAACTTTACATATTTCAATATTATGGAATTCAAGGCTAATTAATATACTCAATAATCAAATTAAATATTAACCCTAACCTTAACCTTCTATTGGTGGCGTAAAATTTATGTTAAATTACATGTAAACTATTTTAATTTTTGCATAATAATTTTTGATCAAATTCTTTGTTTTACATGGTCAATTGCCAAGTTACGTATATTTTTATTTTGTCATCTATGTATCCACAGTTCACACCACGTTTCAAACACTTATTTCGCCCAAAAACAACTGCGACATTTTTTTTAAATTTTTGTTTAACAACACATGAAATGTAAACTTTTTTTAATGAAAACCCTAAATTACCAAAATTTAAAGCAAATGACCTTTAAAATTAGGACATGTCCTATTTGACAATTTTTGACATCGTATGGGTACCTTAAGAAATATATTTATCACTGTGTAATAGCTGAAATTGCGTTATAAAATACAAAGTTGTAAAATGCATGCAAATTTACGATAATGTAAAACAAGCTTAAGAGAGTTAGGGAAATTAAATTTACTCAATATGTCCACCGTGCCAGAGGTCCTAATAGCCTTTTTCTTAGAGAATAGTTTACATGTTGAGTAAGCACTCTCTGAAAAGGGCTATTAGGACATCTATAATGGTTGCCATGTTCAGGGGCGTCGAGACGCAAACCAGGGCCCAGAGCCTAACATTTTTAGGGCCCCTTCCATTTGTAGCTGTGAAATAAAAAAAACCACTTTTGTTAGTCATATAATATGTATAATACAAAGTAAGAAATGGTTGAAAGAATAAAAATAAACATAAAATATATATTATTTGACCATATGAGAAAAAATACTTCCGGTTGACCCCCGCCCTCCATCTCAACGGGCCTGGACATGTTTACGGCTTCGAGTAAAACTTATTACAGGTATTGAGAACATTGTTTTCAAAATACGTATGTATTAAGTTTTATTTTCACTTAATTTTATAGTTAAGGGTAATGTTTAATTTTATTACCAACATATATTCATATACCTAGAGGGTGAACACAAGAGAATTAGTGACAGGCATATAATGTGGGAAAACAGTGTTTTTCAAATACGTATTATCGGTTCCGTAAAACTGTATGGAGTGACACTGTTTTAGAGAATCAAATTCTTATTTATTTATTTTTTTTAAGTGAAAACTACATATTTTAAATTCACAGCTTTAGCGACCGAGTCAACTTAATTTAAAAACGTGGTAATATTTAGTATGCGTTATTTTTGATGTTACTTATGGTCATTTGCACCAACTAGGCTTATATTTTTAAACTAGGTTTAAACAAAAAAATGCAAATCGAAATTTTGACAGTAATATATTATAAATTCATTTGACATTTCATTTCGATGCAATATTGTCAACTTAAGCCAAGGTTAATATTTAAATTACGTTGATGCAACCGGCTATCAGTTTTACAATTTACTCGTTGTTCATTTTTTGAATTAATCCATACTAACTAAATTCATAACAAAAGCATAAATTGGTGTCTAAAAAATTCAGAGTTTTATTTTCTAAATCTTTATGTACCACATATTAAACGCCTATGTTACGGTCGTGTTTCGTGGTCACCCTGTGTAAATTATATTTAGATCCCTTTAAATTAAAAAAAACCTTCCTGTCTATCTGAATGTGAAATAAAGTTTTGAGTATAAATTTATTGTAAAAAAAATAAAACGTACAAGTAATTTAAACCTTATGACTATATTGAAACTTATTACTAGCAGCAGCAGTATGCAAAAAATCCTACAAGATGCTTATCGGATTTACTGTCTGCAACCTCCAAATTCAAATTCCAACACTATCAAAATAGATGATAATCGCAGCGATGCGATGCAAGATTCCAATCTAACCGTACCGACAATTACGTCAAAATCACGTTACCTTAGGAAAAAAATACTATCGAGGTCAATGATAGCAGCCGAAAAACTACTCTAGGATCGTAGTAGGCTACTAAGAATATCCCGCATGCGCAGTAAACAAAACACCGTGCGAGTGTGTTTTGTCTTTGACTACGCGTAGATTCGACGGGATTATGAGGATTGTCTTCGAAGGAGATAATTGAAGAGTATGAAGGTGAGAATTGATGAAATTGCGGAATCCCGGATTTGATGAGCGGTTGGATACTGTACGCTGAACTAGAGGGCAACAAACTGACCGTCTACACATGACGGGAACTCGCCAGTGGCGTACCGGACTACATTAAATTAGGGATAAAGACTTTAATTTTATTGCCTTCATCAAAATTTATAAAAAGCAGCTTTTGCGGTATTATTGTAAACTCTTAAATAGATTTGTTTTATTTATGGCACAACTCGTGATAGTAAGTTTTCAAATTTATGAAGAAGAATTCATAAATTATGTGTTAAGCAGCGTACATACATCATAAAGTAGGGACAAAGTGTGTCGGCACCTTTGAAGTTCGTATGGCTAGATCGAATAACCTTGAATAACGTTGGCAGGAATTTCCGAAAAGTGCTACGAGATGGAGACACAGTAATATTGTGCAAAATTCAAATTGGACGAAAAAATTTTTAGATTAAAATTAATGCAAGAGATTTAAACAAAATTCTCATTTCTTTTCTTGAAAATGAACCCCACACACTCTGTAGTATGAATTATACAATGACATTCCAGTGGTTTGCATTTCTTGAATTAAATCATACCGTTGACAAGATGTAACCCATTATTACAACTATAACAATGTTTATAATGATAAAAATATATTTATTTATGATTATTTTCATAATAAATACAAATCTGCGCAATATCTTCACAAAATAGCGTATTTACAATATATCATACCGTTTAAAATCCTTTGAAAATCTAAATAAAGATGTATTTTTATGAGTATATGTCCGTAGACAAATTCTCACAGAACACATGTTTTTAACAACTTTACACATTTTTACTAGAAAACAAAACAAGTAAATCACGGGAAGATGAAATCCCAAAGAATTTGTGGTTAGAAAATTGTTATTTTGTAAACAAACAGTGCTGCTTTCCGAACGGATTTATGTAGAAGCTACAGCCAATATCGCGCATGCGCATACAGATTTGAATTGTAAAATTTCATTGCTTTTCCTTACTTTATGATATATGTACGCTGTGTTAAGTGATCTCATTATTGCAAAGTGATGCGAAAATGAACCAGCATATATCTTCGTTAATAAAGGAGATAGCGATTATCTGCAAATAAGAAAATAAGCAGATAAGAAAGAAGCATACTATCAGTTCCGGTTCCGCAGTAAGTGATACCAACATTGAAATTTCAAACACAGCATTATTTTAAAGAGTACCTACACAAAATTTGCTGTGTAGTAGTGGTAAATAAATAGTACCTTCGTTGTATTATGAAATAATGAAAAGAGTAACGTTTGAAATATGAATATATATTGAATGGAAAAGGTCAAGTACGTGAGTTTTTATGGTTTTTGTCCATGGGTGATAGTATATTACATCCGAGATGGGATGTGTTTCATTACAGTCAAAGGCTTATGCATTTTAGGTTAGATACAGCAAGAAACTTTAATGAAACTTCCACCGAGGTACTTATATTACTTTATTCACAATCATCCTCGTTTTAAATCAATAATTTTCAAAATAAATAATTGAGTTTTAAGTTAACCTTAACCCTACATAAACATTTCCAATCCATGATGTGGAAGCGTGATGAGTCATTTCTCACCCAACAGATTGTCATTGCAGCACCATTGCAGTTAGGAATGACGTATTTCCCAACCTCTGAAAGGTTAGGAATCGACATATTACTATAATGGTTGTGAATAAATACATTTATATAGCTGTACCTGCACAACAGAACCAATAAAACAAAATTTACACTCTCTTGATTTACCTATAAAACATTTCAAACATTTTTTACATACTCGTATAATAAGATACAATTTCTTGTTTTCCACCATTATAAAGCAAAATTTGTGCATTTTTCAAAAATATACTGTTCCAATTGAAATTTCAATTTTATACATCTGAACCGGAAGTAATAAAACGGTTCTTGATGCGATATCTATTACTCATATTGTTTATAGTGAATTTGCTTATTTGAAGATAAAAACCGATATATTTTCTGGTTCATTTTCGCGTCATTGCCGTGTATAAGACATTTTTATCGTATTTATACATCATGGAAAATATGTATATATGGCCTAAAGTTCTTGTTTATCTGTTTTATAACTACCTACCCATTTTTTTTTTATTATTTATTAATGAAAATATATTTTGAAAATGTATTCATACGAACATAATCAAAAGTATGTCGATAAGTTTAGTATTAGTTAGTATAGAAATGAAGTTTTCTTTGAATTGCTTCAATAAACTGTTTTCTTCTATTTTTCCATATTTATTATGAAAATATTCATTGGAATCGAAATCGGTATTCTGAGTAAACTATGACAAAATATTTATTCAAAAATATCCTTGCAATATTGGTAAATAATTAAGCATTTATTTGTAATTTTATTTCAATTCGATGTCTACCACTACTAAAAAAAAAGTGCAATATTTATATAATTTCAAATTCTGTTTTATAGATTACAAAACATGCAAAATAAAATCTGATTAATGATTTAGATGTACAGTAGACACCCGGTATATGTATAAGAATACAGTGAGTATGACTCATATACGGGTATAACAATAAACTTTATATTTTCAAAATTTATGATTCAAAAAATAAATTCTACCATGCTATGACGCAAAAAAAATAATTGCAAGAGAATAAAAAAATGTAAAATATTCAGTATTTAAAACCACTCATATGTGATATTATGTGTAGAATGAAAGAGTTACCGAAGTATGAAATAACTAATGAATATGCATGAAACAACAACAAAAGAACCATCAAAGATAAAGAGACATGATAGTTCTATTTCTGTTATAATTAGGATGATGATATGCTTAGCATTGCGAAATAATCTGCAGCGAGCTGTTAGTTAATTGAAAAAAAAGTAAATATAATTATTGCCAATAAAATTTATAAATAGTTGTATAAAAAATATAGTGTATCGTGTACAAAAAGGTACGAGTAATGGCAAGAAAATTGATCGCGGAAAAAAATAATCACGAGGAAATTTGATCACAAGAACATTTGACCGTTAGGAAAATTGCTTTCTAGAAAATAGGTCGCTAACAAAATTTAACACCGATAGATTAATCGGGGAAAAATTAGTTTCCAAAAAAATGTTCACATGGAAAACTAGTAATCAATAAATTGATTTCAAGGAATATTAATCGCTAGATATTAGATCGTGCAGCAAAACAAATAAAACTTTTAAATTATTTAACAGTATTTCTTTTCGTATTAATACTGTTTTTACACCGTTTTTAATTTCTTTTTTTTATTTTTAATATATCACAAAAATTAAAATTTTATTAAATAAATCATATTTGCCATGCTTTCCATATTGATCAATTTTCCAAAACATTCTGTTTCTATTATACATAGGTATGTATCAGGGTACGAAGGATATATATTATTGATATATATCATGTTAGATATATATGATATATACATATATCTCAGTATTTTACGTTGATATATATCATACATATACAGGTGTTAAAAATCTGTTGTGGCCAGCACAATATCTGAACTTACCTATAGCTTCAATTGTGTTTTTAGATCCGTAAATATTTTTCACATAATTTATAAATATGAGAACCGTCAACTTATAAATCGAACCCACTTGCTTGAGATCAACAAATTTGTTAATTTTGGTTATTAAGAAATTAATGACTTTTTAAATCAATCATTAAATTAAAAATCGGTTGTGGCCAGCACAAAATAAATTTTCTTGCAAAATATTCTAAATTTCTAGTAAAATTATTTCATAAACAAACTATGCAAATTGCACTTGACACTGACATCTTCTTCTTCTTTAGCTTTTCCCATTCGTTAGGGGTCGCTATTTTTTATTTTCTTCGTCCACTCATTTCTGTTTTACGTGTCGTTCTCATTCAGTTCCTTTTCTCTCAAGTCTTCCGCAATACAGTCCTTCCATCATATTTTTGGTCTTCTTCTGTTTCTTCAACCTGCTGTTACTAAGATATTCATTCTTCATCCAATATATTCTTCATTTCTCCTCATAATATTTTCAAACCAATGTAATCATCTGTCTTGTATCTTTCTAGAAACTTGTAACACTAGAGTTATTTCCTTACCGTATCTTTCCATGTCTTCCTCAAAATCTACTTCAACATCCTCATCTCTGCCACATTAATTTACTTTTTTTTGATACTGACATCTGTCAATTTCAGTTATCTGAATATATTAACAATTTTTATGATTAGCATAGCTGCCTGAATTATAAAATTTAATTTCTTTATAATTCATTAACTCTATGTCTATGGAATACGAAGTATAAAATGCAATCAAATCGTATAGAGAATAATATATTCTTTAAGTTATAAGTCAATAAATCATATTTAACAGTTAAATCTTCAAATGAGACTACTACCGGTACACCAAGTATAACCAAAATCTAATCAGTTGTGCTTCTGGATGTAAACTTGAGGAATACGAAAAAATTATAATTTTTGGAATCGTGGTATTGAAGTTATGCGATCAGAAACTTTCGTCACACACACACAGAGACACACACTGATTAAAAAATCTTAATCAACGTATCTGTTCTTCAACGATTTCCGAGAAAAATGAAAAATCGAAGAAAAACTCACAACGATTGTGATCGAGCAAAATTTTGTCTGTCAGTAAAATAGTCTATAAAAAAAACAAAAAAAAAATTATGAAACATTTTTCTCAATTTCTGATTGTTACGAAGTTATTTAAAAATTAAATGTTGGCCAAGGTCGCCGCAACATTTAACCTACTACAATGTTTTGATTTAAAAAAAAAATTAAAGCGCCTATTGGACCTACGTTGATTATTTTTTTTTTACTCAGTTTGGTCAGTACTATATGCCCTTAAAAATTTTAGCCTCTTTTTAACACCCTGTATATCCCTTTTCAAATGTTTAATTCGGAACAATACGAGAATACAAGAAAATATTATTTAGATTGGATTTGGGAGAGAATAAAAGGGCCTCAAGAAGGTTCCGAAACATCTGATAATGAGCTTCCATTAAGATTCCTTGCTTAGTTTTAATTAACTATTACATAATGAAAAACTTTTAATTCATCATTTCCCTCGTATATGATTATAAAAAAACTATTATATATATATATATATATATATATATATATATATATATATATATATATCAATATATATCGAAAAATCTGTTATTTATATATCTAAATATCATATTTTCGAACCCTGGATCTGTACATATTTTATTTTTAGAAATATTAATATATTTTAATCTAGAACAATTATATTCTGAACATATTGCAGTACCGTTTATATTAATCACTTTAACAAAAATATTTTTACATTATATATTATATCGATTTAAATTATTTCCCTACTTTTATTTTTAGTTTTAATTGTATTTGAATTTCTGGCAATTAACATTTGTCGGGGTCGCTTTCAATTTACTGCCGATGAATTATCTGTGCGACAAATTTTCCGGCGATAACTCCGTCGCGATCAATTTTCCAGGAATCATAATTGAGAACTTGTGAAAACTATGACAAACTAAAATACAAAAACGAAATTTGGAACGGTTTTAATAATACTGTGAAGGAATGCTAGATTCATGGTATTGTCTGATTAATCTTCATTGGAAGTGTTTCATTTGACTTTTCTTTTTCTTATTAATAAAAATATAAATAGATTTCCTTTTGATACTAGCTCGCAGAATCATAAATGAGCAAAATACGTTTTTTCTTTTTTATGTTCTATAAAAAACAAATAAATAAAACTTAAGTAAACTACCACATTTTATTCTGATTGGTCGGTAGTAGAACCTCCCGCTGAAACGGAAGTTGCCTTGAAGTCACTTCAATGTACTATACCATAAGTTGAAGGAAACTATATACCTACCTTCATCAAATTTATAGAATTATTATTATTCCTTCTAAAGTAGTTGATTTTATAACGAAAAAACTAAGTGTCTACTTCTTTAGTATTTAAAGAACACAGTAACGTTTGCAGACCACAAAAGGCCCCTTCAGTTTCCATTACCTTTTAGATTGTGGTATAACGTGCCAACGTGCATTTATCTAATAGCAACCACTTAGTTCTTTCTAAGGAAGCGTTTGTGCAGTATACTTAACATTTTACCATGAAGAAACAACTACATAGTTTCATTTTAGCAATGCTGGAACTCATTAAAAACGAAAACGTGTAATATTAAGTGCTTGAGTATTCGTTACTGCACCATCCGCGTTGCTTACGTATCTTGTTAGTTACACTGCACTCTTGTTTTTGTTAGGTTAGGTTGCTATGCTACGATTACAGCCTGCAGATCTAAACGCGCCGTACAGTTATTAAATTTGGCGGTGGTTTCAAATGTCAGACCACCAACAAAATTTTATCGCTTTTGAATCAATCAGAATTTTAATTGGAGATATTTTGACACATACATACACTTAAAATTTATTCCTATTTTATTTCACTTTTATTTTTATATGCGTTGTACGTTTACAAAAAAAAAGATTAGATAAAACACACTACATAATAAAAATAAGCCTATGTTAAATTATTGTGTAATAAATCAAGACTTGATTTATAGTTTTTACATTGCCAACAACATTAGTTAAACAATGTATTTTCCGTGGTATACTAATTAATTGATTTGCAAATCGTTATTCTAGAATACAAAATCATTTATCAACTACAAACTACAATAGTTTACATATGTATATAATGTATGTTTCTACGGTGATGCATACAGACAATATCAGACAAACTCCTATGTAATCAGACCTATAAAGAATTGTAACCGATTTTTTTCACTAGTGCGGGAACTAAATTAAAAACATAAAATGTTCGTTTTATTTATTTTTTGCCATGAAAGTATTTGTTATGGTCGCTTAAAATACAATGCATACGCTCAAGTATGGTATGTCGAAAATTAAGAATAAATTCGTAATTTTTCTTATTTTCGGCACGCGCCAACTGGGCGACTGACAAATATGCGATGGTTAAGTGGGCGACGGCCATCGACAGAATCTAAAAATTTGCACGCTTAGCAAGCATACAATTTGATGGATTTTTTGCAACAGGAAATATAAGTAGTTAAAAGTAAGGCTATGATGTTTTAAAACAAAGTTTAACATAACCTAACCTATAATGCACAATTATTATTTTATCTGATGCCTTTATGTGTGTGGGTACACGTACATGCCTGTGTGGGTTTGCGTGTGTATGGGCGTGTGTGTGTGTGTGCGTGTGTGTATGACGATAATTTCGACCGCGATAACTCAATACTACTATTCCAAAAATTTTGATTTTTACATACTATTCTTCCGTACATCCATATGTAGACACGATTAGATTTTGGTTATAATTGGTCAACCGGAAGTACCCTTATTTGAAAGTTTTTCTTCAAAAAAAAAAAAAACACTGTTAAAATCATTTTTCACATATAATGTTATTACATATATTAAAGAATCTATTATTTTGTGTACGGTTTGTTTACATTTTATTCTTCATGTTCAATGAATATAGTGTAAAAAAATTATAAAGAAATTAAATTTCATAAAGTTAATGTACTGTGAATAAAGAATCTTTTGCAAGAAACTTTCTGTATCGATTTTGTACAAAATACATAGAACTGACGGAAGGTAATCAGATTTTTTTTAAATTTATTTTCAATGAATGCATTTTAGGTTTTGGTACTAATTGGACAACCGGAAGTAGTTCTAAATATTATTTTTTGAATATTTTTATTCTTGCTTGTATTAATAAAGAAGAGTAAATTCTCTATCTGATACATATAAATATTTTATTATATCTTTTATAGATTTAGAAAAAAAGAAATATAAGGTATATACCTAATAATTTGATATAATAAATCTCACAGCCCAAATAAAGTCATGGAAACCAATTGAAAAATAAAAAATATTTCTAACTGACAGATAAATAATCAGTGTCAAAAATCCAGAGACTTTACTGATGATTTTTTCTGGGATGAGAAGTACATACATACATTATATTATTTCTTATTGTATTAATAGTTAAATATTTAAAATTATAGGTATATTACATATACCCTTCAAAAATACTGTCAATCCCGACAATGAATTGGAAACATTTCGAAAAATTAGAAGAGGACAAAATTTCTTCATAGAATGATTTTAAAATTTAAAAACCTAAATGTAAAGAATCGATGTAGTAGAATTTTTGGTGTAGAGTGTAGGTATAAAAGAAATGTTACATACAATAGAGCGCGAGCAGTCATGTGACTTTGTTGGCCTTGACAAGCAGATATGGGGGCCCATGTTTGTTAGAATAATAGTTAGTAATTATGTACATAGATGGCAAATATCATAATTTTTCATTCCAAATTTAGTGATTTTCCAATTCCATGAGATTTATTTTCCTCGACAAGTAAATTCCACACTCCTGGTGACAAATTAACTACGTGAATTTAGAAAATCTTGAAATTTTTAATGAAAAATTCTGACATTTGACATCTATGTACATAATAATTACTAAATGTAATTCTGACACGGGCCCCCATATCTGCTTGTCAAGGCCAACAATGTCACATGACTGCTCGCGCCCTATACTTATGTAACAAAAATCGGAAGTGGCAAGAGGTATTGTGCTGCCACAACAGATTTTTTTTTATACTGTGAACGCTGTCATCGTCTGATCTACGGACGATGCATTACTGTACTACTAATTTCTCAAATCGGCAAAAGAAAATTTTATGACTTTAACCTGCTTTTAACGAAAACGAAAATATGTTTTGATGACAAACATTTAAATTTCTTCTATGTAAACCTTGGTAAAAGTACAAACATGTAGTAAAAAGTACTACTGTTCTGTACTACATACACTTGAAAGTTCCACAAGAAATATTACACACATTAGCAAACTGAAAACTGCATTTTACAAAATTTAATCCTTTCTGCCATTCTCTCATCATTCTCCTACATTTAGTCCTTTCTCTTTACCTAAATTTATCGCATTAACATACCCTCACATACACTATCATAGAAATGCTAATTCGCGCCTTCAAGACAACTACAGATGCGGCGATAACAGTAAAGAGAACATTTTGCACTCGAGTTTACCCTTAAGCTTATGATAATCACCCCTCGTGTTATCCGAGATGAAGTTAGTAGAAGAAAAGATTGTAGGTAATTACAATTATAAAAAACTTGATTATGTTCACACTAGCTAGTGGCGGTTAGTATTAATATTTTATCAGTGTACAAGCGGGTCAAGTATTTTACTTTCAGTTAGTATTAATCTCTTAGAAGGTTTCTTGATTAAATTAACATACTTGTAATTTATTTTAACATACTTCATCTGAAAATCAATGACTTTGAATTAAAATTTATAAAAAGAAATATTTAGGCCACTACTATACCCAATATAGGTATTGTTGTTCGTAGTTGACATAGCATTAATAGTTGACTCTTTGAGTTTAAATTACAATAAAATAAAATAAAATATTGCTTTTGCTGTTAATACTCGTATATTGGTATAACCATCTGTGTTCAAAATGTATAAAATTGGTTAATGTTGATAATGGATTTAATTGTAAGTGACTTTATAAGATTATATAAAATATTAGTGGTTTTAGATCATGTTGCAGCCGTTTTATGGGGTGTCAAATACTGATTCACAATTTTGGCATTTATTTATTAGTTGACACCCACTGGTAATAGCTACTACAGAACATTTTTAATAAATTTATTATAGTATTCCCTTTATTTGATTTCCCATAAATGCAACTAGATTCATATTTTACCCAAATTCCTGTATATTTATAAGTTAGAGGAGAAAGAAAAGAAACAAAAAATCACGAAAATGAAAAAAACGAATTACTGAATTACTGCCACAACCGCACGCATACGACTGTAATAACCAAGTGAAATGTGAAGTAAGTTATTTCGAAAAACATTAGATATACGACATATTTTACAAGGTGTCTACTACTGGTAAATTTATGTATCAACTACTAAAAATTTGATAACTGACTAATGTCAACTACTAATGCATTTCATTATCTCATTTTAATAATTTTTTTCTATAAGATAATTAATTTTAATTGTTATTTTTATGAGCATATTACATCCGAAGTCGTCAATAGATGCAAATAAATGGCTTGTATTTTTGCTAATTATTAAAACATATTTTTAAACAATATTACACATTTTCATTTTTTAAAGTGTCAATTACCGGTGCTTTTACCTTACCATTATCAAAAAAATATTTTCTTTTCAGACGAGTCTAGTACTCGTATCGAACGCGGGATCGTTGTAAAAAAATTAGTCTCGTTGAGCCGTAGTTTAGTACAAGAAATATTCGGGACTGTGCTAAATAATAGAAAACCCGAACACGAGAACGTTGTTAAACAGCTTACTTAGCTTGTATATTTCTCTAAATATAACAACAATAACGTAATCTATAACACACAAAACTTGATCCGTTTTCCAAGTGCGAGTATTGCGTTAGATTAGGAGTGAAGTTATGGTGAAGTGTATCTATTTATAGCCTGTCTCAACTTAGAGCGAATTCACGGAAATCATATTGAAAAATAAAAGTAAGCTCAACCCAAAAGCTGAATGTTTCATTGTTATGCCACGAACTTTTCAAAGCACCTTCATATTCTTATTATTATAAATACTGTTCACTATGTCTTGCTAATCTACTCGTATGTTATACTCGTAAAGTTAATACAAATGATGTATGTTGTCTATGGCTATTGATTCTATATACTCGTTCAAATAAAAGAAAGTATGCTGACAAGATCATCTATTAGAAAGTAAATAAAAAGTGTAACTAAACTTTGACCTAATAGGACTAGTTTTTATTAAATTATGTATTGTTATAATTGGTATCGCCAGTCATTTTCTCGGAATTGTTTCAATAAATTATTTGTTTAAGTTTATCCTGTTTGTATATAGAGAGTCTACTTTTATATGAACCATAGGAAATGCAATGGTAAAGTTTTCATATGTTTGTAATTTCTGACGTATTAATTTTACAATAATAGTGCAAATACAAAAATGTGGAGAAATAAAAATGCATCTAATAATATATTATTTATTATACGTCCCTGTCGCAGTCATGAGATAGGCGTAAAATAAAATTTCTGTATTTAAGCCATGGAAAACCAAACCTACAATCCAACAGTCGTATTGTTTGAGTACAACTGTTTTCCATTTTTGTTTTATTTCTCGGGACACATTAGTAAATAACTAAAATTTATAACCTATGTTTTGTCTCTCTTTCGCAAACGAAACACACGTAAACAATACAAGACCAGTTGCACCAATACTTCAACCGGAAATTAAACAAAAATTGAATTAAAAACAATACTTATATAATATGTTTTATACTTATAAAAATTTAAAATTAATAGGGCAGAAATTACAACCACATGAAAATTTTACTCTCGATTTTACATTTATATTTTCCATGGTTCTTAAAAAAATTAAATAGGTATCCGAGATATTATTTATATCTAGGATATTCAGTAGAATGACGCCAGTACACTAAGGAAACCATGAAATAATGCGAACATTTTCTTTATATAATTTCTTTGAAATTTTTATAATGTACTTCAAGATTGATAACTGTCAGCTTATATGCATATCTAAGTAGTCCCCTATCGTGAAATAATTTGTAATTACTTAAAGAAACATGAATATCCTTGTATATCGTCAAATAATTTATAATTACTTAAAGAAACATGAAAATACATTTAACGTATATGCTAAAAGTTTTGGCACATATTTCAACATTTTTTTTCTAATTTAAGATACATTTACTTAAAGTTTTGTAATACTAAATAATTAACTGTTTCATAAGCAACAAAATTATAAACTTAAATTAAAAAAATCTGATGTGGCCAGCACATAACCTCTCGCCGTATATTTTACCTGGCTGTATGCATAAAGCAAAGATTATTTTTATAAATACAAATAATATATTCATATAAATCTATGACGTATAAACTTCTTTATTATTCAATAATAGCATGTCTCAACATAAAGATATTTACCATAAATTATGTTACAATAAATTACAAAGTAGAGTTTACCATAACAGCAATTTTCAATTCGAACAACTTTGTTTACTTTCTCTTCATATTCTTCTAGTAAAAACATTAATTTTGGGCGGTCTAAAATGTATATATCTGGATTGTGCATCTATTCTTATATATCTTCTTTTACATTTTATTTTTTCATACTTGTTATATCAAATAACCTTAATTCCCTTTAATAAAGTGACGGATAGATTGCACTCCGATTATTCTTATATCGATGTGTAATTTTGTCAATATTTACAACTTACTTGAGAAGAATTTGATAGCTTTTTCGCAATTCAAAGTTACTCTAGTCTACAGTACTGGTGTACATTGTCCCATAATGTTTGAAACAAATTTAAGTCCTTCAACGTAGACTTGTCATCTCCATAATAGTCACAGATCAAGAATTAAGGGATTCTCCAAATACATTTTTCTTTCATTACTCATTATTTCTGACACTGACATTTATCTGTCAGTTACAAATAATTTAAATTTGCAACTATTTTTCATGGCATCCTTTCGGTTGTAAAATTAATTACAACATTATTTTATATATTATATTCCTTTTATCTCTAAATCTATAAAATATGTATAAAAATATTTAAATGTATCAGAAAGAGAATTTATTTTTCTTTAATATTATCAAGAAAAATTTTCAAAAAATAATATTTAGAAGATTTTTTTTCAAGAATCTTCTACTTCCGGTTGTCCAATTGTTACCAAAACCTTTTCAGATCTTCCCATGAATGTCCGATTGGGAAATACGTTGTTAAACAAATTTTAAGTCTTATAGTTTTTGAGTAACCGTCCTTCCAACATCCCACACACACACATCCACACACACACACACACACACACACACACACACACACACACACACACACACACACACACACACACACACACACACACAGACATCATCGTAAAAATGTTAAAATCGGATTGTAGGGACCTTAAAACGTGCTTATTCAATAAAATCTGGATATGCGATTTTTAGCATGAATCCAATACCTCTCTTAGCGAGAGGTAAAAAGATGGGCGTGTTCTTCTTCTTCCACAAGATGCAAATTTCTACGGATACTTAGCATTGGGTTTTGGGCGACATTTACACCGATTTCTCGGATTTCACACTGGCCAAACCCAAAAGTAAGGGAAATGATCGTTTTTATACTGACAATACTGCAGAGGTCCCTAGTCATCGATATAAACAAAAAGCCAAATTCGTAGTTAAGGTGTTAGTATAGTGTGTTACTTCCACAAGAGGTGTATCCAGGTCTTATGTGAGCCGAGTGAGGTGAAGCCCTGGATAGTTAAAAGTACATTTAACAAAATTGGTCAATTTTAATGAAGAAGAACAAGCTGGGGATGATTTTATCTTCTGGCCAGACCATGCAACACAAATTTAAAATTGTCTAACTGGCCAAAACGTACCGTTAGTTCCGCAAAACAATCCCATAACCGTCCCTAGGCTTGTACCATAGAAGGTTTTTGGGCTCTTCTATCTTGAAAAGTTCACGATGGAGGTTGGAAAGCCCAGAATGAGGACGAACTTCAACGCAGAATATACAAGAATTCAAGAATGTCCGAAAAATCGATATGAATGTCGTCCAAAACCCAATGTTAGGTGTCCGTAGAAAGTTGCACCTTCTGGAAGAACACGCCCATCTTTATTTAATTTAAGTTCATAATTTTGTTACTTATGAAACAGTTAATTATTAAGTATTACAAAACTTTAAGTAAATGCATTTTATATTTCAAAAAAGATTGTTAAATTTTGTGTCAAAACTTTTAGGACATACGTTATTTAATTTTTATAAAAATATCAATTTGCACAAGAAATGTAGGTAACACAGATTATGCTAAACATAAATCTTGTTTTTCGAACTTTATAAGAAATTAAACACGATAAAAATACGAAGTAGAAAATTATGTTAACATTAATATCAAAACAGAGATAAAATATTTGAATGAGATTTGCAAATGGCCATTTAGTGCATATATATTTAAAACCAGTAGCTCGCCCATAATTTTCAAATGTCAGATTAATTTCGTCTAATCCAGGTCAAACTTCAAATATTCCGCGATTAAAGTATCAAAGATTGCCACATTCTTTTTAAAATCGAATTTCGATATTCTCATATTTGACCATCACGAATTTCGATTATAAATTATCAAGTTGTCAGTACATTAAATTCCTTACTTTAGAATCTAGATACCGGAGAAAACAAAAAGAGAATAAGATAGAAAAACTGAATTTGTTTTTCTTACGAGCTAGTGATATAATTTAAATAGTTATTTAGTTGTTTTTACTATATTTAATCGCTTTTTAATGTAGGTTGCGCACAGGAAATTGTAAAACTGACTAACGTTACACTCAATAAAGATAATTTTATACGAATCGAGTAATTATGAACTGGTAATACTAATATTTATTATTGAAATCACATGTAAATGATATTAATAAGAAATATTTATTTGCAGGATGAAGAATATAAGCAAAATAAAATACCAACAAGAAGTCAAGGTAAGAAAATATAAAATATTTTCGTGCCTCCCTGCACCATAGGATAGACTATACGTAAGGGGGTATAAGAATTAAATGAAAATCGCATTAAAGTACTCTTATAATATTCTTGATAGAACTGAGCTATGGTAACGTAGTAGAAAATTAAATCTGCCAAAAAATTATGAAATGACAAATTAGAAAATGATTAATGCTAAATGAAATAATTAAATTTGGTATATAAAGTGGTTCACAGAATTATTGGTAGACTTTATTTTTATCAGTAAAATGTAAAATAAAAATCTGTTGTGGCCAGCACAATACCTCTCGCCACTTCCTTTTTCTTGGTTACATAAGTATAGTGCGCGAACAGTAATGTTACATTTTTGGGCTTGACAAGCAGATGTGTGGGCCCGTTTCAGAATGATAATTAGTAATTATGTACATAGATGTCAAATGTCAGAATTTTACATTAAAAATTTCAAGAATTTCTAAATTTACGTAGTTAATTTATCACCAGGAGTTTAAAATTTACTTGTCGTATGCCTTAGATATTTAACATTTAATTCTGCTCCACATGGAATTGGAAAATCACTAAACTTAGAATGAGAAAATATGATATTTGACATCTATATACATAATTACTAGCTATGATTCTGACATGGGCTCCCATATCTGCTTGACAAGGCCAACAAAATCACATGACTGCTCGCGCCCTATTGTATTTAACATTTCTTGTATACCTACAATCTACACCAAAAATTCTACTTACGCATATATATTTCCTTATATTTAGATTGTTTAATTTTAAATTCATTTTATGAAGAAATTTTGTCCTCTTCTAATTTTTCGAAATGTTTCCAATTCATTGTCAGGATTGACAGTATTTTTGAAGGATATATGTAATATACCTATAATATTAAATATTTAGCTATTAATACTTTAAGAAATAATATAATGTATGTACTTCCCAGAAAAAGTCTTCAGTAATGTCTCTGGATTTCTGACACTGACATTTATCTGTCAGTTACAAACAATTTAAATTTTCAACTATTTTCCAAGGCCATTCTTTTGGCTGTAAAATTTATTATAACAGATTATTTTACATATTATATTTCTTTTATCTCTAAATCTAGAGAATATATAATAAAATATTTAAATGTATCAGATAGAGAATTTAATTTTCTTTAATATTACCAAGAAAAAATTTCAAAAAATATTATTTAGAAGATTTTTTTTCAAGAATCTTCTACTTCCGGTTGTCCAATTGTTACCAAAACCTTTTCAGATCTTCCCATGAATGTCCGATTGGGAAATATGTAGTTAAACAAATTTAAAGTCTTATAGTTTTTGAGTAACCGTCCTTCCAACATCCCACACACACACACACACACACACACACACACACACACACACACACACACACACACACACACACACACACATACACACATACACACACACACATTCACACACACACACACACACATCCACACACACACACACACACACACACACACACACACACACAGACATCATCGTAAAAATGTTAAAATCGGATTGTATGGACCTTAAAACGTGCTTATTCAATAAAATCTGGATATGCGATTTTTAGCATGAATCCATTACCTCTCTTAGCGAGAGGTAAAAAGGGTTTTCAAAAAAGAAATTCATTAAAAAAAAATCATAGTCTTCTTTCGATATTTCAGAATCAAATGATAGTCATCAAATTTTTTAAAAAAAATAGTTTACTTTGTGTATTTGTGTTGAAAACAAATTATATACAAAAATTGAGACACAAAATTATTCGTACACCTACAATTATGAAATTATTTGCCACATAATACTAAATTTTTATATTTATTGATTTAACCATTGGCTTTAATTACAGCTGCCAGTAGCCTAGGCATGGACTTTATTAAAATATGGAAGGTGAAATTATTGCCCATTCTTCAACCTGTTGACAATTCAAGTATTTGTAATTGACAGAAAAATGTATGTATTTTACATATTGATAGTTGAAGGGCAAAAGCTAATAGTACATCGTTTTTTTTTTTTTCATTTCACCAAATCTATTATAATTTAATATTTTATGAGGTTTTGTTACAGGGCGATATTAGTTCTATATTCAAATTTAAAATTACGAGGATTTGCATTTAATACAACATTAAATTATTAAAGTTTTAGTGTACTTACTACTTATCAGGAAAATTAATAAAATCTACATACGAGGTTTTGCACTTTAACAATCGATATTAAATTAGTGACATAATTTTACTGGAAATAAAAGTATAATAATTATTCATGGAAACATATGCCAAAATATCGCTACGGGAAAAATATTTTATATGGTATTTTTTACAATATAAAATAGAAATGGCGTGTGGTAATGTGCTGGCCGCAACAGATTTATTAAAAATCAAAGCAATTAAAACCACATTTCTGCTCAACTCTCAAAAAAGCAAAATTATTTCTTTATTCCCATCTGCTATCAAAGATTCAATTGTGTGGTTGTGGTTACGTCAAGCTAACGGTAACCATAGTAACGACAAGGAAGTCCGTTCCTCTTAATTGTGAATTTGTCGCTTAATCACATGCATTATGTGCAGATATATAAACCAGATGGAATAGGCAGTGATGCTTGACAGAAAAACGTGTGAAGAAGGAAATAAATAAATTAGACGCGCTTTTTAGTTTTATTTCACAGTGAAGTAATTTTCCGGTGAAGTTGCTCATTGTAAAGTGTAATTGGTTGCTGATGCTCGTTTCAAATTGACAAGTAATGCATAATATTAATACAAGTTCCTATCATATACATAGGCATAATTCGCAAAAAATATGGAATACATAATCCAAAATAAATAAAAGGAAACATACATCATCAATATGTATTGCTCATTGCTGCATATACATTCGTACACAGCTTTCGGTAATGACGATATATCTGAGGGCGCTTCCCAGGCGTTACCACAAAATCCTTAGAACTGTCGTGGAGAGAACATCACAAGGGTATCTTTTGTTGAACTGAAACGGTCTGATTTGAACCTAGGCAGTCCGAATCACAACCGATCACTTTGCCATAAGAAATATGTCCAAAAAAATATTTGCTCTACTTATAATTCAACACACCAAAAACATACCGCACCTCCGAAAAAAATGGCATAACTCAAAATCACTGCTTTTCAGAAAATCAATTTTATAATTTTAAGAAAAAAATCTGATGTGGCCAGCACATAACCTCTCGCCGTATATTTTACCTGGCAGTATGCATAAAGCAAAGATTATTTTTATAAATACAAATAATATATTCATATAAATCTATGACGTATAAACTTCTTTATTATTCAATAATAGTATGTCTCAACATAAAGATATTTACCATAAATTATGTTACAATAAATTACAAAGTAGAGTTTACCATATATAAATATTAGGCTGGTAACAGCAATTTTCAATTCGAACAACTTTGTTTACTTTCTCTTCATATTCTTCTAGTAAAAACATTAATTTTGGGCGGTCTAAAATGTATATATCTGGATTGTGCATCTATTCTTATATATCTTCTTTTACATTTTATTTTTTCATACTTGTTATATCTAAATAACACGAATTCCCTTTAATAAAGTGACGGATAGATTGCACTCCGATTATTCTTATATCGATGTGTAATTTTGTCAATATTTACAACTTACTTGAGAAGAATTTGATAGCTTTTTCGCAATTCAAAGTTACTCTAGTCTACAGTACTGGTGTACATTGTCCCATAATGTTTGAAACAAATTTAAGTCCTTCAACCTAGACTTGTCATCTCCATAATAGTCACAGATCAAGAATTAAGGGATTCTCCAAATACATTTTTAATTCATTACTCATTATTTCTGACACTGACATTTATCTGTCAGTTACAAATAATTTAAATTATCAACTATTTTTCATGGCATTCTTTCGGCTGTCAAATTTATTACAACAGATTATTTTATATATTATATTCCTTTTATCTCTAAATCTATAAAATATGTATAAAAATATTTAAATGTATCAGAAAGAGAATTTATTTTTCTTTAATATTATCAAGAAAAAATTTCAAAAAATAATATTTAGAAGATTTTTTTTCAAGAATCTTCTACTTCCGGTTGTCCGATTGTTACCAAAACCTTTTCAGATCTTCCCATGAATGTCCGATTGGGAAATACGTTGTTAAACAAATTTTAAGTCTTATAGTTTTTGAGTAACCGTCCTTCCAACATCCCACACACACACATCCACACACACACACACACACACACACACACACACAGACATCATCGTAAAAATGTTAAAATCGGATTGTAGGGACCTTAAAACGTGCTTATTCAATAAAATCTGGATATGCGATTTTTAGCATGAATCCAATACCTCTCTTAGCGAGAGGTAAAAAAGTGCTGCCATTTGAACTGATATAAATATACCATCCTCAACTGTAGCATACAATGAAGGGGACTGTTGTACTAACTATAACGATATTCGTTATTCAAGCATACAAATTTCGCTAAGGCATTCGATAAAGTTGATCATTATGAACTCGTTCAAAAACTTATACCAAAGTACAATTTTTCACAAGATTTATCAGCTTCATTACCTCATAACAATAAATCGTAATTTATGTTTTTTTTTACAATAATTACAAATCAAATTATTTTACTCCAACATCCGGTGTCCCTCAAAGAAGTAATCTTGAGCCACTTCTTTTTAACGTATTTATCAATGATGTAACTAACCATGTTTCTTACTCAAATTGTTTATGCAGATGATGTAAAAAATTGTAAATTAGTCAATTCTGTTGAAGATTGTATTCTATTACAAGATATTAATAATATCATAATTTAGTCTTTAACTTACATTTTGCCATGTAACATTGATAAATGTAAAATAAAGTCTTACACAATGGAAAACCATCCCATAATGTACAATTATATGATGGATAATAGTAATCTGTCTAAAACTTGAATTTATTATTAGGAATTCACATCACATCCGTAATCATCATACGTTAAGAGCACTGTTTTATTTGCGCCAAGCTTGAATATTGTTTTTTAGTTGGGAATCCTTTGTATAAAAACTCAATAAGAGCAATAGAGTACAAAAAAAATTAAGATACTGTTGGTATAAATTCAAATTGAATGTACAACTAGGAGCCCATTTTCCGCCATATTCACTACTCTACTGCTCTTATTGAATTCTGTAAACATGCATATTTCTTTTCAAGCTAATTAACAACAACACCAGTGACTCTAATCTTCTATTTATCATAAATTTCCATGTTCTCCGCACAAGTAATCCTAGACAGAAAACTTTTTTTCATATTGCATTGGCAAAAGTAAATTACGAATTAAAATGCCCTGTATATGTTTATATTTCAATGACATATGTAAATGTTTAGATATTGACATTTTTAATGACAAGTTTAATGTCTACAAACATAAATTAAGTAATTACTTTAAAACAATTGTGAATTGATGTTTTTCTTTTCAAATGGTCTGTCTATTTATAAATTATGTCTATTTGTTTGCACCATATTATATTATTTATTCTTTATGTACTACTTTGTTACCATTGGAATACTTTTTGTTGGTGTATTATATATTGGGATGTAAGTCCTGTTTAAGTTCACCGGTAATAATTAGTATTGCAGCTTTGGCAGTTTTACGCATTCCAAAAGAAGTTTGGTTAAAGCAATTTGTGTTAACATGCTAAGATAATAGTTTGGAATTTCACACAGTTCAGGGGCGTTTAGTCGTTTTATACCGATCCCTCGAGTTTAATAAAAATAAACTATACAAGTACTAAAATATTTTGACTCATGTTAAAGAGTTGTGTTTAGTTCATGTTCGAATGAATGTTTTTTGAATTGAATAAAATAATTACAATTAGTCTATAACGTTCCAAGGCAATAATTCTTTAATAATTATAAAATATGTTACCTTAATACGGATACATTCACGATCTTACGAGTATATCTGATCGAATCACAATTAGTTTATTTTTGTTTAAAATGACTAAATCAAATAATTATGCAATGACTAAATTTGACTACACATGTTGTTTGTTTTCATACTAAATGAAGCAAAACAAAAATATAATCATTCCTGCGTGATCATCTTTTGTTATTTTTAGCAACATCGTTTGTCGGCAAATAACATTAACATGTAAATAAGTAATTTAATAGAATTTATTTAAATTTCTATCATGTTTAATCACAAACTAATTATTACATCATATATCTATCAATCTTTTAAATTGTCAGTGTTTTTTGACTCAGGAGTGTTAGAAAAATTGACATTGAATAGTTAATTTTAAGTAGACATTCAAAATTGATCTTAAAATTTACCATCTTTAGTCATCACATGAAATAATATTTTTTTGAAGTTCAAAATTAAGATTGTTATTTGCATAAATTAATTTCAATTGTATTTTAATTTGGTTATAGTGCATTGTCAGTAAAATGAAAAATAATTGACTTTTTATATCTGACTGCCAAGTTCATGTTAACGTAACGTTTTATAATTGTTAATGGTACAATTTAGCGGACATATTTTATCCATAAGCGGGAAGTTTTGACGAATAGATAAAAAAGCGGCATGTGATTTTTTTCAAATCCTACCTTTATATAATCTTTCTTGATTAAAATTAAAGATGATTTTTATAAATTAAATTTGACATCTATATTTCATTTTTGTAGTTTAACGCATCCTTTTTAAATTGCTTCATTAGTAATGAAACTTGAATAAAGTGCCACTTTACTCGTATATTTTTCAAAAATTTATTCTAAATATGTTCGAAGCAGTTACCATCAACAATAATTCGCTCCACCATTGTTCCCTTTCACTTCTTAAAAGGTTTCAAAATAATCAAGAAATGCACTATTGCAGCATCAATCTCTTCTTTAGACGAAAACCTTCTACCTGGTAAATGTGAAATGTCTAATAAAAAGCCAAAAGTTGCACATTGTCAAATCAGGTAAATATAGCGGGTGTTCTTTTACTTTTATTTATGCCAAAAATTGAAGAAAATGCATTTTGATTAATTCCAAATTATCACTCATAACGATAATTTAAAAAATTTGGTTAACAAAGTTCTAATATAACAAATTCAAATATCAGATAAGTAGCTATTTAAATAGTTTTGTTTTCCACGGCCTACCTGATTTTCTTATTCTCAATAATTCTAGCATGACCCACATAACAATAATTGTTGGACTAAAATGTTTTGCAGAAATCAATAAAGATGCCTGTGTCGCCATCTTTTATTAAGATTCTCTACCATACCCACGATACATCATTCGTTGAAATATTTCGATATTTATCCTTTTTTATCTGAACGAACTGAACTACTCCTTTTACATACAATTAATTCAACTTTTAGGTTTACATAACTCGAATAACATTTGTATCATTTCCTCAACAAATTGATGTAAAATTCTTCATCATATCAAACGTTTTATTATCACAAAAGTCACCTCCTCCTTAAAGCTTAACACCGTAGGGGTTAGTTTTCATGATATATTTTATTGAAGGTCTCGTTACACACAGCTACACTATTGGGCTTCCAAAATAAGAAAACGCCAATAGCGGCAGAATTCTCTGCTGACAATCGTAAGCTACATAATTGTTTACATTTGTAACATTTACCTTTGTGGATTGAAATAAGGTTTTCACAGCACTATAACTGTTTTATTTTAATAAAGTACTGTTAAAATAAGAAGGGAAGTTTTTATTTAATTTAAAATTAATAAGTAAATTAGAAAAGATTCCATTTATTGTAGGTTTATGTCAATGTCATTATTGAATTTTCGCTGTATAAACTACTAAAAGTGAATATAATTGTTTTTATTTTAATAGGTAATAGGTAAGTTCCTGTTTCAATTAAAATTAATAAGCAAAATTCGTGAAATATAATTTATTACAGGTTAATGTTATGATTGACTTTTCACCCAAAAAAACTACTAAAAATAGGAAAACATGTGCCGTTTATGGCTGTAAATCTACGGCACACAATAATAGGAAACTAAGATTTCATCTTTTTCTTAAAATAAATATAAAAAAGTAATATGAATTAAACTAAAGATACTGTTAACCTACAACTATTTACTAATTATCCTTATTAAATGAAAATATTAATAAAACTAGTACTAACACTACAACTACGGGAAACTTAAAACTAAACTCTGCCATAATGAATAAAAAACATTAAACTAAAACAGAAAAAAACCTAAGAAACCAAGAAAATTACTTTGACAGCAATGCTAGTCTTACGGAAGTCAGCGAATAGTGTACCTTTGGTCGTTTGGTCATGATTCATAATTTTAACATTTGTTGTCAGCGTCATCTCTTGATAATTTGGAAGCCCAATAGGTAATATATTTTTTTTTAATTCCATTCATTTTAAATTCTTATATTCGTCGTCATAAAACTTGTAATCTCTATCTCACTTATTTGATGATGTAACAAAATTTAATTCCTTCGCGATCAAGTACTCTTTGATCATAACAAATGAATCCCAATCGAACACCAGCGTTTCTAATAGATTGCTCTAAATGTCAAGGAACTCCTCGAGTTATTAACTAAACGTGCGTATTATTCATGCGGTCATACCTGCTCGGTAATGTCAACTGTAATTTTACCGGCTCCAGCGGGAAATTTAAATAATTTCCGTATAAATCCCGCGGATGAGATCATATAGATATAAATCTTCCGCACCGTTAAAATTGATACAGGAAAACTGTTAAGTTTTTGTGTAGTATTAGTGAATGAATATAGAAGGTAGGTTAATGAATAAGCAGGCAATGTTTATTTACAATTAATACGAAAATGTAAATATTTACTTGGTATAATTAATATTGTTTTGTATTAAGAATGTCGCCTATATTATAAATGAACAGTTATGTTTAAAAATAACAATATTTACAATTTAAATACCAGTTTTAATTATAAGAGCATTAACATTCTTGTTCTCTTGAACCTACTAGAACTACAAATTTAAATTCTTTGCAAATGCTGTACTTAACTAGAAAATTTATTTTAATGAAATTATTACTGAAACAGATGAAATTTCTGCCAAGGCATTAAGGGAGCTTTTTACTCTAATTATTGGTCTTAGTTCACAAAACGTATAAATATTTTACAGAATAATTTATAACGAGTTTATCAAAATTAATTTCCCAGGTCATTTTAAGTAAAAAAAAGTTTATAAACATAGGTCCCACTTCTGTTTGTGACCAAAATACAAGAAATATTTTTTTATATATAAATAACAAGTAATTTTCAAAAATAAAACAACAAATTCATTAATAAATTATTTATTTTTGTACCCTGAATTTATATATAACTTTTCAAAAATACTTTCTAAAAACTAGAAACATGCAACATAAAATATAAAATTATGTAAATACTTCCAAGTACATTTTAAGGAAAATAATATATAACGTCATTCTTAGCGAAGACCATTATAGTCCCTGAGTTGTAGTGCTTGTAAATACTCGTATTTACATTACAAAATCCATACATAAAACTAGTCATGTGAAATAAGAATATAATTAAAGTGAAAATGCCAATTTAATAAACACAAATGTTTTTTTTTTTTAATTATTTTGATTAACAAAATTAGGAAATTAATTAAGCAGTCACAAATGAAAATTAGAATTATATTTATAAGTACTATATATTTTAGTTCTCATGAGAATGAATTAATATACCAATTCACACTTCCAGATTTAGAAATTATTGACAATAAATAAAAACTAATCATTGTCAACTTCAAACTAAGTTAGTCATAAATATAACCAATACGAAATTACTTAAAATAAAGTAGCGATTTCTAATATTCTTGTTATAATGTCAATGTCAATTCTAATGTCAAAAGTCTTGCAATTTTAGAAAATGAAAAACGAATAAGCGAAAATAAATGTTGCAATGAATGGAAATATGAAAGATGTTAAACAAATTGCTTTTTTATATTTTACGTTCATAATGAGGTCAATATAAAACACAATTGCGTATCGAAAGAGCCTTCATTCCGATACGCAAATTTGTTTAGACATTTTGGTACTAGATGACATTTATTTCAATTTTCAAACGTCATAAATCAAAACTGACAAAATCTTTCAAATAATTGAATAAATGTCAATCCAATGTTACTAACTACAACATTACACAACAAATTTTCCTAAATCAACTCGATTTAATATAGCATTTTTTATTATTTTAGTATACAAAAGATACAAAATATAAAAAATAGTATAAAGAACTCACTTTATAAGAATTTTTTCGAAAAAAAAACTCGCCAAAGCTCTTTTTCTAAATTTTGAAGCGTGAGAAAAAAACATGCTTATTAAACTCGTTCTTTAATACACTATTCTAAAATGATATAAATTCAATAAATTCAAAATATATATATATATGAGAGTAGGTAACAGGTTAACAGTTAATTTTTTATTTATTAACACAGTTATTAAATTGAAACATAATAACCTAAACATAATTTTTATTTGTGAATGCATCTTACCGGTATTTATTAAACTTATGAACTAGTGATAACTAAATGGAATAGGACCTACGTTTATATAATATTTTTTCATATATAATATCATAAGTAGTAATTTTATTCCGGAAAAATTTTCAGATTGTTACGAGAGGTGGTTGCGTAGGTAATTATCGAGTGGCATTGACAAAAAAATCCCGAGCTGTCAAGCGTGTGATTTTGATCAATGTCACGAATTAAATTTGCAACAGGCTCGAGTAAAGCAATCGGAAATTTTGACATTTTTTCAAAATAAAAATCAGGTAATAATTTAGTTTTTTGACAAAAATCTATAACTTTTTATTCTGTTTTAGGTGTAATATTTAAAATTGCTTTTTCAATGTTCTGAACAGATTCCTGTCCGAATTGACTCATTTTAACAAAAACTGTAGACATTGAAAATATATGCATTTTGACAGATATATAAACAATATTCAAAAACGATATTCGACTGTATTTGGGATGGAGATGGAATCAGGTAGTAACTGTGTTTCGGACTTGCAGTCAATGATAAAATTTATTCACGCCTGAACGGGGGTGAATAAATTTTATCATTGTGTTTCAAGGTACTCTTAAAACGTCAAAAAATCGCTTATCAAAACTCACTTGTAGAAATAAAACTTGGTAAAGGTAGAATCCTCAATTTGGATTGGATTATAAATTTATGAATGAAATAGTCACTGGAAAATTACTTTTCCGGCATACTATTAAATCGTTATAAATCATCCAGTAAATTATTTAGTAAATCTCAAAAATGTAATTACTGTACTATAATTAATGGAATTTCATTTTATGCTACATTACAAAATGCATATAGGCTATATATGTTTTATTAATATAGCCATTAGATCTAAATTACTTCCTACGTGAAATGTAGTTAAATATGAAAAAAATAAATTCATAATAAAAGTACCTAAACTAAAATTAATAAAATGCTTATATTATCGGTTTCTCTAATAAATCAAGAAACGTCCGACATTTACAAATATTTACAGACATCATTTATTAATTAATATAGATTGGAAACTCATGCTCAAGATGTAATTTAATGCGATTTCGACAGGCACTTACGAGAAATCCCTTTTAAGGAATTAATTTTGCTCGTTTTTTGGAAAGTTTTATATATCACCCGCGCTGTATCTAATTACTCTGTCTGCGTTTGCAAAACAAACTTATATTTTACGCTTTCATTTATATTACATTTTCGTTATGAAATATTTCAAAATATATGTACATTACTTTTAGAAAGCATCATTATAAGAATAAATATTCAAATTAACACTAAGATTGTTCATTGTGGTGCATCGTTTAATAAGTTGAGCAATTTCCACAGAAAACTTTATTGTCAGCATTCTTTCTGGAGAAATTGTAACAATAATGCTTGCTCAACAGAGAAAAGATTGACTTTGTTGCAATAAAAATAAGCTTGCTTCAATGTTTTGTTTTAACAACAAAGGGATTGCAGAACACATTATTTATATAAAAATTAAACACATTTCGTTTTACTTTTTAAGAATTTTTATTTACGAAAAAATATATCAAGGCTTATTACTCAATTCTGGGTGTGCCAATCTGCTTCTATACGCAGATTTCGGTAATGACATTGGCCCGTATTACGAACCCACTTTTATGTGGCACTTTTGTTAATATTATTCATGTTCATGATATGCAAATATAATGTAAAAGCACGTTTCATAATACGATCGTAATACAAGTTAATAGGTCTGTTCGTTTCGCTACTCTGGATCTACGGTTTACTGCCGTTCTCATAAACGAGTCCAAACTCATAATATTTCGGCCAGTTTACATTTTCAACGTACGCAAATGGTGAGAAATTTCTATAAATTTCTTTCGACTAGTTCAAAACAGTTCTTCCGAGACGAGTTCAGCATCTGGGCTCCTTGGTTGAGAACTTCGCCTGAGTCTCACTTGTAAATGAGAGTTAGCAGCAACGTGCATAGCCGCCAATTTTCGAGTTTGGTAAGTGTATTTCGCTGCTCGCCAAAACAAACCGCCGTCTGTATCCCCGATACCTACCGTAGAGGAGTCCGGTCGAACTTTATCATTCATTAGATATTTACCACCGTCAAATCCTGTGCCTATTGCTGTATCGCGGGAGCACAGTTTTCTCGTAGATTCATCGCAGTTCCGTCATAGTTTATAGAAAAAGGTTTTCATTCTTTATTTATTTACCTTATATTTGCACAATTTGGGCATAATAAAGATAACGGAATTAACATTATTGAATCATATTTTAACCTAGACCTTTGATCTTACTTATAGCTTCAATTTAAGACCAGCACGTGTTTTTATGAGTAAAACCTTGACCTCTCTCCGCGGAATGCTACCACCGCAGTCCTCCACTCTTTCAGGCAACCGCCGCCGCAGGCGCCCGAGCAAAACCTACCCCCGCCGACAGAAGGACCTCGCCGCCATGACCTCATACCAATAGCACCCTATCATCACACTGAATATGCCATTTAATATTGGGTTACATCGCCTTTATTAGTAATACCAGCTTTAATTCTATTAGGCATAGTATCCCTAAACCCTGATTTTGTGTGAATAATGTCATTGTCCCATATATCTTGCAAAATTGTATTTTTTTCGTATTCTTCAAGTTTACATCCAGAAGAAGAGGTGATTAGATTTTGGTTATAATTGGTCAACCGGAAGTACCCTCACTTGAAGATTTTAACAATTTTTCTTTACAAAACGCAGTTAAATATCATTTATTGACATTTAACGTTATTATACCTTAAAGAATATATTATTTTTATACGATTTGATTGCATTTTATACTTCATATTGAATAGATATAAAGTTAAAGAATTATATAGATATTAATTTTCATAAATCAGCCAGCTATGCTAACCATAGAAACTGGTAATATATTTAAATAATTCAAATTGTCAGATGTCAGTGTATCAATGAAAAATAAATGAATGTGGCAGAGATGAGGATATTGAGATAGATGTTGGGAAAGACACGGAAATGTGAAGGAATGAAAGAATAAGGGAAACAACTCGAATCTTAGAAGTTTCTAGAAAGATACAAGAGAGACGATTACATTGGTTTGAACATGTCATGAGATGAAGAATATATTGGAAGAAGAATAAATAACTTAGCAATAGAAAGTTGACGAAACAGAGGAAGACCAAAAATAAGATGGAAGTACTGTTTTGCGGAAGAGAGAAAATGAACTAAATGAGAGCGACACGCATGAAATAATTTTACTGGAAATTTAGAATCTATTGCAAGAAAATATATGTATGGAATTTATATAATACACAAGATTGACGGAAGGTATTGTGCTGGCCACATCAGATTTTTTAATTTAATGATTGATTTAAAAAGAAATTAATTTCTTAATAACCAAAGTCAACAAATCAACATCTCAAGTGGTTCCTATTTATAAGTTGACAGTTCTCAAATTTATAAATTATGTGAAAAATATTTACGAATTTAAAAACACAATTCAAGCTATAGGTTAGGTAAGTTCAAATATGATATAATAGTGTTAATTCCGCATCTGTAATAGCCTAAAATATCGTCTTTAAGTTTCTGGTTAAAAGTTGTTTTAAATCATATTTTTTTAATTATTTTTTTTCAAAGATAAACAAAATTTTGTTTATATTCAATTATTATTCGGTAATTATTATTTTAATGTTATATTCTACACTGGATGGCGCTCTAAATCCGGTATATGTATAGGCATTTAACATGGGAAAACAGTTTTTTCTAGCGCGTTGCTTCCCAAATTATTTTAGAAAAAATACTTCAAATATAAATTGTAGAACATAAAATTCTGCATATAAATCAGTACACAAATTTCATTTCTTATGTTTAGTAACACAAGAAATTTTATATGAAAAGCTGGAAAATTTCAGTTTAATGTTGCTAGCCATGGAATTAAAACAAAAAGACAAACAAATATGTGATGTTTTAACTGTCAAATATTGTAACTTTTGTCTAGAAAACTGAGTATGTGAACTGCATAATACTATATTGTTATTTTGCTTAAGAATTATGCGTTATAATAATTTTATTAAAAAATAAAAAGTAAATTACATATTATGAGAGGTAAAAAATCACACATTTGTTAAGTTTTTTTGTTTTAATTCCATGGCTGTGGCTTTTTCTGAGGTGATTTCCGACATTTTTATATCTAATTTCTGCCGTTACAAAGCATGCAAAATTAATTTTGTTTATTGCTTCAAATGCACAATTTTATGATTTGAAGTATTTTGTTCTAAAATAATTTGGAAATCAACGCGCAAGGAAATACTGCTTTCCCATGTTAAATGCATATGTAACGGATTTCGAGCGCCACCCGGTATAAATTGAAATTATCATATCGAAATATTATATGAGCCTTACAACATTATCATAACTTGGATCTACATATTTTAGAGAAACTTAAATTTCCATTACAATGGTGTAACTGCTATAAAACTGGTTATAATTAATTTTAAAGGTTATCTTCTTGTTTTTGTTTTATGTGGTCTCAAGACAGAATGCATCTTTCTTAAAATGTCACCAGAATTATATATGACATTTTCTGTTTAAATTATCTTATTCGAATTAGAAAGGCTACTGGGTTGATACTTAATAATTCTATAATGGCCGGATGCCCCAACAAAACTTAAATTTTAAGCGTTAAATTGACAATATTGCATCGACACGAAATTCAAATAGATTATTATGCATTGCGGCCAAAGTTTCGATATACATTTTTTTTATGGAAGGATAGTTTAAAATGTAAGCCTTATTGTTGCAACTGGGCATAAATATTACAATGTTTAATATTACAGTGTAATTGACAAATATCAAACTTTAATATATTATTTGGTTATGTTTTAAATATAAAAATTGTCATTTGACCTCTTTTTTGACATACTACAAGTAATTCTCGAGGGAAATCTGCAGTCTGTACATAATAAGAAATTACATTATTGAATAAATTTAGGTATTATCTAGGGAAATATTTTCCGAAAAAAGTCAACTAATAAGCTTTATGCTTTATGTTGTGTATGATTACACTTTATAGAAACAATAGCATAGCAACTGTTGAAGCAGGAAATACTATGTCGTATCATACGTAAATGAACCGTTAAAAATTAGAGTTTTTGTAAAAATGAGTTAATAACATACAATGCCATTTTTTACCATAATACTGGTTAACAAACTAAAAGAACTGTTTCCAAGTAAAAAAATAACAAATGCCATCATTGGTTACAACGTAAATATCTAATGGGTTACTTTACGATTTCAATAAAAAAAATATGATGTGGCTAGCACATTACCTTCCGTCAATCCTATGTATTATGTACAAATTCCATATATAAATTTTCTTGCAAAAGAGTCTAAATTTCCAGTAAAATTATTTCATAAACAAACTATGCAAATGCACTTCACACTGACATCTTCTTCTTCTTTAGATTTTCCCATTTATTAGGGGTCGTTATTTTTTATTTTCTTCTTCCACTCATTTCTGTTTTGCGTGTCGTCCTCATCCAGTTCCTTTTCTCTCAAGTCTTCCGCAATACAGTCCTTCCATCTTATCTTTGGTCTCCTCTGTTTCTTCCACCTTCTATTACTAAGCTATTCATTCTTCTTCCAATATATTCTTCATCTCCCCTCATTACATGTTCAAATCAATGTAATCGTCTCGCTTGTATCTTTGTAGAAACTTCTAACAATCGAGTTATTTCCCTTATTCTTTCATTCCTTACCATATCTTTCCGTGTCTTCCCCAACATCCATCTCAACATCCTCATCTCTGCCACATTTATTTACTTTTCATTGATATTGACATCTGTCAATTTGAATTATCTAAATATATTAGCAGTTTCCATGGTTAGCACAGCTGGCTGATGTATGAAATTTAATATCTTTATAATTCTATAACTCTATATCTATTGAATATGAAGTATAAAATGCAATCACATTTTATAGAGAATAACATACTCTTTAAAATTTATAAACAGCATATGTCAATAAATGATATTTAATTGCGTTTTTTCAAGAAAAACTGTTAAAAGTTGCAACGGAGGGTACTTCCGGTGGACCAATTATAATTAAAATCTAATCACATCTGCATATGAATCTAAACTCGAGGAATACGAAAAAAATATAATTTTTTGAATCGTAGTTTGGAGTTATGTTATCCGAAACGATCGTCACATACACACATACACACAAACAGACGCGCACACACACACACACACACACACACACACACACACACACACACACACACGTACATACATACATACAGTAATTTTTTTAAAGATGTCCGATCAAGGTCATCTGTATCATGAACGAATTAACAAATTGGCATACATTTATTTCTCTCCTTTGCCAAAGGCTATAAGCGTGTGCGGTAAAGATGGATATAACACGCATGTCTTTCAAAAATTCATATTATTTCGACTAAGTTAGGACATTCCACTTTAAAACGATGCTCGTTGTTGATAATACTTTCCCTGAAACGTAAGTTTATTTATTAATTCAGATACATTACTTCGATTCATAGTCGTACGAATAACATTATTTTCTGTCACTGACATTGTGTCAATATCTTATTTTAATACCTTCCTTACCTAAAGGTGACGGAAGGTAGAAATAACATTGTTTGCTACTAACTCATTTTTTTACAAAAACCACCACTCTAACGGTTCAAATAAAGTAAAGGACGGGTTACTGAAAACCAGCATGTTCCATTATTTAAAAACTTGACAGTGATGGCCTCAGAAAAATTAAGGTGTTTGAAGGGCAGTAAAGGGCCTATGCCAAAGTAAGCCGAAAAGGATAATATAAAGGCATTAAAAAAATTGGTCGATTAAAATGTTTCTATATTTTTCCATACATCGTCATAAAACTTTTAAAATTTGTTCCAAGATGATTTATGTCCAAATCAGATTTCAGACACTCAATTATAACACACCAACATAGTTACATACGAGTAGGTATGAAAACATCCATAGTATGTTGGCATAAACTTTTTGTAGACTCGAATAGATTTTCCGAAAGGAGGTGTTGAAAAATCATTATTCTACACACATGCTTTTTAGTTTCCGCTACCCTAAATAGATGTAGGGATCGTGCTAAAAATTGCTAATTTCCTAATATTTTGTTAAATAAACGTGTATATCTAGAATATGATGATGTACATATGTGGATGTGAGAGAGATTATGTACCTATGCATATGGATTCCGTGTACTACTAGATACCAGATTTTCAAATCAATCGACAAACCGGAAGTGGCACTTGAAACTCTTAGATAAATTATTTAAAAGTACCTCAAAATATATTTTTTCTTGCAATTATAAAAATTATTGCTTTTGACTTTTCTACAACTTTGCGATGGTGCCTTGGCATATTCAATAGTATATTACACACCGAGCCGAGAAATGCTCCATTACAACCAAATGCTGAGGTAGATAACAGAGGTGTACGAGGTTAGCTATGAGCGCGAGGCTAAAATAAGCATCTCCGCGAGCTTCGCATACTATTTTATTCACAATCATCGTTGTATTTTAAACATTAATTTATAATTATTTTTTTAAATTTTTATTATAATTTGTTTAGCATGGTGATCTATGACAGTGTTGCTAGATAACATGATAAAATATTTTATCTACAAACACATTAAAAGTGGACTTTTAACGTTTGTTTTTAGACTTAAAAATGCCATTTTATGACCATTGTTAAAATGACAGATCATTCTTTTAACACTAGTGTTACAAGTGAATTAATGACGAATGGAACAACAAATCGACTTTATTGACATATGTCAAAAAATTAATAGAAACTCAAATTTACATTAAAAAATAGTGTTTGTAGATAAAATATTGTATAATATAGGTGTTAAAAGTGATTTTATTTTGTTTAAAGGTTTGGACCACTCTGTTTCAGAGTCAGACATATCATAAATAGGTATATTTATTCTGAGCATTTTTATTACAATTTTTTTTTAAATGGCAATGACCTTTTAGCAGTTGGTAAGTAACATATAGTTACCGGAAATTTTTCCAGCTAGCTGGAAAGTGAAGTAAACTATGATTGACTTTCCAACTATTTTGATTGTTGGAAACGCTCATATTACTGATTAATGAGTAAGTAACTGTCATTGACATAAAATATATAAATTTAAAATAATAATGATAAAGTTCTGAAAAGAAAATAGAGTAATAGATTTGATTAAATTTGAATACATAATTGATAAAAATAAACTTATTATTAAAATTAGTAAAATGTTGACAAAAAAAATTCTGCCGGTATTAAATTTTAGTAATAATAACAAAAAAAAAATTGCCGTACAGGTATAGTAAAATAAATTATATATTTTCCAGCATTTAATATGAGCTTACATAACATGACCACATGAGATTTTTAGAATTATATAGGGAAACCTATCCTTTTTTAACTAAAACTAACTAGGTAATTCTAAAATATCTTTTCCATCTTACCTGTTTGTAAATAATCCACTGTGCACTCACACACACTCACAACACCTTGACAACACAATCCATACACTTAGTGCGGGTACTACGAGCGCACGACACGGTGACGGTGTTTCGTTTCGAGTTCGCGGTACTGTTACACGACACAAGCACAAAGATCGTTCCCCTCGGAGCTCTGGGCGCAGAATGAAAGTCGAAGCCGAGAGAGCGGCGGTGGGAGTTCTCCGATACTCTCTGAGTGAGGGAACGAAGAGGTCGATGAGGATGCGGATGAGGATGAGGGAAATACACGAGGAGATTCTATTCTAGAGGGTAGGCTATGAAGGTAGAATTTTAGATAGGATAAAGATATGTAACCCTGGAGGCCGAGTCTAATTCATTTGGGGACAGTTTAAAGACTGTCTCAAGTATTGATGTCAAACTTGTTACCATAGCTGCATAGTTATCCAGTATGGGTATTTAATTTTACATATGGTGAATAATAATTCTTTACTATATTTCCAAGTATTACAACCTTATTACAATTGATAAATGGAATGAGCCAATTTTTGCTACAATTTTTTAAACATGTTGTGTCTCGTCTCGTCTCGTCTAGAAGGCAAGAAATTAAGTCTCGTCTCGATTTTTTCTCGTCTCGAACAATGGAATCTCGTCTCGGCCGAGAATCTCGACGAGATATCTCGATTTTTTTTTTAATAAATCCAATCTGCGATTTAAATTGATATATAACCGAAACACAAATAATATACAGAGTGATTAAAAAGTTTGAGTCAAACAACTATATTATTCACTATCAATTTTATACCTAGAGTACAAACAGATAGGGTTGAGCTGGGAAGTTTCATTGGCGCGAAAATTCAAAATAAGGAAAATTAAAGAAGAGCGTATAAAACAAATAAATAAGCTTGTTTTGCAAATCAAAAGTGTTCAATAAACAAATTGTATAAATTGCATGTGGCAAAATTATATTTAGTCCATTTTTTATGTTTTATCTCTTTCTAATATTGATATTCATGCATCTTTGTTTCATATAATGTCAATTTTGTAAATGTATCTTTTGCTTATTTAAACATTATTTATTAAAAAGAATCCCTATAAATAATAAATTATTAAAATAACATAAATATATCACCCGATTTTAACCCATTACTGGGTGTAACACTGAGTCAGTAAGTGAACAAGAATATTGTGACGTCAAGAAAGTAGGAAGTAGTTGTATTTTAGGAAATTTTAACGATTCAGTTTAGATTTATAATTAGAAAAATATAAAAAAATTATAAAAGTTACCAATTTTTTAAAAAAATGTATTTTTTAAAATAAAAAAGTCGAGAAATCTCGGAATAATTTTCGAGAATCTCGACATATAAGTCTCGTCTCGTCTCGTAAGTTCAAAACGCTTTCTCGTCTCGCCGAGACGAGAAATTTCGAGACGACACGAGACGAGATTCGAGAATATCCCGTCTCGTCCGAAACACTATAGTTTGCGGTTAGTTAATGAAGATGAGATGATAAAGACACACACAAATAACCATACCTTACCCAAGATTCGAACCCGGGACCCTTGGATCGTGTGTCGGCTACATTGCCCACTACACCACCTTGGTCGGTATTTAATTTTATTCACAATCATTATAGTAATATGTCGATTCCTAACCTTTTAGAGGTTGAGAAATACGTCATTCCTAACTGCAATAACAATCTCGTGAGTCGGAAATAACAGGTTTTACTTCCACCCCACGGATTAGAAATGTTTATATAGAGATTGTCATAGATCATAGATCCTTATAATAAAGTAGGCTAAATAAATTTTAAAAGAGCTGTCAACAAATATTAACAAAATGAAAAGTTATAACTCAATGATTTATTCTGAAAATTATTGATTTAAAAAGAGGATGATTGTAAATAAAATAATATACATACCTCGGTGGGAGTTTCATTACAGACTCGCGCTGTATCTTACCTCGAGGTTTCGCCTCTCCATAATATACATATGCCCTCGGCTGTAATGAAACATATCCCAGCTCGGATGTAATATACTATTATTACTATTACATGATGAAAAGATAGTCATAAGTGATAAAACAACAGATGTTTGTAAATCGCACAACATAAAGAGGGCTTGCAGCAGCTGAATTTTAATGTTCGTCCCCATAAATTAGCATCATTTAGTAAACATGCAGGGCTCCATTGCAGTGCAGCCGTAATCCGGTCATGAGAGCGGCAGTGAGTGCATTTTTTTTTTCGTTTATCTCCCAAATTTTGTGCGGCCGTACTCTGCACAGAACGAGACGTGCGGCCGTACATGTTCGCCAAACTGACCTAATCTGGCCGTACTGTGCATGTAACAAAGCGTACGGTCGTGTTGTGGCCACAGTACAAGCGAGTTTGGATAATATAATAGTAGACCGATGGGTCTTCGCGGTTTTCACTTTTCGCTCAAAAATATCAAACTTTTAGCAAACTTCAGTATTAACTGATAACGAAATATGTACATCTGAAATTAGAAACCCATGAAAATTGTAATGGACAATAGCAAGATGATCTACTGTAAAACGCTCATGGCTATCTTACAACCATTAAATTAAAAATTAAAAACAGCATTCCGTAAACACCCTGCATATCAGAAGCAATTTTTTTTTCTATGACTGTTAAAAACATTGCATTGCACTTTTTCTTATTAAAATACGTTTTTAAAATATGTATTTTTATACAGCATTTTTTTAACGCAAACGGGTGAACAAATGAAACGCTATGGTACTTTTATTGTAGAAAACAACTGGTATGCAACTCGTGAATAAAAAAGTACCGAATTTTCCAACTCCTAAAAAATAAATGTAAATAAATATATCTTCACGTCATTTACGGGACCTCGTCGCCGTGCACCTGTGTGTCTCGTCGCGAATATGGGTAACCGGGTTCGATCCCGACCGGCGCCAAATATTTCAAATTTTAAATGGCACAAAATTGATCCATGTGGTGCAGTCCAGCAATGAGTGCCTATGAGATAACGCCTGGTAAACGCCCGCACGGTACAAATATGTCGCAGGGCCGTAACTAGGGTGGGGCAAAAGGGGCACTTGCCCTGAGGGCAGCTGTTAATAGGGCGCAGAAGTAAGTTCTTTTGTTAATTCTCACGAGAATTCTTAAATATAAACCAAGCACAATCTTGAGTTTCTTATTGTACATTTTGCGAATTAATACTGTAACACGAGGGGGGGGGGGAGCTCTAATGATCTTGTGGGTTGAGAAACTCTAATGATGGTGGACTTACTGCTTTTCCCAACGATGACCATGACTTTAACTGAAAAGATGGAACACAAACACAATTTCACTTAACTTTGATAGCCGATGAACACTTAACTTTATGGACACAGATATTATTGGATTTTAACTAACTTCTTTATTTACATGATTAATATTTACACTAAACTTATTATTAATATATTACACTAAACTTAACTAAGCATATAAAACATAAACTAAATTGTTACATTGTTGTAACCCTGCGTACTAGCGTCTAGTACGCGCTCAACATAAAACTCAAATTACATCTCTTCACACTGAGATTCTAAGACAGACTATCTAAAACAAAGAGTTACTTTCGTGAGAGACTCTGAGGGGATGAAGAGGGTATCATATGGCATCCATATCAAAACATCAGCCCTGCACGTAGGCGTGCAATAACTTCTACACTTAATTGTCAACAAATAACTGTCCAATGTCTCTGACAGCTAATCTAAACAGTCAGTTAATAACTATTTCTAAACAGAATTTTGACTAACAAAGATAACAAGTTGAAATATTATTTAAACAAATAAATAAATAAATAAATATTTCATCACGGCATATTACCCATTGCTGGGTGTGCCAATCTGCTTCGTACACAGATATCGGTAATGATGGAATATTTGTACCGTGTGGGCGCTTACCAGGCGTCACCTCACGGGCACTCATTGCTGGCGTGGAGAGTGCACCACACGGGTCAATTTTGTGCCATTAAAATGCAATGTAATTTTTGGCGTCGGTCGGGATCGAACCCGGGTCCCCAGATTCACGACCAGACACTCAGGCACAAAAGATTATAAAAAGTTACTTATTTGTTATTGCTCGTCTTGTTACAATACTGTGTTTCTGTGCACTGTATTGCATTGACTTTTAAGTTCGCGCGCAGTCCGGTCAGTGATTAATAAGATATAGATACTTTTTCATCGTCTAGGTGCAAAAAATACCAGTTTGGATTGTTTTATATTGATTCAATTTATCTTGTAGAACCCACATTTCAGTTTTTTCAACAAAGACAAATGTCTTTAAAGATCGATCTACTAATCACATTTGCCCATTGAACAGGCAAATCTGGAATAGTCACTCGGCGATCTTTTATAATAAGTGCCTGTAGAGCGTAGAGCACGGTCATCCCTTTTCGTACTCATCAAAAAACGTACAGTTTTAACGTGTGTCTAAAAATTATCTGTATTTTTAAACTACAAAATTATGTTTTTCGTCGTTCCTAACGAATACTTACGCTCTTTGCAATTTATGATCCAGAAAGCCCAGTTTTATGCTCAACAATAATACAATTTCGTATATTAGAGAACGATAAAGAGTTTCTGCGTATTTTTCTAACAATCGTGCTACATTGACATGTCAAAAATAAGTTTTAATTGGTTTGTTAATGTAAACTCTTAATATATTTGAACAAAAAAAAAAATACGCATAGTTTTGATCAAGATATAATCATTTAACATTTAACTCTGCGTTCCAGTTATGGTCCAATTGATATGCGCCAGACATAATTTGTCTTTATTTTGCTTTTCTATAAATAATTTGTATTTAATAAATTTTAATTCTGAAAAATTTATTTTCTGCGCAAAATTCTTTGGTTCAATAAATATGCGACAGGGCTCGTATATGTTTGTATACATATAAATACTCGTATATGTATAAATAAATATGGCAATTAATTTATATTTCATAAAAAAACATTTTATTTAATTATATTTTTTAATAACAATTTCCTGAAAATCGTAGGGGGAGAGGCGCAATTTTATATTCCGCCCCAGGCGCAAGAATAGCTAGTTACGGCCCTGATATGTCGTCATCATTTCCGAAATCTATGTACAAAGCAGATTGGCACACCCAGCAATGGGCAATATGCCGTGATGATATATTTATTTATCACGGCATTTTACCCATTTCCGGGTATGCCAATCTGCTTTGAATTCAGATGTCGATAATGATGATAACATATTTGTACCATGCGGGCGTTTAAAAGATGTCACCCCACGGACACTCATCGCTGGCGTTGACAGTGCAACACAGGAGTCACTTTTGTTCGAAATTATTTTGGCATCAATCGGGATCGAATCTGGGGTCTCGTAAAAAAGTTACACTTTCACTTTACTCAGTTAATAAATAACTAATTGGTTCTTCAATATTTTTGATATTTTCCTTTGTTACTGTCTCCACAGACCTCCTGCACATTAAACCATCCTCAATCGATTTTTAAAAAATTAAGTTCATTACTTTTTGTTTTCTTGGCTAAAGTAAATAACCTAAAAAGCTCTTTTCGTAGGTGTATGCAAAAATCTGTTACACAATTTCTCATATTGTATTATTACACTAAATCTGAAAAGTCATAATGTAAAATATTCGTATAAGATGGCAACTTCAATTGTGGCTGAAAGAAATGGTGTACGATTGTGTAATAAGATTTATCGAACCATCAAGGAAAATGTGAATGAGTAAGCAATGATTATTCATACGAGTAGCTAAGCTTACGAGTAGACTTCTTCCTGGTTAATAAAACGAATATATTCGTTTTAATTACTTAGCAATATTTTATGTATATATGCACATTCATATTAGTCAATACTATATAATAGAGTATTAATTCCTTACATTTGTAATAATAGAAAATAGGAAAGAAAAAAATTATGGGAATAGTTGAAATGCTGTGCACATAATGAAATATTTTTTATTGGCCTGAGAATTTTTAATAAACGTAAAATTCTGTATTTCACAAAATCCTGATATGAATATTAATACAATGAAATTTCTTCTCTGAATAATAATAAAATCTCTACCGAAATTGTGCTCTGAATGATTTAAATACAATATAAACTTATATAAAAATGAAATTAGTATGGAGACTTATTTTTAAATCAGCAACTTTTACTCTTTCCCTGCTGGATCGAAACACGCGACGCAGTTTTTGTTTATATCCGTACAACAGCAAAGACAATTGTGCGAATGTAGATCAAATTTCATTTTTCTCACGAGCGATGTGCTCGTCTCCAACTCAAGACGGAGTGGAGTGTCTATCACATGTGACGTACAGTACACTAGGAATATAAAGGAATGACAAATTTATATTATGACGAAATCAGAATATAAAATCCGTCTATTTAAAATATGCCTAGACATATAAAACGCGACCAGTTTGTCAAATCTTCGTTGACTTAGCGTTATTTTGCAATCTGGCTAGTCGATTGTGGAATAAGTTACCGCTTATTTTACACTCTGGCTAAAGTGTTTCAGTCATTTTCTAAAAAGTCAGTTCCGTTATGTCGTAGGCGAATTAGAAAACATAAAACGCCTAGCTATTTAAAATATATAACTGGGCGAATTGTAAACTGTTGAGTTTTGGACTTAATTAGCTTGTATGTTTCTCTAAATATAACTTATTAACCTACAAAACTTGTCCCGAGTTTTCCAAGTGTGAGTTTTGTACGTTAGATTAAATTATATTGAATTGTGTTTTGAAAAATTGCAAACGAAAATGTCCAAATATTAATTTTACAACGTCGATTATAAAACGCCCAATCGTTTTATAAAACAACTAACCAAATTGTAAAATAATACCAAGTCAACGATATTATCAAAAACTGGTCGTATTTTATAAAATGACTAAGCGTTTAACAAATAGACGGACTTTACAATCTTTTTTATATGGCTGTAATTTCTACACTATTAATTTTAGAGCAAAAGTGTCAATACATAAAATGATGTAATATGTTCTCATCATCATATTAACGTAAAATAAAATATTCGTCTTTAAGCTTTTTACAGAGTGCCATGCAAGACAAAACATACAATTCAAATAGTCGTATTGTTTGACTTTGACAGATAAAAGTTCATTAATTGATACTCGTATTTAATTGTTAATATTATCCAACTGGGTTTTTTTGCAATGGTGCATGTATCCATGATTACTGATAAATAATTTAATGAAATTATAGTAGCAGGAGATTTTAACGCTCAAATAGGCAAATTAAACCAGGCTGAAGAAATAATATTTCATTCATCCAAATTAAACCCGACACGAAGAGCAGACGAACAAAGCAACTCAAAAGGAAAAGCGTTAGTCGAAACTATGGAGAGCGAAGGGTTTTATGTCCTTAATGGAAGATCCGAAAGCGACACACCAGCCCAAAAAACTTTCATCAGTAAAATAGGCCAGTCCACAATCGATTTAACTTGGATTAATACTAACAGCATCAAGCACATACTAGATTTTCGAGTTGAAAATAAAATCCTCATCTCAGACCACCTACTGTGCTGCTTAATACTTAATACCATGGAGACTCACAGAAAAATTCGAGAAGCAAACAACGCAGAGCCATATCACAAAATTAAATGGGACCCAAGTAAATCTGAAGAATTTCAACTAAAAACCGAAGAACACATTACGAAAATAACAGATTCTTATAACAACGACTACGAAAAACTACTAGCAGTATGTTATTCCGCAACGGAAGAAATATCTATCTACCACACTATAAAACCATACAACCACACAAAAATAAATAAACCGTGGTATAACAAAGAATGCAGAGAGAGTAAAAAACAAATGAGAAGGAGTTACTTCAAATTTTCAAGAGACAGGAAAAATAATAACAAACTAAACCAATATATTGAAGACAAGAAAAAGTACAAAAGTATACTCTGCAAACACAAGAAAAGCCAATACATGAAAACACAAGAAGGCATCAACAATATACGCGACAATAAACAATTCTGGACAGTGTACAAACAATATAAAATAAAGAAGAAAACCACAAATCCCATAAGCATAGAAGAGTGGGAGGCACATTATAAAAACATAACATAACGATACACACACAATTTACAGACGTTTTACACCCCTATTTAGATTCTCAAATAAGCAACAGTGAATTAAAAAACACTTTAAAATTACTAAAAAACAGTAAAACACCAGGACCTGATTTATTGCCAAATGAAGCTTTAAAATCTTTAGAGAGCAACTGTTTCAACACGCTACTTAATGTACGAATGTATAGATAAAGAAACTGTACCGCCACAACTTTGCAACAACACACTAATATTAGTTTACAAAAAAGGGGACGAAAACACACCAAACAATTATCGTGGACTAGCCATGTTAAACACGATACTAAAAGTACTAACAGGAATAATCTCAAGACGCCTAGAAACATGGACAGAAAGTTTTAGTATTCTTCCTGAAGTAAAAGCGGCTTCAGAAAACGCAGGTCCTGTTTAGACAACATATTCTCTTTAAATGCGATAATACAGTCACGCCTTATTGAAAAACGCACTACATTTGCCATCTTTATAGATTTAAAGCAAGCATTTGATACGATCACCCATACAAAGCTCTGGAACAAAATCTTTCAGCTTGGAGTAAGCGCAAAACTAGTCAGACTGCTGATGAACATCTACGGTAATGCGACTATCACTGTGCATGCAAACCAGCAAAAATCTAACCCTATAAAAGTAAACAGAGGTGTATTGCAAGGGGATTCACTTAGCCCACTTCTGTTTAGTCTCTTCATTGCAGATATCGAACAATTTTTTAGAAATCAAGGCTCAGAAGGAATATATATCAATCATGGTACCGATATACTGATGCTGCTATACGCAGACGATCTTGTCTTATTATGCAACTCAACTGCCGATGTACATAGTAAACTAAAATGTCTCGAAAACTATTGCAACAACAACGATCTCACCATTAACAACCAAAAAACCAAAGTGATGCAATTTTTCAGAGGTAGACCACCTATTACTAGCACAAACTTCCATTGCCAAGGCTCCATAATAGAAATGACAAGGGAATACACATATCTAGGAATAATCTTTACTAGCTCAGGTCACTTTAAGCAAGCCAAAGACATTATGATCAGCAAAGCTAGATGCACAACAGGAATTGTCAAAAACTTAATGGCCACAACGAAGACAAAATCATGGGACACCAGAAAACATTTATATAAAACGGTAGTACTTCCTACACTACTATATGCAGTCGAAATCTACAGTGTGCAGTACGTAAACGATATAGAAACTGTCCAAGTTGGTTACTTTAAACAGCTATTTAACTGGCCTAAATGCACACCCAACTACATAGTTCGAACAGAGACAAAACAATTGAAATTAGAAGGCACTGTCTTTGCTTCAGTTCTGAACTACGCAAAAAAACTACTCCTTATGAACAACAACAGATATCCAAAATTATGTTACAATAAACTACTACTATTAGATAACAATAAAAAAAATATCTCTAAACTCAACTGGGCAACACAAGCTAAAAATATGTTCAAAAAAATAAACAGCACAGATATCTGGAACCAACAAAGCTTCATCATATTAGAGAACACAGGGAAAGAACTAATAGAAAAATATGCAGAAACACTACGAAACGGAGATATGAACAAAATAGCGGAATCAACATACAGTACGCAGTATAAAGAAATACACACTGAGAGCAACCTGAACTATCTAGAAAACGAGATCAACATAAATGTTATTAAAGTCATCAGCCAAATTCGTGTAGCCTCCACACGACATACCGCACAAATATATATAAAGCGAACGGCACACAAATTTAATCTAAATAATATATGTACTATATGCAATTGTTTACAGACTGACAATTTGTACCACTTCTTCATTAGATGCCCTATATACGAGCCACCACGCCAAGCCTTCCTGATCAAACATCTACAACAACATACGAGCGAAGACAACTTCCTCAGGATTATCCTGTATCCCCTACCCATCAACAAAATGTATGACATCTATTACTTTGTTATAACAGCCCTCCAAATAAGAGCATTTGCAATGAATAATTGAAATGTTACAACGGCAATTACATATACAAACAAACAACAATGTAACTATATAAGTAACAAACTATAAATATATTGTAAACATATCCTCCCAAATTTGTAACCTCTCTTGCATAGGCCAAGCCTTTTACAATAAATTACTATTATTATTATTATTATTATTATTATTATTATTATTATTATTATTATTATTATTATTATTATTATTATAATTTAATGAAATCAGTAATTATTAAAACTTTATGACAGATATCATCTGCCAAACTCAAGCAATACAACTGTTTAACATTTTGTGCTATTAATTGGTCATGGCACTCTGTAAATACTTTTCGAGAACGAAACGCATGTAAAGAATAATTTTGAACTTATTGGATGTAGTTCTTTTGATATATTTACTACGGAATTGTGAATATTAACAATTGAAAAACATTTTATAAATTTACATATACATACATACATACACACATACACACACACATACATACACACAGACATCATCGTGAAAATGTTAAAAATGGATTCTAGGGACCTTCGATATGCGATTTTTAGCACGATCCCTATACCTCCCTTACCAAGGGTAGCAGGAGGTGAAAAATCAATCGGAAAATTGTAAATGATATTCTTGTTAAATACATTCTTTCAAAATGTATATAATATCTAAATAAAACGACTGTCTGCATACGAAAAACCTCTGCAGATGTCAACAAACTACGAGGGCCGTCCAAAAAATAAAGATATACCTAGACCCTACCAAAAATAGAAAAACGAAATTATTTTCAAAAACCCTACAGGAGTGTGTAGGTATATGTCACAACTATTTTTCTACGTAGTTCCCGTTAATTTCATGCACTATGTGTAGGCGGGACACGAATTTTTTTATGCCAATGTCGAAAATGTTGCCGCCTGCTCCTTCTCCAAAGTTTCACATTCTTACCTCATCTTCGTTTTTAATTTTTTGTTCCTGTCAGATGAAAATCAGATGATGTCAGATGAAAATCGAACGGTGCCAGATCGGAACTGTGTGATGCTGTAATAGAAAGTCCACAACAGCCCATCCAATATCATTCAATAAAGTTTTGCTGACTTGCGCTGTGTGAGACTCTGAGGGCAGATTTTATCCTGTAGTACAGCGTTTCTTAACCTGTGGTCTGCGTATCCCAAAGGGTCCGTGAGACATCTTTAAGGGATCAGGTACTGCACCGAGAAATAATATACCAACCGTACCACCGAATAAATAAACTGATCAAGGTGTAAAACAAATGTTCAAAGAACAAAATCTTACGAATTATTACGTTTCTTTAATTCCCGTGTAAAATTGAATAAAGTTTTATACACGGCAGCATCACAGCCGCACAGGGTCCGATTGGAGACTGTGTTGCAGCCGTACTATCTATGCACGTAACAATCCTTGCGGCCGTTTTGCATCAGCAGTGCAGCCGAATTTACTCATGTTGCTGATAATCTTGCTCTAGCGAAGAAGACATTGAGAGTACTGATCCCATTTGTAACTACGTATTTGTGTGAAATGAAAAGGCGTTTACTGTACTAGTTCATACGAAAAATAAACATAGGAAGAGATTGAAAAATATTAATTGTAATCTAAGAATACATATGGATCTATTATTAAACCTGATATTAACCAGCTAATTAGTGAAATGCAGCATCAAGGTTCCACTTTTTTGTGAACTATTCGTATTCGTATAAGTCTCATGTTTTAATAAGTAAAACATTACAGACAAAACTTTCCTTTTTACAAATTTCCCTCTTCATTTCTCCTTCTATAAAACTTAAGTAAAAAAATGTTCTATTCCACACTTTACTAGTGTTTTTATAGGTTTAATTTCTAAGGGGTCCGCTTTCTCAAATGAAAAGGTTAAGAAACACTGGTGTAGCAGACGCCGCGAGTCAACATTCCCTGCCTTCGTTTCTGGATCGTCCTTCGAAGTTTCTTAAGGTTTTACAGTAGTGATTCGTATTCACAGTAGACCTGTACAGAAAACATAAAACAGAGCAGACTTCGCATCTGACAATGGCTGCTATTGCCAAAACAAACTTCTTGCCCTAGATAGCTGACGGACCACTCGTTTGAAAGGAGACGAGTCCCTCTACACGACAGTTTCATCAACTTTTCGAAACAAAATTTCCCCAGGCCACCAGTATCTTTGTAAAAATAATATAAAGCTATAAGGAATATATTACAAATTACCTACACTACGAAAAGCTTGCTCATATGAGTCACAGCATTGTACCGTAATAAAATACCTGCGCTATAAAATGAAGACCACCCAAGTCCCTTACATACATCATTAAACACTATAAACTAATTATATCTTATATAGTAACAGATTATTACTATCATTCATACATAATGGTGATTTCCTTCTTTCCTTATGGGAAGAACACTGTCATTGCCTTATATCTCACACTTTCCACATTCAGTATGATTATGCGAGTATTCCAAGTCCAAGCTGTCTCGATCACAGAACTGCAGAACAATGTAATGCTGAACACAGTCTAGAAGAAATTCTTAGGAAAAATTGAACGTGTAGTATTGTTTATAAAGAATTTGAAATCGAATCTGTTTCTCTGGAGATGTTAATGTTGGCATTATTAGAATGGGAAATATAAACGCGAGAATTTTTTTATATTGTTTTATTATTTTATTATGAATTTTATGAACTTTTGTTTTTAATTTATTTTGGATTTGACCCATATTTTCACTTCATTTTGTTTTCAACAATACAACCGTATGTCAGTACGTACATAAAAGAAATCATAAATACAATAACAATTGACATCAAATTTAAATAAAAATACATCATAAATACATATGTATAGATAATACATACAGTCGATTTCCATTTGCATTTAAAACTATACAGGCTGTAACAGAAATAAGTACATTAAATTTAATCACTGAGAGCACTCGCCGAGAGCAACAATATTTCTCAATATTTTTTTTTGCCCCCCCCCCCCCATAAATTAACGAGTCGTTTAGGTATTTTCATAATACCTAAAAGTTGTCAACTTTTTCAAATAAATTTTGACAAATAAATCGATTAATAATTTATTATAAAAATTGTAATCTGTAAAAATGCCTGCGTTTACGGATAGCGAGTATATACAGACATTGAGCTGGCCTATGGTGGGTGAAGCTTAAGGATACGCTGCCCAAGGTCGGTAAATTTATTTGGAACTTTTTCCAAATTGCCATCTTCTAAACGTTCGCACTTTTGTAAAAAAAAAAATATTTCATCACGGCATATTACCCATTGCTTTGTGTGCCAATCTGCTTCATACACAGATATCGGTAATGATGTAATATTTGTACCGTGCGGGCGCTTACCAGGCGTCATCTCACGGGCACTCAATGCTAGCGCGGAGAGTGCGCCACAGGGGTCAATTTTTTACCATTAAATTTCGATTTAATTTTTGTCGTCGGTCGAGATCGAACCCGGGTCCCCAGATTCGTGACACTCAGGCACACGGCCACAAGACCCCATTTTGTACATGTATATAAATAAAATAAATAAATCTCCGAGGTCATAAGTTCTTTAAGCCTGCTGCTGAAGGTCGTGGTAGAACTCGCTCTGATCACATAGAGAATATTGAAGAGGATGTTTTGGATTCAACCAGGGTCTAGTATTCGAAAAATAGCACTATAACACAGAGTGTCACATATGATTAAAACAAGAACAGTTACATTATTTCATCGACACCTTCAGAATTGTATTGACAATGAAGGTGGCCATATTGAACATTTATTGTGATTTCATTTATGTCTGCATCACTTTTCATCCATCTTTATCCGTTTTCTTGTTCCGTCAATTGTAGAGTTGTTCTTGATCGAATGCATCCTATAAATGTCCTACCATTTTTCGATTGTCTAACCTGTTGTAACATAAAAATTTGGCACATGATTTTTTTTTGTTACCTTAGTCGAGGTATTCTCTTCTGTCTCTTATCTTTCACGATTTGTCTATAGTTTCATCTTCTGGTGTGTCTATCAGTCTATTCATCAGTTTGTAATCATTATTTCATTACATTCAGTCACAGTCCCAAGTCAAGTAACAACGGAAACAAACCAGAAATACCTGTTGGTAGACGCACGCCATACGCACACGCAGATAATCCCATTTTAAATTTTGGCATTATGCAACGCGCTCTACTTTCCCGACATGCAATTGTTATTTTATTCAACCATAAGCGGGTAATGAAATTTGTGACAAAACTTTGAAGAATTTTAACTTAATATCTAGAAGGTTTACAAGAAAAGTTATTAATAAATATTGTTGCACTCGACGAGTTCTGTCACTGGTTAAATTTAATGTACTTATTTCTGTTACATTCTGTATATACCCTGATTTTAAAATAAAAAATCTGATGTGGCCAGCACAATACCTTCCGTCAATCCTGTGTATTATGTACAAATTCCATACATAAATTGTCTTGCAAAAGATTATATATTTTTGGTATTATGTGATTCCCTTTCTCGACAACTGAATTCCATACTCCTGATAACAAACAAACCACATGAAATAAGAAAATTATGAAATTTTGATTGAAAAATTATAACACTTGTCAGTTATGGACATAATTAATTGCTGTCATTTTGACACGGGTCAAAGTCATGTTACTGCACGCGCCCCATACATAAATTTTCTTGCAAAAGATCCTATATTTCCAGTAAAGTTATTTCATTAACAAACTATGCAAATTGCACTTGACACTGACATCTTCTTCTTTAGTTTTTCCCATTCGTTATGGGGTCGCTATTTTTTACTTTCTTCTTCCACTCATTTTTGTTTTGCGTGTCGTCCTCATTCAGTTCCTTTTCTCTCAAGTCTTCTACAATACAGTCTTTTCATCTTATATTTGGTCTTCCTATGTTTCTTCCACCTTCTATTAATATATTCATCTCTCCTCATGACATGTTCAAACCAATATATAATCGTCTCTCTTATATCTAGAAACTTCTAACACTAGAGTTACTTCCCTTATTCTTTCATTGATTTCATTTTATTGCTACTGACATCTGTCAATTTGAATTACCTGAATATATTAGCAGTTTCCATGGTTAAGTTAGCATAGCTGGCTGAATTATGAAATTTATATAAAATTTATTATCGTTATTCTTCTTTAACTCTATATCTGTTGAATATCAAATATAAAATGTAATCAAATCGTATAGAGAATAATATATTCTTTAAGTTATAATAAAATTTAACTGAGTTTTTCAAGAAAAACTGTTAAAATCTTCAAATGAGGATACTTCCGGTTGACCAATTATAACCAAAATCTAATCAAGTCTGCATATGGTTGTACGGAAGAGGAATATGCAAGAATTGTAATTTTTGGAATTCTAGTATTGGAAATATCGTGATGAAACTGCGGTCACATACACACACACATACACACATACACACACACACACGCACATACGAACACACACACACACATACAGACATCATCGTAAAAATAGTAAAATTGTATTGTAAAGACCCTAAAACGTGCTTATTCAATGAAAACTCACCACCGATTTTTTTGACCAAAGACAATACCTTACTTACCTAGAGGTGACGGAAGGTAAAAAGAGTAAATTTAGAAAGCATTTAGACCAAAACAAGAACAAATATAACATATCTTCTTCTTTATACATATTTATTTCCGTGCCTCTAAAGGTAGAGTCCTGCGCGGGTATACTTTTTCAGACCCGCACCCGACCCGTACCCCCAACATTAAGACCCGCACCCGACCCATACCCGACTCAGTTAATTTTAAATTGAACCGCAACCCGACCCGCACCCGCTAATGTTATACCCGCCCCCGAACCCGCTACCCGCTAAATAATTTCCATCAATCTGAAATGAAGATGGAAAATTTTACTCAAAAAAAAATAATCAGAAAAATGTATGTAAAACATTTTATTCCTTATTAATTCAAAGTATGTAAAACAAAATATTTATTCTTTAGATATATAGGTAATAATTTTCTTAATACAAAAAATATAGTCATATTATTTACAAGTTATAAATAATATATTGTCCACAGTTCCAGATTAAATTTTGTTCTTCTTCCTTGAACAACGAAACCAGCAGTAGAAAAGTCTCTTGCACTAGGTGCACTAGTGGCTGGAATGCATAAAACTGAACGTGCTATTTTTGCTAAATGTGGTAAAAGGGCTTCATTTATTTTCCACCAATTCCACCATCAGTCTGTAATTCAACATTTTCGTCACTAGAATCTTTCAAATATGCCAACAGAAAATATGAACAATAATTATAATAAAAAGGAAATAAAAAGTAAACACGTGACCCGACCCGATATCCGCGCAAGTCTTACCTGCGCCCTACCCGCAACCCGCAAAAGAGATCTTGGAACCGCACCGCAAAGCGGGTAACCCGCGGGTCCCGCGGGTACCCGACCCGATGCAGGTCATGCAGACATTGAGGTAATAGCTTTGTACATAAACTAGTTATGACAAGTTTAAAACACCTAAATGTTGGAACGCCGGATGAGACGGTGCCGGTACGAAAGCGAGTTTTTGTTGTATACAAGCTAGCTAATCTGAAAAGTAAATAAACTATTTAACAACAAATGTCTTCGTCGGTCATTTTTCTAAATATAAAATTATTTAATAAGAAAATATAATATTAAATATAATAACATGAAATATATTCTATTGTTATGTAATAATATAATTCTAATAAGTAATAATAATAATAATTCTTTATTGTATTTCAAGATGTACAATCTCATTACAATTGATGATTAATCGGGGTGAGTCTCTCTTTACAGATATACTTGTAACCCAGGCGAAGTACATATATGTTGCAATGATGAAGATGAAATAATAATAATAATAATAATAATAATAATAATAATAATAATAATAATAATAATAATAATAATAATAATAATAATAATAATAATAATAATAATAATAATAATAATAATAATAATAATAATAATAATAATAATAATAATAATAATAATAATAATAATAATAATAATAATAATAATAATAATAATAATAATAATAATAATAATAATAATAATAATAATAATAATAATAATAATAATAATAATTTTTTTTAACTAGAAGAGGGCATCAACTGCTGAGGTTATTAGCCCATATACTAATCAAAAAGTATAATATAAATAAATACACGGGACATATACTACTATAAGTATTACAAATAGAAGTATCATAATAATTTTGAAAAAGGTAACATGTAAATAAATATGTAAAATAAATATACATATTTATACGAGATCAACAAAACCCACATGCATAAAATACAATATAAAAATATAAGTTTTAACGCATACTTATGTATACGTATAAGGGAAAAATATAAAAGTATACAAGAATTAAATAAAGAAAATTTAAATGAGATGAGAAAAAAAGACAAGTCTATAACTTTTCATATATATTTACCGCACGCAAAAACTTCAGAACATTACGAATCTTACCAGAGTCTGTTAAAATAAAGGAAAGGTCTTGATCTAAATGATGTAGTCGCCTGAGTAGATCATACTGTGGACATGCAACAAGAATGTGTTCAACTGTCAGAGCAGTATCACATCTGTTGCACATAGGGGCATTATCCCGATTTAAACGGTACCCATGTGTCAGACTTGTATGACCCATTCTCAGACGATGGATCTTGACTTGATCCCTTCTAGTAAGATCATTCGGCAATAAAACTGGTGCAACCAACGGCTTAATGGTTTTTAGATGGTTCTGAACCCCATCCCATGTGCGCTGCCACAAAGCCAATACCTCTTTCTTCAGATGAAGACTTATATCTGAAGATTTATACATTACCACATCAACAGAGTTACTATCAGCGGCGAAACGTGCTGCCTCATCAGCCAGTTCGTTACCCCTAATGCCGACGTGACTTGGCACCCAAAGAAAATAAATATCTCTCCCTGTCTCATGAAGATGTTTCATGAGGGACAAGATTTGCTGAATAATTGGGTCAACAGTAAAAGGGCTTGAAATGGCTTGTAGGACGCTCAAAGAATCGCTTACTACGAGGAACTTCCTAGAAGTTCTGACGAACTCGCAGTAGCGTAGAGCTTGCCAGATAGCATAGGACTCTGCTGTGTAGATAGAAGTTAGAAGAGGCATTGACCATGAGTGCTGTGTGTTATCGACAGCAATTGCGCAACCAGTACCATGGTGGGTTTTAGAACCATCTGTATAAATTACCATCGTGTCTTTGTATCCGTGCAGAACCTCTAGAAACCTTGACTGTATCATTATCGGGGGACTGTTGGACTTGTCGTACAAAGTTAGTATGTAGTTGGTCCTAGCTAATGGAACCAACCACGGCGGTACTTCAGATTCCCCTACAGGAATCGATAATGGTATATCATAGTTTATTTGGTCTAGAAGCTCTTTCGCGCGGATACCAGCGGGTCTGGTTTGAATTTGTCGTGGATTGCACCAATTATCACTCCGAAAGAAAGTACTGAAGTTCTTGTGTTGCGGTAAGGACTTGATTTTAGAAACATAAAGCAGCAGAAACTTTTTACGTCTGACATCAAGTGGCGTCAGTCCTGACTCTGAATACAAATTTAATGTGGGGGTACTGGGAAACGCACCAAGAGCGTACCGTAGAGCCTGGTTGTGGATTGAGTCTAGTCTGTTGAGGGTTGTACGTTTTGCCGAGGCATAGACGACACACCCGTAATCAATCTTTGATAAAACCAGAGATTGGTACACCCGTATAAGAGTTTTGGGTTCTGCTCCCCATTTAGTACCCGCCAACATTTTTATAATGTTTAGAGCTTTAAGACAAACAGTCCTTAGCTCTTCAACATGTAATTTCCAAGTTAGCCTTGGATCGAAATGGAGTCCCAGGAATCTGACGCTATTGACGATTTTAATAGTATTATCCCTCATAAAAAGCAGTGGTCCATAGTGTGGTCGGTTTAGGCGACAGAAGTGCATGCACTGGGTTTTTTCTTGAGAGAACCTGAATCCAATTTTGTCAGCCCTCCGGGTAATGCTGTTAATTGCAGATTGCAAAGTTCTGTTGATGTCTCCCATCTTCTTACCAGAACAGAAAATGGCGAGATCATCAACATACAGACACATACCTACAGAGCTGACAAAGGACACAAGCTCATTTACCGCAATGGCAAAAAGTGTGACGCTCAAAACAGAGCCTTGGGGTACTCCATTCTCTAATATCCTTGAGGATGATAGAGAAGTACTGACTCGAACTCTAAATTTGCGTTCTGCCAGAAAAGAAGAAATAAGTTGCGGCAAATTACCACGGAAACCCCAGCCATGTAGCTTCTTAAGAATGTGATACCGCCACGTCATATCATAGGCCTTCTCCAGATCAAAAAACACTGCAACCAAGTGTTCTTTATTATTGAAAGCAGTGAGAATTGCATCTTCTAGATATACGAGATGGTCAACGGTGGATCTGAATTTGCGAAACCCGGCCTGGTGATCTGACAGAAAATGATTGGTTTCCAGAATCCACATAAGACGGTTGTTGATCATTCTCTCGAATATCTTTCCGATGCAAGACGTTAAACTGATCGGCCTATGATTTGACGGTATCGATAGGTCTTTTCCGACCTTAGGGATAGGGATGACAATGGCTTCCTTCCACTTCTCAGGATATGAACCTTCTTGCCAGAGCATATTGTATACGGAAAGCAAGTGTAGTTTAAAATCAAGGGTTAAATTTTTAAGCATATCGTTGGTAATTCTATCTAAGCCTGGAGATGACGACTTCGATAGGCTGAGAGCATATTCCAGTTCCATAAGTACGAATGCAGCATTATAATAAAGAATTTCAGTAGTACTGAAATCTAGCGGTACTTCCCTGTCCGCTTTCGAGTTTTGAAACTCTGGTATGTAATTAGAAGAGCTGCTAGTACTTTGGAACTGGTCGGCCATTATTTCCGCGATAGCGGATGGATCATCCGTATAAGTTCCATCATCCAGTTTTAGACAGGATATGCCTGTAGAATTACCATGCCCAGCAATACGTTTAACCCTTGACCAACATTCTTGTGTTGTGGTATTGGACGAAATACCAGAAACATATTCGTCCCAAGATTTTCGCTTGCTTTCCAATATACAACGTCGAGCTAGTGCTCTTGCTTTTTTAAAAAGAATAAGGTTCTCCTGAGTGGGAATCCGTTTGAAGCGGTTGAAAGCCATTTTTTTATCCCGGACCAACTCTTGAATTTCGCGGTTCCACCAGGGAACCGACCTTCTTTGAGCTTTGGACTTGCTCTGAGGGATTGCAGTTTCTGCTGCTAAGAAAATATTTTCTGTTAGTTCTTCTACATTTACATTGGTGTTATTAGTCATGGGTGGAATTTTAAGGGATGCCTTGAAACATGACCAATCGGCTTTACTCATTAACCAACTTGGCGCAAACACTTGTTCACACATGGGAGTGTCAGTAGTGATCACTATAGGAAAGTGATCACTCCCATGTAGATCATCAAGTGCCCGCCAAGAGTAACGAGTTGATAATGTTGAAGAGAATATAGTTAGGTCGATACAAGAAAAGGTCCCTGAACGGGCATTAAAGTATGTGGGCGAACCATCATTTACTAGAACAAGATTTGGATCATCAAGCAGGTTCTCAACAATTCTACCCCTTGGATCAATATGCCCAGATCCCCATATGAAATGGTGGGCATTGAAATCTCCCAGAAGAATAAAGGGAGTGGGAAGTTGCCGAATAATACCTTGAATGTCAGTCAAATCCCAGTTGGCGTCAGGTAAATATATGTTACAAATAGTAACGTTAAATGGGGCTGACATTCGTATAGCAATCGCTTGAATATTAGTGTTGAGATTAACCTGCTTGAAACTCGCATCTTGTCTTACGATGATCGCCACACCTCCGTTGACCCGGATATGGGGTGCAGAATCGAACCTAACTATACTATAATTCTTCAATGAGTAAACCTGTCCTGGTGTAAAGTGTGTTTCTTGAAGACACGTACATATCGGATTAAATTCCGATAGTAGCATCTTCAAGTCACAATAATGAAAGACGCATCCCCTAATATTCCACTGAATAATATTGTTCATGACTTAAAATATAATGTAGAAGAACTAAACTGGTTTTCTTGGTTTGCCTAAAGGCCAACCCTTCTTTTTCTTTTGCTGCTGCGACGATGCAGAGCAAAGAGAAAGATCTTCGTCAGAAGAAGAAACAATACAAGAATTATTTGCCCTTATCTTTTCCTTAGTAGGAATGAAAGATGGAGAAGGGCCAGGAGAAATAGACACAATAGAAGAAGAAATAGTGTTTAATGATTTCTTCTTTTGTGTAGGAATTTTTGATGGTGTCGGGAAAGGATTACTGGTGACAAGAGGCGCATTTTGTTCGGCATTAAAAGTTTCTTTCGTAACAAAGATACTTTTCAATGCCTGAACTATGTGGGGAATTATTTCTTTGGCAAAGGAAGTAGTATCCGGTTTTGCTGAGGCTGATGCTTTATTGGCATAAGAGATACCGGCCGGTGTAGAAATAATGACCTTCTTCCTTGCCTCAAGATATGTAATATTCTCCTTTATTTTCATCTCTTGTATGGCAACCTCTTGCTTATAAATAGGGCAATTTTTGGAAAGAGGCAAGTGGTCTCCCTCGCAGTTACTACAGGTAATGGGTTCTATGCAAGGGGTTCCTTCATGTAAGGCCTTTCCACATATGCAAATCTGTGGACTTTTGCATCGTGCAGCTGTGTGTCCGAACTTTTGACAATGGAAACAGCGCATTGGTGCAGGCACATACATGCGTACAGGGAGGGACATATATGCTACTTTCAACTTAAGTGGAAGTTTCGGGGTATTGAAGGTCAAGACATGATTCGGTGTGTCTTTATATTGACCATTGAATTTTGTCTTAATGCGTCGCACTTCAATAACACCCTGCTCCCGTAACTCGTTGCATATTTCCTCCACTGTACAATTTAATAGATCTTTACAATAAATGACACCCTTGCATATATTAAGCGTCCTATGTGGGACCACTTCTATATCCATATTTCCCATTTTGGTCAGTTTTAATATTTTTTTTGCTTGTGAAGCCGAAACTGTCTCCACAAGTAGACCGTCTCTAATTTTCTTTATACTTTTTAAATCGCCGATTAATCCAAAAAGTAATTTTTGTATGACAAAGGGACTAATTTTTTCAAAATTTTCACCAAGCCTTTGAATGACCAAGAACCGGGGTACTACCGCCTTTTCTTGGTTCATCTCAGAAGTGGGGTTATTGGACATACCCGCACAAGATGTGTTTTTTGACGAGGCTTTCTCCCCGGGAGCTTTTAACACGGCTCCAAGCGCACCGTTTTTTGAGGTCGGTGAACCAGAGAGCGGCTTTGATTTTTTCATTTTCATGTGAAATGATCCTTCGGTCTTTGGTATCCCCACCCTCCTTGGAGTCTCAAATGGGACACTAATACCGCAAACCGGTATAGTGCCAGGGCTTCCCAAAGACTATAGCAATCCCGGAGGGTAGCAAGGCCAGTCCACGGGAGAGATCACGATGGGGCCGCTAAGTCCTCGTGCACGCCCGCTTCCTGGTGATCTTGCTACGTCCCCAAGACGACTCACCCCCCAGCCTCGCAATGGGATGGGAACCGATTGGTCACAGGTGGGTTAGCCTGCAACCTCCCGTTTGAGTGAATTCAGGGCCAAAGTAGTGTGTTGGGGCTTCCTCAACTACCAGGATCCCCTCCTCCACCGACACGGGTCACCGCACACGGTCAACATGCAGGTAGGCATGATGAAAACTGTGCACGGACGATCACCTACTAATCGTCTGGTTAGATGAATGGAGGACACATAGGTCATGACCCGTTAGTTTCACCTTTGCTGGCAACAAAGGCTACTGAGCCCCCCCACCACGACAAGGTGGGCCCACGGGGGGGAATAATAATAATAATAATAATAATAATAATAATAATAATAATAATAATAATAATAATAATAATAATAATAATAATAATAATAATAATAATAATAATAATAATAATAATAATAATAATAATAATAATAATAATAATAATAATAATAATAATAATAATAATAATAATAATAATAATAATAATAATAATAATAATAATAATAATAATAATAATAATAATAATAATAATAATAATAATAATAATAATAATAATAATAATAATAATAATAATAATAATAATAATAATAATAATAATAATAATAATAATAATAATAATAATAATAATAATAATAATAATTTTTTTTAACTAGAAGAGGGCATCAACTGCTGGGGTTAATAATAATAATAATAATAATAATAATAATAATAATAATAATAATAATAATAATAATAATAATAATAATAATAATAATAATAATAATAATAATAATAATAATAATAATAATAATAATAATAATAATAATAATAATAATAATAATAATAATAATAATAATAATAATAATAATAATAATAATAATAATAATAATAATAATAATAATAATAATAATAATAATAATAATAATAATAATAATAATAATAATAATAATAATAATAATAATAATAATAATAATAATAATAATAATAATAATAATAATAATAATAATAATAATAATAATAATAATAATAATAATAATAATAATATGAGTGCACAGTGTCTGCGAAGTGTTGCCTCCCGTTGTGTGGAGGCCCACCCGCAGTCTGTAAGTTTCATGAGGTGATGGCACCTGTGCATGGCAGAGACCTGATATTTAGGGGCTACAGCATGGCTTCGCCGCACCCATCAGGCTCTCTGTCTTTTCCACCTGGTTCCAGAGGCCCGCTCCAGTATGACCACGGAATACTGGTATCAGTGTTGTGTTGCCATTGTGCCCACCCACTGCCCAGCTCCGCGGTCCTGGCTGCGACAGAAGCGCGACTATGAGGGGTTACAGCCTGGCTTCGCCGCACCCTCTGGTCCCTCTGTTCTCACCTCTCGCCATCCTCCACCTGGTTACTTGGTGAAAACCCGTACCAGGTGTGTACACCGTTACCTCACCCTGAGTACTCGTCTGTAGGCGTACTACACAAAGTCACCCCGACCACCTGGGTGGCTGCCTTGATCATCTTGGCATATCGTCCGCGCCTAGCCTCTCCAGCAATTGCTGAGAGGCAGGTCAATGGTACCCAGGATTCCTGAGGTAGTGAGAAACAAAAGAGCGGAAATAATAATTATAATAATAATAATAATAATAATAATAATAATTTATTTATCGCCCAACAGTTACACATCATTAACAGGACAATATAATAAAACACTACAACATGTATATATTATAAAGAAAAATAGATCTTAAATTTGAAAGTTCCTACAAAATAGTTATAACATCTTACAGAAAACAAATAATTTAGAATGTTAATTTTTTTGTCTTAGTCTAGGGTATGTAATATTAAATAAATCAAAATCGATAGTAAGTTCATTAACATTATTGCACATAATATGTATGGGTGATCCAGTTAATAAATGTGTTATAGCAAAGTTTACAAAAAAAGTTACATATGTTCAAGCACACAATCGTGGGACAAAAAAGTTTATTTGACTTAAAATTGAAGGACAATCAACAATATTATGCAGTTATTTGTACAAGAACAATATAGATATATTTCTCCTACGCTGTAATAATGAGAGGTAATCATATCGCTCTAACAGAGAATTTTGTTCAATTCCTATGGGAGGAAACTGATTATCGTTTCTGTCTGATAAATATTTCAGGACACGCCTTTGTTCAGATTCTAAATCATGTATATAACATTTATACATAGGATACCATTTCAGATCACAATATTCCAATTTTCACAATATAAAGTAGAGTAGAATATTTATAATAAATCAGTATCATTGTAACATTTAGTATTCCTAATGATAAATCCTAATATTTTTTTAAATGACGTTACAACATGATTTGCATGAAAAGAAAAGGATAAGCCAGGATCTAAATAAACACCTAAATCTTTAATAATATTGGTGCTTTCAAGATGAGTGTATCAATACTGTATTCAAATGTAATAGGTTTCTTTTACGGTGTTATGATAAAATTTTACATTTGGATGGACTTAAACCTAGTTTGTTATTTTTACACCAATTGTTCACAAAATTTATTGCAATTTGTAAGGCTGAGCAATCGTTATCATTAGATATTGGACAATATAGTTTTAAATCGTCTGTTACTTCTTTACATACTGACAAAAACAGAATCACCCTTCTAGAAAACAGTTATTTACGATTCGTTTACGGGGTACGTAAATATGACCACATAAGCGAATTTCGAGAGTTAGCTAATATACCGACTATCGAAAATCGTGTAAAAATCGCGTATCTCTGTCTAGTACATAAAGTTTTACTAACCGGTTCTCCGTCTTATTTATTTGATAAATTAATTCAAAAGAATTATAATTATACTCTTCGAATTAATAATTTGTATATTATACCATCTTTTAGAAAGTCAAAATTTAAGGGATCTTTCTCATATGTGGCACCAATGCTCTATAACGCTATTCCTGATTCGTTAAAATCTCTGTCTCTATATACATTTCGTAGACATATAAAAGAAATGTTTAGCACTTAACTTTGTTCATTTTTGTTATATAATTTCTATATGTAGTATTTATAATATCCAAGTTGTAAATTATTCTTTGTAAAAAATTCTGGTAATTTAATTTTTTTTATATTTATTTGTATGGTTGGGTGGAAGAACAGCCTTTGGCTGAACCCCGCCTTTGGCTAATAGTCAATAAAGACTATTATTATTATTATTATTATTATTATTATTATTATTATTATTATTATTATTATTATTATTATTATTATTATTATTATTATTATTATTATTATTATTATTATTATTATTATTATTATTATTTTTATTATTATTATTATTATTATTTTTATTATTATGATCCAAATCTTGTTCTGATAAATGATGGTTCACCTACATATTTTAATGCCCGTTCAGGGACCTTTTCTTCTATCGACCTAACTATACTCTCTTCAACATTATCAACTCGTTACTCTTGGCGGGCACTTGATGATCTACATGGGAGTGATCACTTTCCTATAGTGATCACTACAGACACTCCTATGTGTGAACAAGTGTTTGCGCCAAGTTGGTTAATGAGTAAAGCCGATTGGCCATGTTTCAAGGCATCCCTTAAAATTCCACTCATGACTAATAACACCAATATAAATGTAGAAGAACTAACACAAAATATTTTCTTAGCAGCAGAAACTGCAATCCCTCAGAGCAAGTCCAAAGCTCAAAGAAAGTCGGTACCCTGGTGGAACCGCGAAATTCAAGAGTTGGTCCGGGATAAAAAAATGGCTTTTAACCGCTTCAAACGGATTCCCACTCAGGAGAACCTTATTCTTTTTAAGAAAGCCAGAGCACTAGCACGACGTTGTATATTGGAAAGCAAGCGAAAATCTTGGGACGAATATGTTTCTGGCATTTCGTCCAGTACCACAACTCAAGAGTGTTGGTCAAGGGTTAAACGTATCGCTGGGCATGGTAATTCTACAGGTATAACGTACCTAAAACTGGATGATGGAACTTATACAGATGATCCATCCGCTATCGCGGAAATAATGGCCGACCAGTTCCAAAGTACTAGCAGCTCTTCAAATTATATAGCTGAGTTTCAAAACTCAAAAGCGGACAGGGAAGTACCGCTAGATTTCAGCACTACTGAAATTCTTAATTATAACGCTGCATTCGTACTTATGGAACTGGAATATGCTCTCAGCCAATCGAAGTCGTCATCTCCAGGTTTAGATAGAATTACCAACGATATGCTCAAAAATTTAACCCTTGATTTTAAAATACACTTGCTTTCCGTATACAATATGCTCTGGCAAGAAGGTTCATATCCTGAGAAGTGGAAGGAAGCCATTGTCATCCCTATCCCTAAGGTCGGAAAAGACCTATCGATACCGTCAAATCATAGGCCGATCAGTTTAACGTCTTGCATCGGAAAGATATTCGAAAGAATGATCAACAACCGTCTTATGTGGATTCTGGAAACCAATCATTTTCTGTCAGATCACCAGGCCGGGTTTCGCAAATTCAGATCCACCGTTGATCATCTCGTATATCTGGAAGATGCAATTCTCACTGCTTTCAACAATAAAGAACACTTGGTTGCAGTGTTCTTTGATCTAGAGAAGGCCTATGATATGACGTGGCGGTATCACATTCTTAAGAAGCTACATGGCTGGGGTTTCCGTGGTACTTTGCCGCAACTTATTTCTTCTTTTTTGGCAGAACGCAAATTTAGAGTTCGGGTCGGTACTTCTCTATCATCCTCAAGGATATTAGAGAATGGAGTACCCCAAGGCTCTGTTTTGAGCGTCACACTTTTTGCCATTGCGGTAAATGAGCTTGTGTCCTTTGTCAGCTCTGTAGGTATGTGTCTGTATGTTGATGATCTCGCCATTTTCTGTTCTGGTAAGAAGATGGGAGACATCAACAGAACTTTGCAATCTGCAATTAACAGCATTACCCGGAGGGCTGACAAAATTGGATTCAGGTTCTCTCGCGAAAAAACCCAGTGCATGCACTTCTGTCGCCTAAACCGACCACACTATGGACCACTCCTTTTTATGAGGGATAATACTATTAAAATCGTCAATAGCGTCAGATTCCTGGGACTCTATTTCGATCCAAGGCTAACTTGGAAATTACATGTTGAAGAGCTAAGGACTGTTTGTCTTAAAGCTCTTAACATTATAAAAATGTTGGCGGGTACTAAATGGGGAGCAGAACCCAAAACTCTTATACGGGTGTACCAATCTCTGGTTTTATCAAAGATTGATTACGGTTGTGTCGTCTATGCCTCGGCAAAACGTACAACCCTCAACAGACTAGACTCAATCCACAACCAGGCTCTACGGTACGCTCTTGGTGCGTTTCCCAGTACCCCCACATTAAATTTGTATTCAGAGTCAGGACTGACGCCACTTGATGTCAGACGTAAAAAGTTTCTGCTGCTTTATGTTTCTAAAATCAAGTCCTTACCGCAACACAAGAACTTCAGTACTTTCTTTCGGAGTGATAATTGGTGCAATCCACGACAAATTCAAACCAGACCCGCTGGTATCCGCGCGAAAGAGCTTCTAGACCAAATAAACTTTGATATACCATTATCGATTCCTGTAGGGGAATCTGAAGTACCGCCGTGGTTGGTTCCATTAGCTAGGACTAACTACATACTAACTATGTACGACAAGTCCAACAGTCCCCCGATAATGATACAGTCAAGGTTTCTAGAGGTTCTGCACGGGTACAAAAACACGATGGTAATTTATACAGATGGTTCTAAAACCCACCATGGTACTGGTTGCGCAATTGCTGTCGATAACACACAGCACTCATGGTCAATGCCTCTTCTAACTTCTATCTACACAGCAGAGTCCTATGCTATCTGGCAAGCTCTACGGTACTGCGAGTTTGTCAGAACTTCTAGAAAGTTCCTCGTAGTAAGCGATTCTTTGAGCGTCCTACAAGCCATTTCAAACCCTTTTACTGTTGACCCAATTATTCAGCATATCTTGTCCCTCATGAAACATCTTCATGAGACAGGGAGAGATATTTACTTTCTTTGGGTGCCAAGTCACGTCGGCATTAGGGGTAACGAATTGGCTGATGAGGCAGCACGTTTTGCCGCTGATAGTAACTCTGTTGATGTCGTAATGTATAAATCTTCAGATATAAGTCTTCATCTGAAGAAAGAGGTATTGGCTTTGTGGCAGCGCACATGGGATGGGGTTCAGAACCATCTAAAAACCATTAAGCCGTTGGTTGCGCCAGTTTTATTACCGAATGATCTTACCAGAAGGGATCAAGTCAAGATCCATCGTCTGAGAATGGGTCATACAAGTCTGACACATGGGTACCGTTTAAATCGGGATAATGCCCCTATGTGCACCAGATGTGATACTGCTCTGACAGTTGAACACATTCTTGTTGCATGTCCACAGTATGATCTACTCAGGCGACTATATCATTTAGATCAAGACCTTTCCTTTATTCTAACAGACTCTGATAAGATCCGCAATGTTCTGAAGTTTTTGCGTGCGGTAAATATATATGAAAAGTTATAGACTTGTCTTTTTTTTTTTTCATCTCGTTAAAATTTTCTTTATGTAATTCTTGTATTCTTTTCTATTTTTCTCATTATACGTATACATAAGTATGCGTAAATACTTATATTTATATATTGTATTTTATGCATGTGGGTTTTGTTGATCTCGTATACATATGTATATTTATTTTATATACATATTTATTTACATGTTACTTTTTTTTCAAAATTATTATTATACATCTATTTGTAATACTTATATAGTAGTATATGTCCCGTATATTTATTTATATTATACTTTTTGATTAGTATATGGGCTAATAACCCCAGCAGTTGATGCCCTCTTCTAGTTAAAAAAATTATTATTATTATTTTTATTATTATTATTATTATTATTATTATTATTATTATTATTATTATTATTATTATTATTATTATTATTATTATTATTATTATTATTATTATTATTATTAATGTCATCTATATACAATGCAATTAACAATGGCCCCAGATTAGAACCCTGGGACGCCAGAGTACACCTCAAATAACTCTGATTTACTCCCATTATATTTAACGTACTGTTTTCTTTGATCTGGGCAGGATTTGAATAGTGATAATAATGGATTACTCAAACCAAAGTTATTTAAATTTTGTTATAATATACCGTGGTCAATTTTGTCAAATGTCATTTGAATGTCCATGTAAACAACATCTACTTGTCCTCCTCGGTCTACAGGATCACTTAAGAATTGCTTGAAGACTGTGAGATTAGTAACAGTAGATCTATGTTCTTTGAAACCATGCTGAACATCAGACAGTTTGTGTTGTGTACCTTTGGAAATACAGGAATGTAAGAGCATTTCAAATATTTTTGCAAAATTACACAGCCTTGAATATCGGACATACTTTAGAAATTTTCCAGATATCTGGAAATTGGTTGCTACTAAGAATCATATTATAAATGTAACAGAGTAGTTCAGATAAAGGAACTGCACAATCTTTGACGATGAACGCTGGAACCTGGTCAATGCCTGAAGCCATCGTGTTTCTATCTACTCGTATATATCAGACTGTCTCCGCTGTCCTTCGGACGGTATTTATACAGCCCAGTATCCTTCTGGAACTTTCTGACGCGACCATCATCGAACACAAAAGAATCACACCACCGGATGTAATTAACCAGTATGAACGCGTATGGGTTTTCATTACATCATCGCTCGGGAATATTCTACCAGTGACGGCGCTCGTATACTCTTAAGTCAAGGGCGTAGGTTACACTTCACAAACTAGATTAGGAATGTTGAAGTCTCCAATTATGATAATTTCACTATTATATAAGTATTGTGACCGCTACTGATAGCATGTTCGCGAACAATGACGTAATCCCTTCGAAATAACGTACCAGAGTGATGATGCAATCCCCGACGCGTTGAGACATGTTAATTACGCCGTGATCTCATTCTTTTGTATACAGGTCATTGTCGCTCCAGAGGGTTCTAGAAGTATATAAGCTGTATAAATACCGGCCGAAAGAAAGCGGAGAGACAGTCTGATATATATATATAAGCAACAAGCCATGAACTTGGTGATATAAATATACAGTTTACCAGTTGTTAACATAAATTAATGTAGTTATATAAATAAGTGTAGTGATATAAATATTATATAGATAAATAATCGTAGTGTTTAAGCATTTAATAATATTCTTAGTGTTTATAATTATTTAATCATAGTGTTAGTTGTTTTTATTATCTTTTAATATTTAATCCTTAATTAATTATCGTTTAATAAACATATTCATTTAGTTAATAATATTTCTGTTATTTGTCTGTGTTTTACACTTCACCCATATAAATAAAAACGTTACAGTATTGAAATGAATGCATCCAAAAATGACTCAATGTCATTAATAGCTATATTTGGTGGAATATACATAACCAAAATAAGTATTTTAAAGTTCATCATAATAAAAGGGACCTACACAAACGACCATACCTTACCCGGGATTCGAACCCGGGACCCTTGGATTGTGAATTGGCTATGTTGCCAATTACACCACCGGAGTCGATTAATTCTAATAAGTATAAATTTCATCTTCCCTTCACAGATGGAAAATATGAAAACTAACATGAATTTGCAATAATTACGGAGGCTCTGACTCTTAGCAGAAAAAGTTCTGACTGTTTTGACTGTCAAAAACTAGTTTGTTATAGTCGAACAGTGCAGGAATACCTAATCAATAGTTGCAAATTTCTGTGGTATGGTTGGAACGATATTTTGTTACTGCGCATATGCCTGAGAGTCACAAACTGTCAAGAATGACAAGCTGGAACAAACTTAATATAATTAACATATAGTTAACAGTCTATGGCCCAATTATATAAAACGTTGTTAACTGATCATGTACTTAACTGCAAATGGATACTTATTAAAGTCAAAGTTAACAACGTGATTAAAGTAAAGAATGTTTTATGCAAAACTGTGCCTTAATATTTGAAATAAATTGTGAAAAAATCATGTCAGCAACTTGTAGACTATTTATTTATATCCCCATTTATTTCACACCACTCAGCTGTCTGATTTCAACTAGACCTTTCCGAATAGTGGCATCAGTCGCGGGCTCACTACACTCAGTGGCGTCGGGTTCGCACACGCCAGGATATGATTTTCACATCCCATAAAATGAATGTGAGCCACTATAGTCCGTTCAAATCCGGCTGGCACATGAGTTTGCTACAAGTGGGACTGAGCCACCACCAATACCAATATACAGGTACGGTTCGAATAAAGCACCCAGTCTGTGGCAACAGAACCAATCAAAATGCGATAAGCAGTTGAGTACGTGCTAATCACGCGATGATCATTGTTTACATAAGGTAACTCTCGAATATGAATGGACTATAATTGATTACAAGTTACAAGAATGCCTGGTAAAAATAAAATTTAATATAGGAGATAGGAACAGATTTTTAACTGAACTATACGAGTATATGACAAATTAAAAAGAATTTTAGTACAAAGTAGTTCATCTGATTAGACAACAATAACAGCCTATAATAAAATTAATTATATTTACTTTATCTTCAACAATAAAGATTCTTTGTTCGTAAATTCAATATCATTAATTTAGAAATAAGATTAATCGTAGATTAAATTTCTTCGGTAGTGAAAAGCTGTCAGGATATATGTTATCCGTTTTTAAATTCTGTGTCAAATGAGATGCAATCTCCGATAAAATTCTTCGTAAAACAAACGATAGCGATAGTAAATTTTGACACAATTAGATTGACATGATAGTTTGCATACTTGAAGCTACACCCACTAATATAAATCACTTGGTAAATAACAATGAGATTTATTGTTATTAGCTTAATATTCAATTATAGGTTACACCTTTCTCCTATTTTGGAGGGTAGCTGAGTTTAATAGTATTGTATGCAAATGTATTTATAATATATTTATGAATATTAAATAATCTATAGTTTTCTGTATAGTTAATTACTTATTACTTATTACATTGGTTTTGGAATCATTTAATTTTATGTTGTCAGAAATGAATTTAGAATCATTGACTGGTACTCAAAATTTTAGTCAGTTAACTAACTAATTAGCATAGCTACCATTTAACAATTCACTTATGTTTAAAAAACAAATGAATTTGATATTCAAACCTGATTAAGAGTAAATAAATATGTAGTATATGTATTTTAGTAAATGACTTGACAAGTATCGCCCTTAAATACCATATAAATAGGAGAGAGTGGAGCAAAACTCTTGTAAAACAGAAACAATTACATGTAGGCTATCTGCTGTATTATAAACAAAAACTAAATGATCATTCAAAATCTTGATAAATAAATAATAAATTATTCGGTAAATTTTTGTCATCTCATCAGAATGACAGTTATGCACAATCGTTACATTTGAATCGGCCTATTCTGTCGTACAAGCTTCATACCAACACGATTAAAACTAATCAGACTTTATCCATTCTTCAGGAGAAGTATCATAAATATGGTACTTCGCAACCAATGCATAAAATGTTTGTCTTGTTGAAAAATTAGTAGTTCACCTAACATCATTTCCTGTAAAATATTTCTTTATATTGTTACGCATTTCTTTTTCATTGTTTCTCATTCTATTTATTCAAAGTACATACATACATAAATTCACGCTTGTCACAAATGGTGATGAATTCGTCATTTTGCCCCTGCCAATTTACCTCACGGGTAACCTCAGAATATAAATTTATGTAAAAAGTATGAATTAAAACATAATCGGCAAGTGTGCTTGTCTTCCTCATATCCTACTAAATACGTATATTCAATCAGAAATTATATTTGTATTCCTCAAAAATCCTTATTTTGACAATGCCGAATTTACAACACTGCATGTGATTATTTTTGCTTCTAGCTCTCTTGCGCATGGTACAACTATGTACTTAGTAGACTATCCTCGCTCAATCTGTTTTCACAAACCTACTTTTCGTTGTTAAAAAAATTAAATTCGATGTCTTCTCCCGTTCGTCGTCTTACCCCACTAACCCTATGTTTAATGTTAATATAATAGTAATAAGAAATTTTCGCACGGATTAACCCTTCAGAACACGCACTAAATTTTGACACAAAAAATTAATACGTTACGGTTGCCGAAGGATACTTAAAACAACTGTTTATATACAATAACCATTTTAAAAATTAAAAAATCTGATGTGGATCATCCTCATGTCAAAAATTTTTCATTCAAAATTTCATTTTTTGGTATTTTATGATTCCTTTTCTCGACAACTGAATTCCACACTCCTGATAATAAATAAACCACATGAAATAAGAAAATCATGAAATTTTGAATGAAGCATTATGACATTTGTCAGTTATGGACGTAATTAATAGCAGTGATTCTGATACGGGCCCCCATATCTGCTTGCCAAGATCAGAAAGTCACGTGACTGCTCGTCCCCAAACATAAATTTTCTTGCAAAAGATCCTATATTTTCAGTAAAATTATTTTATAAACAAACTATGAAATATTATTTACACATTTAATGTTATTATAAATATTAAAGAATATTCTATTATCTATATGAATTGATTGTATTTTATATTTCATATTCAATGGATATAGAGTTAAAGAATTATAACGAAATTAAATTTTACAAATCAGCCAGCTATGCTATAATCATGGAAACAGCTACTATATTTAGAATATTCTAATTGAATAGAAAATGAATGTGGTTGAGATGAGGATGATGAGATAGATGTTGGGGAAGACACGGAAAGATACGGTAAGGATTGAATGAATAAGAGAAATAACTCGAGTATTAGAAGTTTCTAGAAAGATACAAAAGAGACTATTACATTGGTTTAAATATGTCATGAGGAGAGATAAAAAATATATTGGAAGACGAATGAATAGTTAGTAATAGAAAATGGAAGAAACAGAGGAAGGTAAGATGGAAGGACTTTATTGCGGACGACTTGAGAGAAAAGCAACCGAATGAGGAAGACCCGCAAAACAGAAATGAAGGGAAGAAGAAATAAATAGCGACCCCTAACGAATGGGAAAAGCTAAAGAAGAAGAAGAGGTCAGCGTCAAATGCCATTTGCATAGTTTGTATATGAAATAATTTTACTGGAAATGTAGAATCTTTTGCAAGAAAATGTATGTATGAAAGTATTGTGCTGGCCACAAAAGATTTTTTTTAATAATTTTAACATTAAACAAACATTCCCACACAGGGAAATAAACCTACTCGATTTAATTTTCGTGTACTAAACTTTCCACGTGTGAATTAAATATGCATGTATAACAGAAATAACTTTGTAATTGTTTATATTTATTATTCAACTAAAAATGCAGTTCATAAAATAAAAATATTTTCCTTTCACACTTTAAAATAATCTAATTTTAAAGACATAAAATATCTAGAATTTCTCAATGTGAACTTAAATAATTGCATGCCTTACTTTTACCACTACAATAAATTCATTTTGATAAATTATTTGTTTAGTCCATATAAAGAACTTTAATAAAAGATTTTATCAAACAATGCTCTAAACTTAATCCATAAATTTCACTCCTAAACATTCGCAACTGTTCATGGACAAAATGTAATAAAATCTCTAGCAGCAGACAGGACATGGCACTCTAGTGCAGCTTTCACCTCACCTGTAGCGCACGAAACAAAAAACGATCGCGAAACAAAAAACTATCTACAACTCACCATGTATGCACTACAGTCTACAGTCCATGTCCCACTCACAAATGGACAATTGACTATCGACATCGACTGATAGTGTAGTTGTAGTTCTTGTTTTGTTCTAGTTTAGCAATAGAAAGGAACGAAGTAATAGTAGCGATAATTGTTGGATAAATTGTGTAGGTTAGATTAGGTTAATAGTTTATTGCCAATTTGTTAGTGTTGAAGGCAAAGTTTAATTAGTTTTGTTAAAGAAAGATATAATTTTTTTTAGATTCAAATTTGTAGACCAATTTTTTTGCTTTACCGATAATCTTTCATTCATTGTTTACAATTTACAATGAGGGCCTCCGCCATAGTAACAAATTAGAACATGGGTCATGTGTATTAAAACTAAACCATAAAACTGCATAATAAGAACTATCAAATTTTAAACATGTTATTAGTTTTTAAAATATTCGAAATTTTATTATACACGCCTTAACATCTACTTCACGCATCTACTCTATTCCAAATTCTTACTGCTTTGCTTTTCTTTCAAGCTTTCGTCTATCTTCTTTTTAAAATCCTGAATCCGTTTTCAAGTAAATGAATGCAGAAAATAACGAGACAACGAAAGTGAAAAAGGCATATAAAATGCTTAAATTTATATTGCGAGTTGGGTCAAATTTTAAAAATCCCACTACTCTCGTTCATTTATACTATACTTTTGTCAGATCTCAACTGGAATTTAATGTTGAATATTGATCGCCACATTATCAAATATATGTGAAATTGTGAATAAAGTTGAGGGTTTTCAGCGTAAATTTATTTCTGTACTGAAGTCTAAATTTCTGAATAATTCAATTTATTTCACTCCCTTACAAAAACGTAGAGAGATGCTGGACGTAATTTTTCTTAATAAAATTATAAATGGTCATATTGACAGTCCAACTCTCTTGAGTAAAATATCTTTACGTCTACCCTCTTATTCTACTCGTATTTTTTCCGTATAAGAGTAATTTTGTAATGTTATTTTATATTTTTATAAGTATTGAATCAATTTATGTATTAATAGCAAACTCCACTGTTTGAGAACGAAATGAGCTTAACATGGACGTCAGAGAATATTTTTAAAATGATTACAGCTTAACGAATAACACTTAAGACTTTCTAGAACTATAGATCGATTTCAATTTAGACGAAGTTTAATAACAAAAATCTGATGTGGCCAGCACATTACCTTCCGTCAATTCTGTGTATTTTGTACAAATTCCATATGTAAAATTTCTTGCAAAAGATTCTATATTTCCAGTTAAATTATTTCATGAACAAACTATGACATGACATATGTCAATTTAAATTATCTGAATATATTTATAATAACATAAAATGTCGAAAAATAATATTTAACTAAGTTTTTTCAAGAAAAACTATTAATAATAATAATAATAATAATAATAATAATATTTTGTCGGCTTTTCAACTCTGTGAGTTATAGCCCCTAATCAAATACTTTATTTGTTTCATTGTTAAAATTTTACATTATATATCTTAATGTATTTGAAAGACACTTACAAACATCCAAGCCCCAAGTGGGAATCGAACCCCGACCCCAGGGTTCGAGCGGTGAAGATCGCTTTGAGCGCTACTGGACGCTGCTTCAACACGCTCGACCACCGAGGCGGCTAAGAAAAACTATTAATAACTTCAAATAACGATATTTCCGGTTGACGAATTATAACCAAAATCTAATCAACTCTTCATATAAATGTAAAGAAGAGGAATATGAAAGAATAATAAATTTTAGGACTGTAGTGTTGGAGTTATCGTCTTTGAAAGACTTGTTACAAACACACACATGCACACTCACACATACACACACATACAAACATCATCGTAAAAATAGTAAAATCGTACTCTATGGTCCCTAAAACGTGCTTATTCACTAAAAACTATCGAATTTTTTGACCAAACACAATACCTTCCTTACATTGAGAAAAAAGATTATTAATAAGAAAAAAATGTGTTGATTTGGGTATGATTTATTTGTTATAAAACCGCTTTTGCAGTACAAATAAATTATAATGATTACGACAAACGTAGACTTTATTTAGTACACGCATTTATTTCCCCTTAACAAATGTGCGCTTTTAGGAAATAAAAGTTATACAGGGTGTCCCTTAACTTCGAGCAAAAACTTTAAGGGCATATAGTACTGACTAAAATGAATAAAAAAGCTTCATCAACATAGGAATGATCTTCAACTGTTTCCGAGAAAAGCGAAAAATCTAAGAAAAACTGACAAAGATAACGATCGAATAAAATTTTGTCTATGTCAGTAAAAAGACTATAAAAAACAATAAAATTTTATATGAAACATTTTTCTCAATTTCTTATAGTTACGTAGTTATATGAAAATTAAATATTGACCAAGGTCGCCACAACATTTCACTTTTGATTTTTATAAAATAACAAAAGGCCATCTAAGATTACCTCTCAAAGGTAAACAAAAAGTCTCAATTAATCAAAATCGTAATTCTTATAGTTTTTGAGATAGCAAAGGTAAATCTCGTAAAAACTCATTTTTCACTGCGTTATATCTGGGAAACTATTAAAGATCGGACACATTTTGACTGAGCTTTTTTTACTCATTTTGATCAGTATTATATGCCCTTAAAGTTTGTGCACCAAGTTAAGGGACACCCTGTATACACAAATATTTCTTTTTCTACAAATATAATTATATTTTGTAAAAATAAATACATTATTTCTATAACAACTGCCATTTTTACCTCTCGCTAATAGAGGTATTGGATTCATGCTAAAAATCGCATATCCAGATTTTAGTGAATAAGCACGCTTTAAGGTCCCTAGAATCCGATTATAACATTTTTATGATGATGCCTGTGTGTGTGGGGGGGGGGTTGTTGGTGCTACGAGTTCTCAAATTCTATAAGAATAAAGACCTATATAATTACGGATTCCTCAATCTAACAGTAATGGGAAGAGTTGAATAGGTTCTGGTAACAATTGGATAACCGGTAATAGTAGTATTTTAACAAAAATCTTCTAAATATTATTTTTTGAATATTTATGTTATTACAAATATTAAAAAACAAAATTCTCTATTCGACACAAAAAAATGTATTATATCTTCTATAGATTTAAAGATATGGAAATATAATCTATAAAATAATCTGTTGTAGTAAATCACACTGCCTGCTCACAGCCGAAACATCTCCATGGTAACTACTTAAGAAATTTAAATGTGTGTAATTGACAGATAACTGTCTCTAATGTCAGTGTAAAAAAATTCAGAGATAGTACTGCAGGCTTTTATGGGAACGATATTTAATATTTCTTATTCTATTATTAAGTATATATTTAAAATTATAGGTATATTACATGAACCCTTCAGAAATAACGCCAATCCCGTTAATGAATTGGAAAAACCTGGAGCATATAGAAGAAATGGAGAAAATTTGCTTATAGAATGAATTTAAAATTATAAAAAATACGTAAATATAAAGATTAGGTGTAATTAGAATATTTTGTGTGTACAAGAAATGTTAAATACAATACTTATATATACCACAATGGAAAGGACGAGAGGTATTGTGATGGCCACAACAGATTTTTTTCAAAGAAATAAAGTTTGTTTTAATATGAAAACACATTAATTGATATGAAATAATGTTTTATTTGTCTAGAATAAAATTTATTCCTTTGAAATAAATATTAGTTACCAAATATTAAAATAAAACTTTATTTTATTCAAAGAAATTTTCGGCATTCAAGATTGAACAAGTTTGTCGCGGAAACCGCCATATGCTTCATTTATGTATTGTACTTCTTTTCTGTTAAATGTGTTAATTTACCTTTACATTATGGCAGTAATAAAGTAAAAGAATATTAATGTTGCGGCAAATTCCGCGATTAAATTAGTTTGCAGATACGCAAAATATTAATCTTTATAAACTTGTACTAATAGAAACACGTATAATTTTTGTATACATAGTAGAGATAATTTTCTAACCAGACTTGAGTGATGGCGATGGCAGTGAAATATTGGCAAAATTATGAAATTACATCCCAGATTTGGAGATCAAAGGAGTACACAAATATTTGCAGTTTGTAAGTATATTTTTTCCATTATAAATATTGATCCATAAGTTTATTAACTTCGATAATTACTAGGTACTTTACTTAAACCTTTTTATTTATAACACATTTGATAAAATTATTTTTATATATTGTTTGCATGCGTATTAATATTATGTTGTAGAAATAAATACGTATGTATTTACTTTATACAAATCAATAAATATATGTATGTACATATTGTGTATATATGAAATTTTTTTTTGTAAGTAAAAATATTTTTTCTTTAACCTTTATTTAAAATAAGAAAATAATTTCTTTCAAATAAACCAATAAATATTTCCAGAAATAATGAATTTATTTTTTACAAATAAAGTAAATTTCATGGGGTCATGTTGTTCTTTTTAAAGTAATAAATTAATTTATTTGAAAATTTAACGCAAACTTCTTAAACAACATTAATTTGCGTGAAACAAATTCACGCAAAAAAATATATAATTCTCAACAACAAATATTTAATCCGCTGAATTCAAAAGACATATATTGCTTTATGTAAAACGAAGTTTGTTTCTACGACATGATCCTTTTTCTCAGTGTACCTGGTGAAGGTAAAAAATTTGAAGGACTTCAATCTTTGTAGGTTTTTGTATCTCACTATCAGTTTCTTCATTCCTGTTGATTACTCCTCCTTGTCTAAGGCCTACTTTAGTTACTTATGTCATACACAAAAATGAATACGTATAAAATTGTACTCATATGTAGGTATTAATGCGCCTTGATGTATGTACTGTTAATACTTAAAAGTAATGCTGGTTTCCCTACTGTTATCATTCAAATTGTATTGGTTTAATTTTTTATTATTATTAAACCGACGATTTCCATATTAAATATTAAAATGATATTTAAAATAAATATGTTCTTAAAAATTCATTTTCTATATTATTTAATCGAAAAAATTATCCTGTAAAAACAAAATAGAAAGTTGCCTCCAGTAACGCGTAAAATGTTCCGATACTGTTACAGACAACTAAAATATCTTTCAATCGTACGATTAAAACAAAAAGACATTTTAATCGGGATCAATTCAACTGTTTTAATTAAAGATGCGGTTCAATGCTTGTTAACGATCTTCCTTGAAAAACAAGGTAAGTGTGATAATGTTTTCTTTTTGTTTGTGTTAATTGCTTTTTTGCAAATATGTATTTTCAGAAGTTATGACTTGTGAATAATATAAATAAATATACTGATTACAATGTATTACAATATTTAGCAATTTTAGTTTTTGATATCACCTATGAATAAATATAATAAAAATAATATCCATTTTTGAAATGAGGAATTTCATACATTCATTCTAAAAATTGTTAGTTATTTAAATATTCTAATATTAGTATACCTTCTTACCAGTGGCGGATTTGGAAATTTTTATAAGGGGCGCACGAAATTAGGAAAAAAATTAATACGAATAATCTCACATTATTCGTACATTTTACTTTTATCAGTAAAATGTAAAATAAAAAGAGTTACCAAAAAAGAAATTAATTTAAAAAAATAATCAGTCTTTAATTTACTTTACTCGTATGTAATATTGCTGAAAACATTATAAATAATTATATACCAAAATTGCAACACACCTGCATTTATAAAATTATTTAACATATAATACTACATTTTAATATTTAATAGAATATCTACTCATTGGCTTTAATTTTAGCTTCCAGTAACATAAGCATTGATTTTATTAAATTAGATTATATGGAAGGTGGAATTTTTGCCCATTCTTCATAATCGAAAATATTTTTTGCGGAGTCGCCTATCTAGTTCCGACCATAAATTCTCAATAGGGTTGAAATTAGGAGACTGGGGAGGTTTATAAGTTGTTTCGGTATGTTGTAGAACAACTATGCCTCAACAATAATTGCTGTATGTTTCGTATCATTATCTTACTGGATTATAAAATCCCCTCCCAGTATAAGGTTACCCGCAGAAGATTGCAAATTTTCTTATAAAATTGATTAACTATTATATTTATCCATAGTTTAATTAATAAAGCATAAATTTCCCAACATAGCAGACATACTGCCCCAAACAGTAGCGTTTACACCGTCGTTTTTACCTCTCGCTAAGAGAGGTATTGCAATCATGTTAAAAATCGCATATACAGATTTTAGTGAATAAGCACGTTTTAAGGTCCCTAGAATCCGATAATAACATTTTTACGATGATGTCTGTGTGTGTGCATGTGTGTGTGTGTGTGTGTGTGTGTGGATGTGTGTGAGTTGTTGGAGGTACGATTTCTCAAATTCTATAAAATTAAAGACCTGTGTGTAACTACGGATTCCTCAATCTAACAGTAATGGGAAGAGTTGAATAGGTTCTGGTAACAATTAGACAATCGGAGGTAGTAGTATTTTAACAAAAATCTTCTAAATATTATTTTTTGAATATTTATGTTATTACAAATATTAAAAAACAAAATTCTCTATCCGACAGATTTAAAAAAAATATTGTACCTTCTATAGATTTAAAGATATAGATATATAATATATAAAATAATCTGTTATAGTAAATCTCACAACCTGCATCTCACAGCCTGCGCACAGCCCAAACATCTTCATGGTAACCTGAGAAATTAAAATGTCTGTAATTAGATAAATTGTCACTAATGTCAGTGTCAAAAATTCATGAGATAGTACTGAAGGCTTTTTCTGGGAACGATATTTAATATTTTTATTGTATTATTAATTATATATTTAAAATTATAGGTATATTACATGAACCCTTCAGAATTAACGGCAATCCCGTTAATGAATTGGAAAATCTCGAACATTTAGAAGAAATGGAGAAAACTTGCTTATAGAATTAATTTAAAATTAAAGAAAATACGTAAATATAAAAATTAGGTGTAATTAGATTTTTTTGTGTGTACAAGAAATGTTAAATACAATACTTATATGTACCACAATGGAAACGGCGCGAGAGGTATTGTGATGGTCACAACAGATTTTTATCGATCCCGATAACAATCAGATCTATAAATCGATTAAATTTAGTCTGTAATCATTTTGATCGATCAATCGATCTCCTTATCAAATGAAGCATAGTGATGTTTTTTCGCATTCTAGTTTCTCAACCTTCTCCTTCTAGGGTACAGACAGCGTGTCACCGATCCCGCTGCTCATATTCGCATGTACACATGACATTGACATGTTGGATCGATCAAATTGATTTATTGTTGAATTGGTTGCATACATAAAAATCGATTAAACAATCAGAGCAATCGACCGATTAAATGTTGTCTGTGATCATTCTGATCGATCATATCGATGTTTTTTTGTAGCCCTAGTACGGAAGTCATTGCTGTGTTGCAGTTAGATCGTGAAATATACAGTCCGAGACATACATTATGGAGGCATTTAAAATTCGTTGGTCGTGCAGTAGAGTCAAAAATAATAGATATTTGTTACATTTCAGGCTCATGATGTGGCAAATACCCACTACGAATATATAATTTTTATGGTTATGATATTTTTATTTATTTGTACATTTATTTTATTTTCAATATAAAATGAGCAATTCGCGATTTTTGCTTCAAGTGAAAATTTTATTTATTTTATGTAGAAAGATTGTTACCCCGTTTCTACGAGTACCAAGGTCTGTGCTTGTAGTCTATGTATCTATGACACCATTGAGCAATGTGCGCGCCGAGGAAAACCAATCATATCCCAGACGGACAGGCACGCTCCACTTCTAAAAATAGACATGACCTGTTCACTACATCGCATGCCGTTTTTCTGTGAACGATGCACGTTTATCCAGTGTAAATGATAAAACTATGCAATTACAGTATCCTTTGTGCTGGCCGCAGAAGTGCGATGTGCCTGCAAAGGGCCGCAAGCGGCCCGCATGTTTGATATGCTTGGTGTTGAATATAGATATTCAACTGTTTGCACTGGTAGTATCAGTCGTTTTTTTTTTCGATCAGGAACAATCAGTATCCGTTATTAAAATGTTATAATGTACATGTACAGCTAATGCAGTTATGCGATGGCAACGGAATTTACCTTTCACACGATGCACTCTCAATAGATTTGTCTTCCTTTAAACAATTCAATATTAAGATAAAGATAATAAAAGTAATTAACACTATGATTAAATAATTATAAACACTAATTTGACACTAAGAATATTATTAAATACTTAAACTAATATTATTTATTTAGACAATATTTATATCACTATATTTATTTATATAACTACATTTATTTATGTTCACAACTCGTAGACTTTATTTATATCACCAACTGTTCATTGCTCGTTGCTTCTATATAACAGAATGTGTAGGCTAGTTTTGGCGACGGGTTTACATAGCGTGATGTCCTTCTGGAAGGTTCGGATGCGACAATAACATCGAATACAAAGAATCAGCCCACCGGATGTAATTATGCGAGTTTAAACGGGTGTGTTTACCATGTCGAGGATTACGTCATCGCTCGAGAACATTCTACCAGTGGCGGCGGTCGAATTCGGGCGCGTCGGCTGGACGCGCGCTACAATACGATAAAATTTATATTTCAAACATGAGCTTACCTCATCATTATGAGATTACTTAAACTAAAATGTTACCATAATTTTTTAGTCCATTTCTAGGGGGGAATATCACCCCTTGGTTTCGTCCATGAGTGGTCACATACTAAACTTTTTGTAAAAATGCAATTTGCAAATTAAAACAGCAGAAATAGAAAAATATACTTTTTAGATTAATTATTTGTTACCTCCAGCAGCTACGTTATTCACCCCATACTTAATTAATCAGTTGTTAATGGTTACTAACTTCAGACCGTGTCCAATACGATCGAAGTATTGAATAAGATATTCTTTAACGGCATGTAAACCAATATTAGTTACACTTTAACAACAGAAGTAGAAAAATTCATTTAAATTTATTAATTTGTGTTTTCAATATTTAAATAAAATTGAAAGTGAAATAATGAGATTTGTAATAAAACGAATATTGTTTTTATTTAACAATAAATTGTTACCCGTGTTTTACAATTGCTATCAAATTTTCTTTTAATATATTTCTCTGTAAATAGTTTCAATTGTTATTGATTTTCCGGCAATTAATATTTTTCATAAGATCTACATATTTTAATTAGAGTCAATTTCCTTTACTATCAATTTACTGGCGATAAATTTTATTCAAGATAAATGTTCTACGCAATAATATTTACACAATACATTTTGCATGCCAATTTCCTTGTCACCAATTTTGATATAAAATGGTATTTTCGTTCAGAAATCAATCAGTGTATTTTAATGCAGCATTGTGGTAAAAATGGCATCATTTTACAAATTTTCAATTTTTGCTTTTGTGGTATTCTTTATAGTACCAGGTATGTCTTCATCCTTTTCTTTGTCGTATATAATTTTATTTGTTTATTATTTTTGCAGCATTCTCTCATCGTTGTACTCCCAACGAAACATTTAAAGAATTGTGTAACACTTGTCATTGTTCATCAGATGGAATTGCAATTTGTAACAGAATGAAATGTGGTAAGATTTGAAATACTTTTATTTAATCATATAAACAAATAAAATTGGTAACATTAAAATAATATTGGAGTAACGATGATCGAGTGGAAGTTGACGATGGAAATATAAATTAGTCTCAACGCAATCTTAAGGTGTTTATTTAATTTTAAACCAACATACAATGATCATTTTCAAACAATTTTTTTTTCTGATTTGATTTAACCCTAAAGATTATTATTGTATGATGGAAACGTTCATTTAAAATCAAATAAACACCTAAACCTTGAACAATGAGGTCCTGCACTCTGATTTTTTTTTTATTTTAAGTGAAAGTTCGTTTAATTTTGAAGCAATTCGTAGTATTAAAAGTCTTAATTGTTTATAGTTTAACTGCATTTGATTTTTGATGTCTATATGACATCACGGCGGCACCTATGGACATATCTTTCTCTCGCACAAGCTCTGTGGGTCATGAGCCCACACTTGACCCTTAGTCTGTAGCCAATCCATGTTTAAGAAGAGACTGTCACTTTGCGTTGGTGGCAATTTGAATGTTAGTGTTCTGTGGGTGTAACCATTATACTGACGTTTAAAAAGTTAGTTTGTTTTTTTGTATTTACTTGAAGTTTTATTGTTTTTTTTTGCTGCATTTTTTGACTCTTTTAGTATATTTTGTTTATTGTTCTTTTAATTTTTACTGCTGCTTTGAACTTATTTAATATTTATTGTGTTTGTATTGTATTATAGTATTTGTGTTTTGTTAGATTGACTGTTTAAGTAAATCATGCCCCGTGTAGTAAGAGTTTATTGAGTTGTGGGATATGAAAAATCCAAGAAGGAGAAGTTGTCGCTTTTCCACATTTTTTAACAGGGGCGGATTTAGGCATGTGCTTTATGGGCTGCAGCCCAGGGCCCCGCAGGTACAAAAGGTACCCCGTTCTTATTTATTCTAACTTAAGAATTTGTTGTTTTTTTTAAAAAAAAGTCTCCGTATGACAATATTTTAAATCTATTTTAGAAAAAAATAGTAGTCTAAAACTCAATGGCCCGTACTACGATCACGGTTTTAACTAAAACGCTGTTTTAAGAAGTTTCAGATATCATTATTTAATAACAATAATAAATAATATCGAATTTATCAAAATATGTTTTAAAAGCAGAACATAGTTTGTATTCAAACAAATATTTTTTAAAAAATCGATCTTCAAACATACGTGCAAAATTAAATGTTGAAATTTGAATTTGACATTTTTTAAAACAGCGTTTTAGTTAAAACCGTGATCGTAGTACGGGCCAATATATTTATTTTTTTAAGGTCGAGATTAAAAAAAAACATATAATACAGCTATTTCATTTATTTTATGGGACAAATATTAAATATATTCATAATTTCGAGAAAAAAGTCTCTGTACGATAATAAAAACATTATTGACGAGCAATTGAATCTACTCAATTTTGGTTCACTGATGGCGTTGTACTCTGTAATTCGTCTTGTAGTTTATTTTTTAATTCTTCTTTAGTTTTAATGGTATATATTCTTGTTTTTGTCAATTGGGTTTAAGTCCGATGATTGTGGGAGATGATTTAGCTAATTTTTACCTTCCGTCACCTTAAGGTAAGGAAGGTATTGTCTTTGGTCAAAAAATTCAATGATGAGTTTTTAGTGAATAAACATGTTTTAAGGTCCCTATAATACGATTTTACCATTTTTACGATGATGTCTGTATATATGTATGTGTGTGTGTGTGTGTGTGTGTGTGTGTGTGTGTGTGTGTGTGTGTCTGTGTGTATGTGTGTGTCTGTGTGTGTGTCTGTGTGTGTGTGACAAAAGTTCCGGATCGCATAACTTCAATACCACTATTCCAAAAATTATAAATTCTTCGTATTTCTCAAGTTTACATCCAGAAGAACAAGTGATTAGATTCTGGTTATAATTGGAGAACCGGAAGTAGCCTCATTTGAAGTTTTAACAGTTAAATTTGATTTATTGACATTTAACGTTATTATAACTTAAAGAATTTATTATTCTCTGTACGATTTGATTACACTTTATACTTCATATTCAATAGATACAGAGTTAAAGAATTTTAAAGAAATTAAATTTTATAATTCAGCCAGCTATGCTAAACATGGAAACTACTAATATATTCATATAATTCAAATTGACAGATGTCAGTATTAATAAAAAGTAAATTAATGTGGCAGAGATGAGGATGTTGAAGTAGATGTTGGGGAAGGCACGGAAAGATACGGTAAGAAAATAACTCTAGTGTTACAAGTTTCTAGAAAGATACAAGAAAGATGATTACATTGGTTTGAACATGTCATGAGGAGAAATGAAGAATTATATTGGAACAAGAATGAATAGTTTAGTAATAGGAGGTTGAAGATACAGTGGAAGACCAAAGATAAGATGGAAGGACTGTATTGCGGATGACTTGAGAGAAATGGAACTGAATGATAACGACACGCAAAAATAGCGACCCCTAACGAATGGGAAAAGTTAAAGAAGAAGATGATGTCAGTGTCAAGTGCAATTAGAATAGTATTTTTATGAAATAATTTTACTGGAAATTTAGAATCTTTTGCAAGAAAAATTATGTATGGAATTTATACATTATATACAGGATTGACGGAAGGTATTGTGGTGGCCACAACAGATTTTTTATTTTATAGCTATTCTCTTATAAGACTCAAATTATTTGTAGAATCGTTTTTATGTATGAAATTAAAATTCCTACTAAGCCCTATTTTTTGGCACATTACTTCAAATCTGCTTTTAAAATATCAACGTAACCTTTATTATAATTGTTAAAAATAAGCCAATTTTCCTACTCTCGTTGACTATATTTCCCTAAAACATAATGCTGCAGTGAACCCACGAGTGTTAGCCCAGGGCCCCCAAAGTTCACGGTCCGCCTGTGTTTTTTAACCTAAGTCGTATAGATTTAAGCAAGAATGAACAAACTCCTACTACATGGGGCATGGTTCATTTAAAAAAGTCAATCTACCAACACACAAATCCTATAATACAACACAACAATAAATATTAAATAAGATCAAATCAACAGTTAAAATTAAAAGAACAATAAACAGAACATACTAAAAGAGTCAAAAATGCAGCAAAACAAATGAAATACAACAAAACTTCAGTTTCAGAAACAAAGGATTTCAGTAAAAAACGGTTTTTAGTGATGCCTGACATTTGTCGGCCGGGCCAACTAATCAGCTTCTAAAATGACTGAACAGTCGATAGTTGGTTAGTCGGCCAAAACCGTAGTTGGTATATCACTAGTACAGTAAAAATTTTGAAAGATGTCCGATCAAGGGCACCTGTATCACGAACAAATTAACAAATAGGCATACATTTATCTCTTTCTTTTGCAAAGGCTGTAAGAGTGTGTGATAAGGATGAATATAACACGCTTGTCTTTCAAAAATTCATATTGTTTCGACTAAGTTAGGACATTCCATTTATAAACGATGCTCGTTGTTGATAATACTTTCGTTGTAACGTAAGTTTATTTATTAATTCAGATACATTACCTGGATTCATAGCCGTACGTATAACGTTATATTCTGTCAGAGTCACTGACACTGACATTGTGTCAGTATCTTATTTTTAACATATTTGGTTTTACATTTGCTTATAAACTTACTAGTTGACTTATTTTTGAATTTTGAATGCTTTTCCTGTAATATATATTTTTATAATAATAAAATAACAGTAGTATCTTACGTACCCTCATAAAAACTAAGCAAACGACACTACTGAATTTGTCAGAATGGGCGGAGCAAAAATCTGAATTCATACAATTCGTAGACAACCTTGATCGGACATCTTTCAAAATTTTTACTGTAGATACTAGATACTTTAGTAACTACAAACACCCGTATAGTAAATAAAGTAATAAAATGCACATTCCACTCTTGACACCTAATTTATTATTAATTTGTTTACTTTTAGACCTTCCTGGACAAGCCGATTTCTCCTGTACTCCTGGAGAAGAATTTAGGTACAATTGCAACTTTTGCACTTGCGAAAAAGATGGGCTATCTGCAAATTGCATTATAAAATACTGTCCAGATTCAGATGAATATCTTAAATGAATTGTGAAAGAATTCTTTTTCAAGACTCGAATTTAAAATAATATGAAAAATAAAATTATACAAAAATTGAGTTTTATATTTATTACATAAAATTGTGTCCTAGTCCTGAATATTTTGTCCTTGTTCTTCCAAAATAAGATAAATGTTTATTTAATTAATAAACTGTAGGATACTATATTTGAAGCTTATAAGTTCGGCTGTGTCTAGCGTCCTGAAAAAGAGACCGGTATCTGGTCCCAACTTCAGTTTGTGACGACAGAATGACCGCGGTCAGATTGTCAAACCTTCGTTAACTTAGCGATGTATTATAAATCTGGTATAAAATTTCTTGGTGACACTAAACCATGTCCGGTTTTCTATCCATTCTGTTATAGAGATCATTGACGCCAGGGGACCTACTCATTCTTATTTTATAAATAGATATGTAACTAGTTTCTGCCAGAATCAAATTTGTATTTTAACTGTAACTGTTACAGTTAAAATACAAATTTTACAGTGTAACAATGTATACAGATATAACAGCTAAACGAGCTACCTCAAATAATTTCTATATTATTAAAGATACAATTAAATACTATGAGACAATCTTATAGAAGACGAAGGGGGACATCCGATTAGAGAAAAAAATATTTTTTTAAACCCAAGTTGCAACACAAAGTTATATATTTTTACCTCTCGCTAAGAGAGGTACTGGATTCATGCTAAAAATCGCATATCCAGATTTTATTGAATAAGCACGTTTTAAGGTCCCTACAATCCGATTTTAACATTTTTACGATGATGTCTGTGTGTGTGTGTGTGTGTGTGTGGATGTGTGTGTGTGGGATGTTGGAAGGACGGTTACTCAAAAACTATAAGACTTAAAATTTGTTTAACAACGTATTTCCCAATCGGACATTCATGGGAAGATCTGAAAAGGTTTTGGTAACAATTGGACAACCGGAAGTAGAAGATTCTTGAAAAAAAATCTTCTAAATATTATTTTTTGAAAATTTTTCTTGATAATATTAAAGAAAAATAAATTCTTTTTCTGATACATTTAAATATTTTTATACATATTTTATAGATTTAGAGATAAAAGGAATATAATATATAAAATAATGTTGTAATTAATTTTACAACCGAAAGGATGCCATGAAAAATAGTTGCAAATTTAAATTATTTGTAACTGACAGATAAATGTCAGTGTCAGAAATAATGAGTAATGAAAGAAAAATGTATTTGGAGAATCCCTTAATTCTTGATCTGTGACTATTATGGAGATGACAAGTCTAGGTTGAAGGACTTAAATTTGTTTCAAACATTATGGGACAATGTACACCAGTACTGTAGACTAGAGTAACTTTGAATTGCGAAAAAGCTATTAAATTCTTCTCAAGTAAGTTGTAAATATTGACAAAATTACACATCGATATAAGAATAATCGGAGTGCAATCTATCCGTCACTTTATTAAAGGGAATTAAGGTTATTTAGATATAACAAGTATGAAAAAATAAAATGTAAAAGAAGATATATAAGAATAGATGCACAATCCAGATATATACATTTTAGACCGCCCAAAATTAATGTTTTTACTAGAAGAATATGAAGAGAAAGTAAACAAAGTTGTTCGAATTGAAAATTGCTGTTACCAGCCTAATATTTATATATGGTAAACTCTACTTTGTAATTTATTGTAACATAATTTATGGTAAATATCTTTATGTTGAGACATGCTATTATTGAATAATAAAGAAGTTTATACGTCATAGATTTATATGAATATATTATTTGTATTTATAAAAATAATCTTTGCTTTATGCATACAGCCAGGTAAAATATACGGCGAGAGGTTATGTGCTGGCCACATCAGATTTTTTTAAATGGGATGGTATATACATATTTTTAGGTTTATTCGATTTTTTTCTATATTCAACCATGTAATCATTTTATATGCGTACATAACAAAAATATTGAGAAAAATTCAATTGAAATTTAAATAAATTCTATTTTCATAGTTATTTTTCAGTAGGCTATGTATAAAAAACAGAGCTTAAAATAAAACGAAATAAATATTTGTTAATAAATTTATAAATACTGTTTTATTATTATTATTATTATTGTTGTTATTATTATTATCGTGAATCTGGTGATCAGGGCTCGGTCCCGACCGACGCCAATAATTATTTCGAATAACACATAACTGACCCCTGTAGTGCCGTCTCCACGCCAGCAATGAGTGCCCGTGAGGTAACGCCCGTACGGAACAAATACATACATCATTACCGAAATGATATATTTATTGATTATTATTTTATTTTTATTATTATTATTTTATTATTATTATTTGTATTATTATTAGGAATTATGCGTGAAAAAAATCTTATTGGCAAATGGCAGTTTTTGTTTTTCATGCATAACCTAAAAAATAACTAAAAATCGAATTTATATAAGTTTCAATTGTTTGTTCTCTATATTTTTGTTATGTAAGGATATAAAATGATTACATTCCATTTAAAAATATAAGTTTGTGTTGTAACTTAAACACCACTAATGTAAAAAAATATTTTCGTCTCTAATCGCATAGTCCCCTTTGGTCTTCTATGAGATTGTATTATATTTGATTGTATTTTTAATATAGAAATTATTTGAGGTAGCTCGTTTCGCTTGTACTCCCTGTATAAGTAAATTATATTAAATATTGTAAATGAACATGAATTATATAATTGAAAAGAGATACTGCATTTGTACAAAAATATAGTATACATTTCAATTTTTTTTTCCAAATTTATGTTTTGAATTTACAATATCTTTTAATAATTTTATTCATATAATATGTAATTAAATTTCAATTGATTGGAGTTCAGGTATTTTCCAGGACTTTCGTTAACTCACTAAGGTAGCTGGGACTCGCCCTTTACGACCAAGTTTTGTCTTATTGATGAATTTTTCAATTACAACAAATTTTGTAATATTACGATGATTAACAGTTAGTTGCTTGGAAATCCTTTTTTGCAATACAACATATTTTTTATCAAAATTTCCCATTTCGTAAACACAGCAGTTGTCACTCTATTTTACACGAATTACCGTATTTCTCTTATTAACATTTTAGACATAAACTACAAACTCGAACTTCAGCCAACTATTTATCAGTTACTTCATTACAGTTTTTATATTTTGTTAATATTTTTATTGTTTATATACCATATGTTAGGACGGAGGGAGTATCATTTACCGGCCGGTTAGAATGCTGCTCGTAAAAATGCCAAAATAATACATTATTGCAACATGCACATAGAATTACTTAACCAGCTATTTGCTTTAAACATATGTAGTGTTGGTTGCATAGAAGTATCTTCGTTGCTATATAAATTACAATGGTATAACTTACGGATTACAGCATTACCTGAATATTAGCGAGCTAACCCCTCACGGCTGGATGTTTCGCCGTCTCAATAATGAGGTTAAACTACCTCGCGCTGAGAAGGGTGTAGGTTGTAGGCAAAAATTGTCGCACGAATTGAAAACATGAAAACTCTAACTATATCAATTCAAAATGATTAATGAAGCAAGCATTAATTTTTGCTTCGTACACTACATTGCAGAGATTAGAACTATTCTGTTAAAAATAAATTTTAAAAATCTGATGTGACATCCCGTCAATTTTATATACATATTGTACACATTTTATAAAAAATCTATTTACAAAGTTTTTTCAGTTAACTACATATTTCAAATAAAAATATTTTAGGAGCGTACTGGGTACATATACAGGGGGCCAATTTTGTAAATAGAAAGCGACAGCGAACACGAATGCAATATGGCGGGTCACTGAATAAGCGCCATCTTATTTTCTATTCATATGACTGATTTCTATCGTATTGTGTACATTGTACATATTCAGTACTAATCTGACATTTGTTCAAATTTCTCGCGTAGGGAAAATTAGTGCATTTGAAAAGTAGCATTATTTGAAGTTATATCATAATTATTTTGTGACTATATTTCCTTTATGCATCGTACACATGGTTTTAGATTCGATGAATATTTTAATTAATATGCAATAGAAAAAAAAATATAATAATAAAATAATAATAAAAGGCACTAAAAATTAAATAATAATACAATCAATAACAAACTACACACTAGGTAAAATAAATAAGCCGATAACTTATGCTTATTCATAAGTGGAATACCGTATTCATGAGGTCCGGACCAGCTGAATACGTATTCAGTCGGAATAAGGTAACATGACTGACAAAAAGTAGTGGGGATTATTTTATTCAGTATGAATTGTATTCGCTATCGCTTTCTAGTTACAAAATTGGCCCCCAGGAGCTCATTTTATCTGTTCTCGCCTGAAAATTAATGAATAGGCAATCTATGTTACATTTTATAAGTGACTTAATTCTAAAAAAATTGTTTCGCTCTTATACTACTATGATTATTGCATTTAAAGTACTAATATTTACCAAGTGGCTCATGAAATGTATTATGTTTTGCCTATTCTTAAAATTTCAGGCGGGAACAATGGGCAGCCTATATAAAATTTTCCTTGACCCTGACATGTACCAATTAATAATATTTAAATATCCTAACTGTTTTCTTGATCTGCATAGGTTGCAATGCAAGACATATGAAACTTAATTTCTTAATATATTTTTATTAACGAATATATTGAATATAAAGAAAAAAGCAGTCAAACTACACAGAGAATGTAATACAGAGTGATCAAAAATGGCTGCAGGTCACATAACAACATTTGTTCCAAAATAATGTCAAAATTATATTTCAATTTTCCATAATTCTTCAAAACTATATTTCATAACATATGATGACAGCTGCATGACATTTGATTAATAGCATTTGTTTCGCACATCGTGAAAAATCTTTAAGTATCTTTAAAAAAAAAATCTTCAAGCATATTTTCTTGCGGGTGAATGTAAAGAAGACGATTCTTAGGATTATACTTATGACAGCTAGCAAAATTCGAAAGGTACGCCCATGGAAATAGTAATACTGTCATACTAACTTAGCGGCAGATGTATGGAGCGGCACGATTCAGCCATATCTCTGTATATTATAATATAAAATGTCAAAACTTGATATTTAACTACGTTTTCTCAAGATAATTTTTTAACAAATATAATAATTAAGTTATTTGCAATTGAATGTTTTGGAGACGGAATACAGTGACGCGAGTGTGTTTGGGGATTTACCGTTATGACACTGTCTGTCGCGCTCGGTACATTGTGACGTCACGATATACTCCTAGTCCAAAATTTTAATACCTAATTTATTTGTCGTAAACTACAAATAATTAACCAATTTTAAAAAAATACGGGTATTTTTTACCTAGTATCATATATGTAAAAATCAAAATTTAATCACATACCCCATACTGCATTCAAAATTTAGTCAGCTCTCCATATACATAAATGTACAAACGTGGAATAGTAAAATTATAGCCTTGGGATCCTAATATGTGCTTATTCATTAAAAACCAAAACTCGCCATCAATTTTTTTGCCCAAAAACAATAAAAAATATATATTTAAAATAAATTTATAATTTTTAAAGTTTTGTATACATATCTATCAAATACATAACATTTTAATAGTTTTTATATCGAAAACAAATTAAAATACTGTCGATAACAGAAAATTAATATTTAATCTCTATAAAAATTTATTTCCAATTTTTAATCAAATATTTATTTATAGCCAGTTTGCAATTATATAACAATTACTTTCATAAAAACAAACGTGAAATTAATAACTTAAGAAAATTATTTTTACTCATAAACGGTAAAGTGAAAAATTAATTTCCTCTCGTCAAAAAAAACCCAAACAGAAAGTATATGAACATATAAACAAACCGGTAGTTAGTCAAAAAAGTGAAACCAGTTCGTCAGTTGTCAGAAGTCAGTCAGTCTGCGTCAAATCTGATAGGGAGTCAGCTGACTCGCTGACTGTATGTAGGTGTTATCACCTACTAAGATGTGTCTCCCAAACTCATTCGGTCGTGGTAGGCTGTACTGAGCGGATAACAAAACACCATCGCATGAGAGAAAAACAATCGACGCTCACTCAGTGCTGTGTGAATATAAAACAAGTGACTGCGGATATTTAAATGTTGATGTAATGAGACAATTACAGAACGGGAATGAGTCAATTTTCAGTGTGAGTGATTCTAAAACGAATTGAGGGCGGAAAAATGCCGGAGAATTTTAAGAGTAAGTAATTAAAGATAATTTAATCTAGTTGGTTTGCAAATTATTAAACGGCGCGCACAAAGTTGTGTAGACATAAAAAGTTGCTAAATTGACACCTGTGTTGATATAATTTAAAATTTTAATTCAAGGAATTTTATAGTATAAAAAACAAAATTATGTATTTAGAATTACAAAATTCTATTCTACTTATATTATTATGTTATGTGACTAATTTAATTTTCATTATATATTATTTTTGTGTTCAAAAACCGTATAAAATATACATTTTTTATACATCATATGAAAATGTAATTTTCAATGTTTTTCTTCGATAGTAAATACTTGATCTTTAAAAACAATTTATAATAAATGGTTCTGTTCTGTTATATTAATTGCAAATAAATTACTTGTCTAGTCTTTTTATAATAAACAACGTAAATCGTCATGTATAATAAATTAGCACGTTTCCACATTTTAACTAGTCATTATCTATAAGTAATATTTTCATTATCTACGACTAAATAAACTAGGATATTTCACGGACAACTTAAAATTATAATCCAAATATGTTGTCAATTAGTTTCTTCCTAAATAGACAATAGACAAAAAAATATACTTAGTTTAAAAATACTAGGTGTTAAAAAAGGGTAAAAAATTTGAGGGTATATAGGTAAATTTCAGTATACTGATTCTCAATGATTTTTTTTTTCAAAATACTTATTTTTCATTTAATTCTTTTTCATGTTGGCAGTGGCACATGCCAACATGATATTTTAAGTAAAATAATGAATGATTTAAACACGTAGCAGACGTTGAATAGGAAATAATTAAGAATTAATTTATTTCCTATTCAATGACTGCTACGTGTTTAGATAATTATTTTTAATAAAAATTTAATGGGGCACTAAAAAAATTAAATGAAAAATGAGAAATAATTTCCCGAATTTTGGAAAAAATATTTTTGATTGAGAATCTGCACATCGAAATTATTATACCCTCAATTTTTTTTACCCCTTTTTAACACCCTGTATAGCGATGGTTTAATATTTCTGTCATTCTGTTTCCTGTCAGTCTTCTAAAAAATTTCAGTAATGTAAAAACAAAATAATTTATGTGTTTCTTACAAAATACACGACGGTTACGCTAGAATTATTGATAATAAGAAAATCAGATGGGCAAAGGAAAACGAAATTTACACAATTAAATTTTAAACAATTATTTGTCTCTCTTTTGAAATTAAATTGAGATTATTAAGCTACTTAGAACTTAGTTAACCATTTTTTAAAAATATATATTAAAGTTATTACTTTAAAATATATATATATATATATATATATATATATATATATATATATATATATATATATATATTTTGAGTATGGCGGATGTTCAATAGAACATCCGCCATACTCACCTTATTTGAAAATGTGCGATTTTTGGTTATTTTTGGACGGGGTAGAAAGTTTTCGTCTGAAGTAAAGAATGGTGCACAATTCATGATTATTTTGAAAACAGTCCAAAAGAAGATTGGTTGAGTGAGAGCTGTTAAGAGGTGAAAAAAAAAGAATGATGAAGTGACGTATTATTGTTGAACTAGATTGAACATTATTTAAATAAATTTCTAAAAAATATTGAGCATATGTTTTATTCTCAATAAATCTAGCATGGCCTTTGTATGCGTAATATTGTTAGTCGATTCTTTTTGGAAATAAGTAAATATTATATATAAGGAATAGTAAATACAGGTCGGAATCTTAAATCACTTGTTTCATTTCCAATAATTCCTGCTGTAAGAATTATATCTTGCTTGACGATGATGGAAGTTCTACTGGCTTAACCCTATAAAAATAATTGAAGCATTTAAAATAAACCAAAATTAAGTGCCATCTTCGTGTTTAAAAATTATTCAACAACAACAACAAATATGTTTTGTATAAATTATAAAACAATAACGATAGTTGCAACTTGACCTTAGGGTGTAGAGTCAAAGTATTTTAGTACTTGTACTTGTATATTGTATAATACGAGTACAATTCTTTTTCATAAAATTTAAAAATTTGATTCATCTTTGGCTGGAATTTTATAACTCTTTGAATTTGGCTTCTCATGTATAATAATACACATGAATATGAGAATCCGTGATGTATGTGATTAACATAAACATTTTTTTTAAATATCCCGTAAAACTTTATGACGTGATTACATAAAAAATATAATTTTTTATTGTTAAAATTTCTAAATTTTCGACTTCACAGACCGAGTAAACTTAATTTAAAGTATGGTAAAAACATATTATGGCTTATTCTGTAAGAACGTCGATATACCATAACGTATCGTTATGATGAAAAAGTTATCAAATAACGATAATTATCAAAAAGCGTATTCTGTACAACCAGTGTCGTTATATTGACAACGTATTGTTATTTTAATTAGTTCGTAAACGATAAGGATTCACTTGTCGTTATTCAATCAGTTAATGTCAAATATTAGAAAATAGAAGGGTTAATTAATTTATTATATTTGAACAGGAAGAAATTGAAAATAGGTAACGAAACATTTATTCATGCATAGATATATAATTAATAATGATAATTATATTTTAGAAGAAATCTTTGTGATTGTTAAAATCTTTTATGGGACAATAATATTCCATTTAATTATCGTTTTTTACACATATTCTTTACTCAATAAAGAATTAATAATTACAATAATAATTTCAGTATTTTTTGCAAAGTGAGTGAATAATGACAATTTAATATTCAATTATAGTTACTATTTTTCTTTAAAAAATTGGTTAATGTCGTGTCGTTATGAGGACATTTATAACGATAATATGTAGTGAATAAGATTTTTACAAAATGTCTTTCGGGATCACATCGTTATATTTATAAATATCGATAGTTGTTATATAACGATATTATTACTGTTGGTATACGTTTTTTCAATAAATGACCGTTAATTATCTGTCAAATACCTATTTTTGGCATATTACTTCATTTGAAATCCACTTTTATAAGTTATTTAAATAAAGTTTACTCGAAAATCGTAAATTTAAAAATGTTGGCTCCCACAAATTCAGAATTTTATTCTTTAAATATCTATGAATAAAACAACGCGTAAAGTTTTACAGAACAGAAAATAAACGCCTGTCACGGATTCTCGTGTTCACCCTGTATTCCTGTATATAATATTTTTCGTACTTATATCTTTTAAATTTAATTATTAAATTACTTTAATTTGAAACAATTATTATTATATACAGGGTGGAAACGAACTTAATGTCATAAATTTAAGGGTGAGTAGTATGACATGTGTAAATTACGAAACAAAGAATTTTTTAAAAATTCGCATATTTAAGGGTAGTTTTCATGAAACAAACATTTTTGGTACCACTGGACCACTGGCAACGCATTTGCATTATTTTATTTATTACACAATTATTTTCGTTAAAAATGATATTTAATATAATTATTAAGAATAATATCTTATACAACTTATTTTGAATGTATTTTTGATAACCATATTTTTAATGAAATATGAATTACAACAGCAGTAAAAAAAAGTTTCAATAAGAAAAGTCGAATTTTCGTTTTTCGAATTTAAAAAAAAATCTTTCAGTTTCGTAATCTACACTTGTCATACTACTCACCCTTAAATTTATGACATTAAGTTCGTTTCCACCCTGTATATTCATAAATTTGATATCCAGAAATAATAATAATTGCTACGTTTCATGATTTACATGAAAAATAGAAATTGTTTTCGAAATAAATTTTATGTTATACATAAAATAAATCAAAATATTTATAACTATTTTATTCCATAAAACTCTTTTTAAAAATTGAAATAATTCGTAAAGTCAATAAAGTCCTATGTTCTATCAAAAGTATTTTGCATAAAGCATATGCTCAACAACTATTGATAACATTTTCCTCGTAAATGCAAAGTTTTATACCCATGGTTGATTCTGCTTACTATGCTTATTATAATCACAATGTTAAGATTATATACAAACAAAAAATGTTACAAGAATCTGGTCAGAACTGTATTACATTGACCCACAAAAACGAGCCTCTGTTTACACTTATATTTCAGTTATCTAATAACTTATGTAATTTAGATAAGCAAATCTAATATTTAAAATCGATAATTGATACTAATTTCATTCTCTGAAAAGAGTTTTCCTCTGTTTTGAAGGAAATTGTATTTTTTTAAATACTAGATTGAACATACTACAAATGTTTTTATTTTATTTTTATCAGCCAGGCGGTAATCTGAAAGAACATCTTGTAATTATATCTTTGTAGATTAGATGTAATTAATCAACTAATATAGTGAAATGAAACATTTTTAAGATGATTTTGAGTTGACAAATAATTTAATTACCTATATAAAAATTGTAACAAACATGTACTTAAATAATTTTAGTCACTTTTAGTTCAAGTCAATTGTGAAATATAACTATCTAATAGAGATATAGTACGATAAAGAATGTATAATGTACTCGTATGAACTGTAATATGTTAATATTTTTTATTTACATCATAGTTCAAGAACTTGTTTTATGTGCATATACGTATATTTTTGTAATTTCTATATAAAGAATGGAAAATGGAACATTAATTATTCTGTTTTATTGCTCTTTCTATTCATTCTACTAGCAGCAATACATAATAATTTACTTGAATATCATTTCGATGCAATATTGTCGTTTAAGAACGTTTATAGTATATTGAAAGACAAGTATTACAATGATCCTTATTGTAATACGAGTAAAGTTTGCGTAATCGAGCTGTAGGCGAGTTACGCAAGAACGAGTATTACAAATGGACATTGTAATACGTGTTTTTCATACTATTTTTCCTATTTCGCTTTAATTTACTTTTATTTCAAAATTTTTATTGAAAGAATGAAAGGTATACATTGACAGTTTCAATAAACATTTCAAATTGAATTTACTTTGACATTTTGACAATTGTTACTTACAAGGTAGGTATATTATGAACGTACAAATAACTACTTTGAACATTAATTTAAAAGAGTGATTTACTGTTTAATATAAATATTTTACTATAAAAAATCTAATTACAGTAATTTTCCGTAAGTAATGACAGGTAAACACAAGTAAAATGAAAATTTATTTGACACGTAGATTAAGTTACCAAGATTAAAAAATAGTTTGTGCGTTAGGTTAGGTTATTGTTACTACATTTAGAAAATATACCATTTCAGCCTACAAATTAACGTGCATGGTGTAAATTTTGTACGCAAATTATAAAGATAAACGTTAAATGCCTACGTCATAAGCAGTGATGACATTTCATATTAGGCACAAATTAACGTGACCCTAGACAAGTAGACACAGTCTATTTTTTAGCCAAATACGAAAAAAAAATATTAGTTCAAGTGTAAAAACATAAAAATTTCAAATATTGTAAAATGTGTCATTTCCCACTCGTACTATAGTATGTGGGCTGTTGCTAAAATTCTTATATGGCTTCTAAGTTTTAAATTTAAACAAATATTCTATAAATACCCTCAAATTTGAAAATGTCTCGAAATATCCATTAGATATTTCACAATTAAATTATTGAAATTTGGGTAAACATTTTAAAAATCACGTGATCTGAAACATAATGTGACATCAGAGGACATACAGTTTAATTGTGACAAACTATCGTCTACTTTTTTTACCTCTCGCTAAGAGAGGTATTGCATTCATGCTAAAAATCGCATATCCAGATTTTATTGAATAAGCACGTTTTAAGATCCCTACAATCCGATTTTAACATTTTTACGATGATGTCTGTGTGTGTTGTGTGTGTGTGTGTGTGTGTGTGTGTGTGTGTGTGTGGATGTATGTGTGTGTGTGTGTGTGTATGTATGTAGGATGTTGGAAGGACGATTACTCAAAAACTATAAGACTTTAAATTTGTTTAACTACGTATTTCCCAATCGGACATTCATGGGAAGATCTGAAAAGGTTTTGGTAACAATTGGACAACCGGAAGTAGAAGATTCTTGAAAAAATATCTTCTAAATAATATTTTTTGAAAATTTTTCTTGGTAATATTAAAAAAAATTAAATTCTCTATCTGATACATTTAAATATTTTATTATATATTCTATAGATTTAGAGATAAAAGAAATATAATATATAAAATAATCTGTTATAATAAATTTTACAGCCGAAAGAATGCCATGGAAAATAGTTGAAAATTTAAATTGTAACTGACAGATAAATGTCAGTGTCAATCCGGAGACATTCCTGAAGACTTTTTCTGGGAAGTACATACATTATCTACCTATATTATTTCTGAATGTATTAATAGTTAAAAATTAAAAAATAAAAGGTATACTACATATATCCTTCAAAAACACTGTCAATCCTGACAATGAATTGGAAACATTTCGAAATATTAGAAGAAGACAAACTTTCTTCATAAAACGAATTTAAAATTGAACAATCTAAATATAAGGTATAGATATACGTAAGTAGAATTTTTCGTGTAGCGTGTAGGTATACAAGAAATGTTAAATACAGGGCGCGAGTAGTCATGTGATTTTCTTGGCCTTGACAAGCAGATATGGGGGCCCATGTCAGAATGATAGCTAGTAATTATGTATATAGATGTCAAGTATCAAAATTTCTTATTCTAAATTTAGTGATTTTCCAATTCCATGTGGTTTATTTTCCTCGACAAGTAAATTCCACAATCCTGGTGACAAATTAACTACGTGTATTTAGAAAATCTTGAAATACTGAATGAAAAATTGACAATTGACATCTATGTACATAATTACTAATTATCATTCTGAAACGGGCCCCCACATCTGCTTGTCAAGGCCAACAAAGTAACATAACTGTTCGCGCCCTAAACTTATGTAACCAAAAAAGGAAGTGGCGAGAGGTATTGTGCTGGCCACAACAGATTTTTTTATAAAGAGCAAAGGTTATGGACAAACTGTTTTCCTATTGGCTATTGTATGTAGTTTGACGTCACAGGATTGGGGGCTTGTTTTTCATGACTATTTCTGGCGCCAATCTTTCTGTTTAATTATTTACAAATATAACATTTTTTTTATTACTACGAAAAATATTGCATAAACTTTCATTTAAAATACTTTTTGAAAAATGTGAAACTGGCTTATTAAATACTGATGTGAAATAAAACATGCTAAGCTTCGAAATATAAAGTATAAGTTGTTGCAGAGCGCAGATGTAAAACAGACTGGAAAGTCTAGCGGGGAATGTCTTCAACGCCCAAATATTCAAATCCAGAATATTCAAAACCAGAAATGCATGCACAGAATCATTCAAATCTCGAATATTCAAAAACAGAATCGCGTATCGCCAGAAATCGCTGCGCCCGAATCATTCAAAAACCGAATGGGCGTGGCCTAGCAGAGGTCACTTTGAGTTAGGTTAGGTTTGGGTGGGATTGGTTAATTTAAATACGCTTTCGTGCAATGCGTGATTCTGTTTTTCAATATTCGGGATTTGAATGATTCTGTGCATGCAATTCTGGTTTTGAATTATCTGGATTTGAGTATTCTGGTTTTGAATATTCGGGTGTTGAGTATGCACCCAGTCTAGCGTAAAAACTTTTATTTAATCTGTTATTTAATATCTTTGTACAATAAATAATATTGACCGATAGTAATAACAAATGATTAAGGGTGATTAGCGAGCAGTTGACGAACATTGTTTTTACTCTGTTAATCAATTATTTGGGAGAAAAATACCTCAAATAAAATATGCGTATGATTAATCTTTCTATAACTGTTATTTGAAGTATTTTTCTTTAAAGTAATTCGTAAACAATTGACAGAGCAACACAATGCTAGTAAACTGCTCGCTAATAACCCATAATCAGTAGTTCATGCTAACGGCCATAGTCTTCAAAAATAATGTATGTTAAAATATATTCATGTTTAACTACGTCGAAGGTATAGAAAAATATTTCATGATAAAATTGTTTCGGATGACTAACACAAGCCACCCAACAAAATTCTAAAAACACTGTAATTTTGTAATTATAACACTAAATACTAAATGACAAGTTTATGAGCATATTTTCGTCTTTCCTGTAAATCGGTAGTTGGTAGACTTTTTTTTTGAAAACTCATTTATGTATATACAAAAAATAGTTTTCAAGGAAATTCCGAGTAAATATTATGAAATCTTTGTTGTTACATTGTCATAGAATAATCATTTATCATTTACACGCGGAAAGAAATAGTAAAAATCTGTTGTGGCCAGCACAATACCTTCCTTCATTCTCGTATATAATGTATAAATTCCATAATTTTTCTTACAAAAGATTCTAAATTTCCAGTAAAATTATTTCATAAACAAACTATTGAAATTGCACTTGACACTGGCATCTTCTTCTTCTTTAGCTTTTCCCATTAGTTAGGGGTCGCTATTTTTGCATGTCGTTCTCATTCAGTTCCTCTTCTCTCAAATCTTCCGCAATACAGTCGTTCCATCTTAACTTTGGTCTTCCTCTGTTTATTTAACGTCCTATTACTAAACTATTCATTCTTGTTCCAATATAATTCTTCATTTCTCCTCATGACATGTTCAAACCAATGTAATCGTCTTTCTTGTATCTTTCTAAAAACTTGTAACACTAGAGTTATTTTCTTACCGTATCTTTCCGTGACAGAACAAAACACTACGCATGATTACCAACGCACCATGGTACATCAACAACCATACACTTCACAAAGATTTTCATATCAAATACGTAAAAGACCAAATAAGAGAATTCTCATTAAAACATGAAAAGAGACTAACTTGCCACCCAAATGAACTGGTTACCGAGCTATGCAACAACGAACCTACCCTGAGACGTCTCAAAAGAACAAAGCCTTCCGAATTGAAGTATATATAGAACGATTGTATATGTATGAAATGTAACATAATAATGATATATAAAGAGGTAGTACCAGTGGGCACTATCCTCTCGCATGCAATGTAAACTTAACAAATTTGCTTGTTGGCCCTAAATAAGGCCAGTTGTAAATAAATATGAATTAAATAAAAATAAAAAAAATAAAAAATCTTTCCGTGTATTCCCCAATATCTACTTCTACATCCTCATATCTGCAACATTAATTTACTTTTTATTGATACTGACATCTGTCAATTTGAATTATATGAATATATTACTAGTTCCCAAGTTTGGCATATAGCTGACTGAATTATAAAATTTAATTTCTTTAAAATTCTTTAACTCTGTATCTATTGAATATGAAGTATAAATTGTAATCAAATCGTATAGAGAATAATATATTCTTTAAGTTATAATAACGTTAAATGTCAATAAATCAAATTTAACTGTTAAATCTTCAAATGAGACTACTTCCGGTTGACCAATTATAACCAAAATCTAATCAGTTGTTCTTCTGGATGTAAACTTGAGGAATACAACAAAATTATAATTTTTGGAATCGTGGTATTGATGTTATGGAATCCGGAACTTTTGTCACACACACACACAGACACACAGACACACAGACACACGGACACACAGACACACAAAAACACATACATACAGACATCATCGTAAAAATGGTAAAATCGTATTATATGGACCCTAAAACGTGCTTATTCAGTAAAAAACTCATCATTGAATTTTTTGACCAAAGACAATACCTTCCTTACCTAAAGGTGACGGAAGGTAAAAAACAAAAAAATGATTACAATTACTACTATATTAAAATTTAAAACATTTATCAAGAAATTATTATTAGTTTCGCAGAACTCTCTGAAAAGAAAATGGTACTTTGAAAAATGATCAGTTTTTGGTTTGAAACTAAACTGACGTATGTTATTATTTTTTTATTGAAGAGAATTGAAGCTTGTTTATAATGGCAGTTAGAAAAATAATGATGCATTTAAAGTAATCGCAGTCGGCTCGGCAGTCCAGTCGCGAATGTTTCATTCATTGAAGAAAGTTAAGAATGTTTGCGCGACTCGAGTGCAGTTGCCTTGCTTGCCTCGCTGTTAAATTAACAGTTCCGTCTTGTTTCGTTTTATTAAATTTGCTTCATTAAGTGTGAAGAAATGTGGAAGGCCATACTCCCAAACACATACCTACAAATTATTTCACATTTATACACCAAAATTTATATTCTTCATTCTTCAGCAGCATTATACGAGCACATTTTTACAAATTTTGTTGTTATAATAAATTTATACATACTTATAAATAAATAAAAATAAATGTATTATCCCACTATTCATTGGCTTTTATTTTAACAATTCTTGTTCTGTCATTATTTTTCACATTTTTTTACATCGGTAAAAATGAATATTTTGTTTAGGTTAGCTTTAGTTATGATTAGGTTAGTTTTTATTTCAGTTAATTTGTTAATTACATTAAGCCTGTTAGTCCAGTCTGTAGAGGCCATTTTCTCAAAAACAGTGGCTCAAATTAAAATTTTACAAGAATGCAAAATTAAAGCCCTCAATTTTTTTCTACAAAAAAGAGATATATTTTACCTAAGATGACCTGTCACAAAGTTATGTTAAAAATATTTAACCAGACTAACAATTTATGAAAGAAATTTAATTTACTCAAAAAATAAACAATGTTAGGTATTTAATACTTATTCTAATAGGTTTTACTATTTATAATATTTTACATTCATCGTGGCATAGAAAGAAACTAATTTATCGATGATTTTCAAAAAAAATTGTCAACGCTTTTCTATAAATTCATCCATCACTCTGATCCAGTTAAAGATACGATAACGCGGTTCAAAAATTTGACTTCAGCATGAAATTCTCATGTCATGTATTACACGATTTTTGGTTTGATGAGTGATTCTCCAGTAACTAACAACTTACATTTACGAGTACATAATTTCTCTAAAATTGTAAAAATCTCAAATCCATTTGGAATTTAAGTTTTCATCAGAAATTTCGACACGATTAAAAAAAACAATATTACGTATTTAATCCGTAAAATGGCTAGAGTGATAGAAGTTTCTAGAAAGATTCGAGAGATTAGTTTGAATATGTCATGAGGAGCAATGAAAAATATATTTCAAGAAAAATGAACAGCTTAGTAATAGAAAGTAGAAGAAACAGATGACGACCAGAGAAAAGATAGAACTGTATTGCGGAAGAGAAAAGGAACTGAATGAGGACAACACGACAATAATAGGGCCCCCCAATGAATGAGAAAAGCTGAGGAAGAAGATGTTAGTGTCAAGTACAATTTACATAATTTGTTTATGAAATAGTTTTACTGGAAATATAGAATCTTTTGTAAGAAAATGTATGTATGAAATTTGTACATAATGCACATAATTGACGGAATGTAATGTGCTGGCCACATGAGATTTTTTTAATGTTTATTTTTCAAAATTCAATAAAATATTGAACATTTTATTCGTATTCGTTTTTAATAATTCATTCAAAGTGGAATATAATAAAATAGAAATGAAGATCCAGTTTTAAATGTCTGGTATTATCATTGACGTATATGTATAATGCAGATGGATTTCTGCAGACAATCTTACAATCAAATCCTATGACCAAGTGCGTCGAATACACGAGTCACGAAAAGTACTGTGTCCGTTAACAACATGATGATCCATGGCCAGCCTTAATTCCCTCGAGATGAGATTATTTACTTGTTAATATTACGATGAACCCATCACACACATACAGTGTCTCCCAAACTCTAATGTCGTCTAATAAACTCCATATCTAAACTAAGAGTAATGGTAGACAGTCTAATCAAATAAACTATATCAGTTTTATTTGATTTCCGTGAAAATGTAAGTAGGTAAATATGTACTTAGGTAAATATATAAATACTTTTACTGGTTTGTTTAATTAGACAAAACCAATGTATTTTTAAATGGTCAGCATTGTAATTAGTCAATTAAGTAACTAAAGTTTAGAGTAAATAGTATTCTTAACGTAACAATGGGGTTGCGCAATACCAATTTGTTTATATTATGTAGTTCAATTCGCTCTATAATCTGTCCTTACACTTATCTGAAACTATCTATTGCTGTATCAAAAAACGTACATGCAAACAAGACCATTATTCGAGCTTTTTTCGATAGGTTTCTTTGACAATATTGATAAATCATGTAAATTAACACGAGATACTATAATACTAAAATACAAGCCAATGTGAACGAACTCTTTTGACTTTCAAATTATTTCCTGAACAGAGCTACGACATACATCGCCTTATAAACCTATTCTGAACCCCTTGTGACAAAAACTTTCCTTGCGCAATGCCATTCTTCGTGAAGATTACTACACACTATACTTGGTTATATATATATATATATAGTTGCAGATTTTTAAACCACATTATATACATATTGTAAAAAAAAAATCAAACAGTTATTATATTAATAACCATATACATTCGTACATAATATATTTTCATATTATAAATCAGAAATTATGTAAATAAAATTATGTATAGTAGCAAAATAATTTATCGTGCAATGCAAAAATATTGCGCCAAAAAAAAAATCGATTCAATTCTTACCTTCCGTCACCTTTAGGTAAGGAAGGTATTGTCTTTGATCAAAAAATTCAATGATGAGTTTTTAGTGAATAAGCATGTTTTAGGGTCCCTATAATACGATTTTACCATTTTTACGATGATGTCTGTATGTATGTGTGTATTGTGGTTATAATTGGTGAACCGGAAGTAGCCTCATTTGAAGATTTAACAGTTAAATTTAATTTTTTGACATTTAACGTTATTATATATAACTTAAAGAATATATTATTCTCTATACGATTTGATTGCATTTTCTTCTTCATATTCAATAGATATAAAGTTAAAGAATTTTAAAGAAATTAAATTTTATAAATCAGCCAGCTATGCTAAACATGGTAATACTAATATATTTATATAATTCAAATTGACAGATTTCAGTATCAATAAAAAGTAAATTAATGTGGCAGAGATGAGGATGTTGAAGTAGGTGTTGGGGAAGAGACGGAAAGATAGGTAAGGAAATAACTGTAGTGTTACAAGTTTCCAGAAAGATACAAGAGGGATGATTACATTGGTTTGAAAATGTCATGAGGAGAAATGAAAAAGAAGATAATAAAAAATAGCGACCCCTAGCGAATGAGGAAAGCTAAAGAAGAAGAAGAAGATGTTAGTGTCAAATGCAAGTTGCATAGTGTGTTTATGAAATAATTTTACTGGAAATTTAGAATCTTTTGCAAGAAAATTTATGTATGTAATTTATACATAATACACAGGATTGACGGAAGGTATTGTGGTGGCCACAACAGATTTTTTTTATTTGTGATTTTGTACTCCATATTTAATAGATTATCAACATTTCTTTTGTGTTTTGGTGCAGTTGTAGTTTGAACGATTAGAAGAGGTATTAAAAGAATTCGCAAAAATGAATAAAAATAATAGAAAGAGCAGCTAATTTTACCACCGTGGAAATAACTAATCTAATTAAATTAGACGACAAATTAAAAAAAAAACTATAATAAAAATATAATTGAGTTCAATAAAACACATTCCGTATCTTGGAAAGAAAAAGACAATATCTAGAATCAATTAGAAAATTATTTCAATTTTAATTGTGGCTAAATAGTCTCCGCGATATAAAGAAGAAATACGTATTATTCTACATGCGGTGAATATCTCGAAAATCACCTACATATATTATCATACACTCTGTTGAATAATATAGTAAAACCATCAACAATTGGCAAATCAATACACCGTGATTCATAGAAAAAAAATCTGATGTGGCCAGCACATAACCTCTCGCCGTATATTTTACCTGGCTGTATGCATAAAGCAAAGAATATTTTTATAAATACAAATAATATATTCATATAAATCTATGACGTATAAACTTCTTTATTATTCAATAATAGCATGTCTCAACATGAAGATATTTTACCATAAATTATGTTACAATAAATTACAAAGTAGAGTTTACCATATATAAATATTAGGCTGGTAACAGCAATTTTCAATTCGAACAACGTTGTTTACTTTCTCTTCATATTCTTCTAGTAAAAACATTAATTTTGGGCGGTCTAAAATGTATATATGGATTGTGCATCTATTCTTACATATCTTCTTTTACATTTTATTTTTTCATACATGTTATATCCAAATAACACGAATTCCCTTTAATAAAGTGACGGATAGATTGCACTCCGATTATTCTTATATCGATGTGTAATTTTGTCAATATTTACAACTTACTTGAGAAGAATTTGATAGCTTTTTCGCAATTCAAAGTTACTCTAGTCTATAGTACTGGTGTACATTGTCCCATAATGTTTGAAACAAATTTAAGTCCTTCAACCTAGACTTGTCATCTCCATAATAGTCACAGATCAAGCATTAAGGGATTCTCCAAGTACATTTTTCTTTCATTACTCATTATTTCTGACACTGACATTTATCTGTCAGTTACAAATAATTTAAATTTGCAACTATTTTTCATGGCATCCTTTCGGTTGTAAAATTAATTACAACATTATTTTATATATTATATTCCTTTTATCTCTAAATCTATAAAATATGTATAAAAATATTTAAATGTATCTGAAAGAGAATTTATTTTTCTTTAATATTATCAAGAAAAATTTTCAAAAAATAATATTTAGAAGATTTTTTTTCAAGAATCTTCTACTTCCGGTTGTCCAATTGTTACCAAAACCTTTTCAGATCTTCCCATGAATGTCCGATTGGGAAATACGTTGTTAAACAAATTTTAAGTCTTATAGTTTTTGAGTAACTGTCCTTCCAACATCCCACACACACACATCCACACACACACACACACACACACACACACACACACACACACACACACACACAGACATCATCGTAAAAATGTTAAAATCGGATTGTAGGGACCTTAAAACGTGCTTATTCAATAAAATCTGGATATGCGATTTTTAGCATGAATCCAATACCTCTCTTAGCGAGAGGTAAAAAAATGTAGATAAATAAATGTTATTTCTAAAATTATTCTTTCTTTGAACTTAACAGATAAAAACAATGATTGGTCTTCAATTTTATATAACAAATAAAGAACTGAATTTAAATTTTCTCATTTTTCAAAATAATTACGTCTTTCTCGTCTGCATGCTGTTTTCGAAAATTAATATTATCAAAATTGAAATCCAATTTGTCAGCATCACTTTTGTACTAATTTGTTATAATAATAATTAATAATAAGAAACAGGTTATATCATCAAAACCACACAAACGTTCCGTTTCTCTTCACTTCATGTTTCTTTCGTATGCACTCGGTAATATTCTTTGTTTCTAGCATCCGGGCCTTAAACTGGTGATTTGACTGACTGTTAGCTATCTTGCCGTAAAACTTAGCTTACTGGTAACTTGTAACTGCAAGTGGAACAACGCAAACTGGGGTTATCAATAGAATAAATTTTAACCGAATGTTTAACTATAGATGGAACAACCAGCCCTAAGACGTCGAGACACTGTACTTCGGCTGACATTGGCAAAGTTTTCTATTCGAATTTCTTTCGAAATATCCACAGTAGTTTTCTTAGATCTTCTATAGATTTTAGTTTATTTTATCTGTTCACTTTGTTGGTTTACGGAGTCTATCGCATCTTGACTTGTCACCTAATGATTTTGTCAAATTATATTTGGTAATAATTCCATTTGTTGTGCTTTTATCGATCATTAACAAGCCGACTATATCACGAGAAACCTTTCCTTGCCGAGAAGGAAGAAGGTTTATTACGGATTCTTGTAAGTGGAAGTGGGTTTATTTCACAAATTCGTTGGACAGTAATTTAAAGTAATATTATATTGGGAATTTGATGACAAATATAAATAAACAAAGTATATAAACAACTTGGCTCTATATTTTTGAACACAGTCAATTTCATTTGTGCTATAAAATACAATGAAAATTAATTACAATCTAATTAACATTCCTAACAGTAGTGTAATATGTAAAAGAATTACATAAATAGTTATATATGTATCAAGACACGGAAGTTTTATTTTTTATCACGAATATGGAATTTAGTTGCCGAGGCCGCAAGGCCGAAGAAAATAAATCATATGAGTGATAAAAAGAACTTCAGTGCCGAGGTGCATATTAAATTTTATTTGAAATCGAAATTTTGTGAAAATGAAAGATATATTTATTTTTATAGGTTATAATAACAAATCTGCCAGTTTCTGTCAAACACACGCACTTGTGTTTAGTGTTGCGAATCTCCGGACATTGAAATTATAGTAATGAATAATCAAAATTATGCGTGTTATCTCAAATTTCTTCATCGGAATTATTTAATTCGTTCTTCTTGCACATATTTTTTGTCATTTTACATACAAATTTGCTATTGTATAAGTATGTCTGCCCAAATTATCTTATATGTGCAATAATTATCATAAGGTTGGCAACACTACATTTCATGAAATCGTCTAAATTTTTAATGATGATTTTTGTGCACTTTAGTGACGATTTCAAATAAATTATATTCTTTTATAAGAGATTCAATCAATATTTTTACACGCCACTGTTCGTAGGACACTGACTTGTGCCCAGTCACGTCATTATCATTATTATTAAAAATCCCTGACATAAACGTTTAACAGGGGAAAACAATTTATTTTTCCCAAATATTATGTCTCATAGAATTTTATGGGGTGCCATTATATATTGAATGGGTTCCTCCATCATAGTAACAAATTAAAACGTGGGCCATTTATGTTAAAAACATATCTTAAAACTGTACGATACGGACTAAGTTTTAAAAAAAATATTAGTTTTTAAAATATTTGAGTTTATAATACCTTTAACTGTGTCTTAACATCTACGTCACATGTCTACTCTATTCCAAATTCTTATTACTTTCAAGTCTACTACTATCGCATTTTTGAAATCCAGAATCCATTTTCAAGAAATGAATATTGAAAATAACGAAACAATGAAAGTAAATCAATGAACACTTATTTGAATTTATGATATCTCGCCAGATAGAAACAACTTCCGTTTATATAACAATCAAAGAAAACATAGACTACCAATGGAAATCAAAACTTAGACTATATCAAACCCCCGCGTCAAATATGGTACAAGTCCAAATTTTCAAATTTTTGGTTTTATATTTGAACATAATGAAAAAATATTCATTGACAAAAATTACACAGCTCATATTTTCTTAATAATGGCTAAAAGTGTGGTTTCTGACTTAACTCAACTTGTGCATGCTCAGTCAGTAATAGGGATATATTTGCTTAGAATAGTGAATATCGTTGTTAGTATAACCTATATTGTATGCTAAATTTGAAAATGAAGTATGTATTTATTTCAATTCAAATGACAGCAGTTTATTTTTTCTATAAATTTTTCACATTGTTTTTCTAAAAAGTAGTGATTTTCCTCGGTGATGCGATATGTTATACTTAGTTTTTTAATAAATATTTTATAAATTAATTATTATACGTACATATTTCCAATTAATGACCAGAAGAGTTACTTTAAACATATTTGTAAGTGATAAAAAAGATCAATTTATGATTCTCCAATTTAGGAAACATCAACGTCATAGAATATAAAAATAAATATGTATTACTGCTTAACGATTAACAGATCGTATTCAATTTAAATGAAGATTCACAAAAAAAAGTTTTTCAAAATAACAGAGGATCCTATTTTAGAGGATAAAATTTTTGATGTTTATGTCAAAATTCTGGAATTTATGTTTTGCTGAGAAAGTAATCTTAATTTAAAAGCGTGCTAGAAATAGATCTAGTATGAGATTATTACAAATAAATAAACTTCGGATTAACTGAAAATTTTAACTCATATTAAATTAGATTTACTCAGTTAACAAACGCATAAATTAAAAAAAAAATAAACTATAACTACGGATCCTTCTTCACTGGATTGTTAAATAAGGGTAGAAAATAATTTCTGGTTGATCAGTTAAATAATCTTTATTTTCGGCCACAAGGCCGATAAAATTTTATTCTCTTTAGAATTTTAATTCACTATAATGCATCCCATAAATTTTTACAATATAATTATTATTTGATAACCTATTCTCCCATATTCAATGCCTATGTCACAGATTCTCATATTCTTCCTATATATTTTTAAATGCAGAAGTTTACGAAAATTTTCTTTTCTATAATAAATGCTAATACAACCGCAAACCATAACCAATTATTACTTGAAGGCATTGTCATTATAGTATAATGTTCAAATTTATTACTTTATTACGGTATAAATACATGCACAAATTAAAATCTATTTTAAACAATGACAACATTTCCTCAAATTTCAGTTTTTAGGATTAGGGTAAACCAGAAAATACTGGACATTATTATACTGCAAGATCATGTTCATATGTGATCTTGAGATATCTTTCATGAACCTAAACTCCGTGGAACATTGAACGTAAGATATGTACATTAAACCCTGGAAAATTTGGGACATGATTTATGGCACGGCACCTGAATTCTGAATAACACTAAGATATATGTTGTATAAAAATTTACAGTGCCGTAATACGTACATATGTAACAGACAGATAAAATATTATACGTTAAATTTACATTATGCACTTACACGGGAAAAAGTCTCTATTGTGTATTATACAAAATTCATTAAAACTTTTGTTTCTTTACTTAACAATCGGGTAATTCGGGTAATGCGTTTACTAAGGGACCGACACAATATATGGTTTTGTTATGAAAACAAATTAAACGCTCGTAAAAATAATTCATATTGCACGGTATATTTTCTGGATACAAATTTTAATGTGCTTAATATTTCAATTTTTTGCATGTAATAAATGTCCGACAAAAAGAATATATGTTCGGTGAAATTTATAAAGGCAGAGAAAAAATAATAAATGCTCGATAGAAAGGTTAGGTTATGCTTTGTATTTTTACTGGGCATTTATTATTTCTATCGCACATAATTTATTTAATTCAATATTGTGTGGATATGTTCTTGCTGAGCATTTATATCTTGCGAAATTCAATAACATATCGAGCATCCTTTTGTTATGTGTCTCTTGCTGGATAGTACGCTCATGTATTCGGTTAAAACTTAATGTGATCAAATGAAACCGTGGATACAATAAATATATTAAAACGCTCAACAGAAAAAAAAAATATATTAACGAAGAAGATTTTTAAAGGTTAAATGAATTGAAATGTTTTCTTATCAAAACTCTACCTCAAAAACAATCAAAAATCACTGTTTTTTAAAATTAATATTATTTATTTAAGAAGTTAAATTAATATTATTTATTTAAGAAGTTAAATTAATATACATAGTCTGTCCACAGTTTTTTTTTTACATTATACCTACATATATACACATACATACTTTACAAGTTTATCATTTTTTTCACGATCGTCAAGAAAACGAGCTGTTTCTGATCACGTCTTAGACCGGAAAATCCTTTTCTGAGCTAGCTCGGAAAATTATCAATAAGGAATATTTATTTATTTCTTATTTCCTAACAATAAAAAAATAAAATAATGCATATCTATATATTTTTGTTTATTCTATTTTTAGGACCGCGAAAAAAAAATTGTACCCAACATGATCTGAAAGTGTCTTTACTGGCTCACAAACTTCCAGTAAAGAACCACTTTCTGGTCGTGTTACGTAAATTACTATTATTTCCGCATTATGATTTCCGCTTATTATGATCAAAATCTACTTGGCCTAACATAATCGTATATTGAACGGAGAATAGGTACAAATGGCGCACCCCACATGTAGTGCTGTTAAGTCTTAGCAACCTTGGTAATAATTTTAACCAATAGAAACAAATATAAAGCCTGTCACTTTCATGTTTTGTGTTCGCATTATTAGTTATTTGTTATAGCAATATTGCTGACAACAACTTTCTTAAATAATTGGGGAGATATATTATAATAAAATGTTTTTCTCTGTTTCGGACTTAAAATGACATATTTTAGCACGTTTATTGATATTAGAATGAGGTTCATGCTGAAATGATTTTTGATAACATTCTGTTCATTGAAATTGGTGTGACTGTTTAAAATACACAAAATAAACAAAACACAAATCTAACTATTCTACCAAAAATATGCTTTTATGGAAATTGTCAATTACTTTTATAAATAAATAAAAGCCGAAACAGAGAAGATAGTATTAAGTTGGGTATTTAATATATGCTTAAAATAATTTATTTTATGACGTCTTTTTTATAGAACACCCCTCTATCCAAATTCCTGGGTGCGCCACTGGTTAGTACTCTATTTTCAATGGGGTCCTTCACTATTTTTTTTATGTAACTGAAAGCGATTTGTAGTTTTAGAAAGTCTTTGTTGTTATTCGTTAAGTCGTATTAATTTTTTAATATTTTGTGACGTAGAGAACTGGAATCCCGTAAATTGATTTTTCATCGCAAAAATATATAAATACATATGTTAAAATGACTTTTGTAGTCAATAATTGAAAATATGTTTGCGTAATATGCAATTTAGGGCCACTTTTACAATCATTAGATAAACCTCGTATAACACTATATACCAGGTACAAAATTGAAAATTGTATTTCACAAACCTCGGATAAACGTCACATAGAATAATGAAAGGAATAAACACTTATATTTATTATCCCATGGAAATCGGTCGTATAAACCTCATCATAAATATCAGAACCAAAAATATAATAATTGATATCATCTAACATCGAGAAAAATGCAAATTAGGAGGTAGAAATAATAACAATATCGAAAAAAAGAGTCTGACAAGAAGATAATTTTATGTGTCAGTACCAACCTAAAGTTATTTAACGTTATTCCTGGTATAACTATCTAATAGATAAAAATGCATTGAACATTGTATAAAACAATCTTGATCATCGGTGGTATAGTTGCTAGGATAATGTTATACCCCTGATAACTATACCATAGTTTATCCATCAATTGTAAAAGTGGGCCTTAATAAAATAATTAATAAGAAACTATGTATATCGTTAGTCCAAGATTTGAGTGCCACCGGCAGCCTATGCCATTCAACATATCTTTCACTTTCATACTAACGCATGGAATGTAGTGTGGTATTATAAATTTATATAAGTGTTATTTGGTTTACTTTTTACTTCCGTTGTTTTTCTGTTATTATTTTATGCATTTATATGTACTTGAAAATGGATTTCGTATTTAAAAAATCGGATGTGGTCAACAGAATATCTCCCGTTATTTAATTTTTGTTAATTTAAATACATACTAAAATTCCTACATATTTACTTATGCTGGAAACTGTTCCTTTCAGTATTTATTGTCCTATTTACTATTTTCTTTTTAAAACGTTACTATTATTAAATTGAAATTAGTTTATTAACAGTGACATTTATCTGTCAGTTACATACATTTGAGACCTGAACTATGTAACCATGGAGTTGTGTTTGAAACATTGTCTCCGGGATTTAAAATATATATAATTTTATAAATTTATACATAAAATATATAGGTAGCAAAAGTATTAATGCAAACATGTAGAAAATTTAATAATCTTTAGTATTTATAACATAAATCTCGAAAAAATAACATTTAAAGGTATTTTTCGAAAAGAAACTATTTTGAGCTTCAAGTGAAGTGCCATTTTCGGTTTTTTTACACTAACATCTAATGGCTTGTTTCTGTATTAGAATAAGGTAGAAATACAAATTTTAAAATTTTCTAAACGATAGTATTTGAGTTATAGCGTAAAGATGATCGTGTGGATCATCTTTTGGCACGCACTATCACACACACGCACGCACGCACGCATGCACACACACACACACACACACATCCTTTACCAAGGATATAGCGGGAGGTAAAAAGGCGATAGCAAAAGACTTTAAAAGTATTGATAACTTGGAATAGAGTAGGTAAATGTATGACGTAGATGTAAATAGAGATGAGGAAATATTATCAAAAACTGGATTATTTTAAAAACTAATAACTTTTTTTAAATTTTGATAGTTTTAACATGCAGTTCTAAGGTCTAGATTTAATATAAATGACCCATATTCTAATTTGTTACTACGGTGGTGGACCCCATTCACTATAAACCGAAATAGCGAAAAAATGCTGTCAGTTGTCAAATAAAATAGACAGTAATGACTAATATTTAATCATATCTTTATTGTGCCTTAATAATTTTTAATATTTAGGCGATATGCATTTTTATAGACAAAAATATTATAACCTGTATTTATTTGGGTGCAGAGTAAAAAAATCTGTTGTGGCCAGCACAATACCTTCCGTCATTCTCGTGTATAATCTATAAATTCCATAATTTTTCTTACATAAGATTCTAAATTTCCAGTAAAATTATTTCATAAACAAACTATTCAAATTGCACTTGACCCTGGCATCTTCTTCTTTAGCTTTTCCCATTCGTTAGGGGTCGCTATTTTTGCATGTCGTTCTCATTCAGTTCCTTTTCTCTCAAATCTTCCGCAATACAGTCCTTCCATCTTATCTTTGGTCTTCCTCTGTTTCTTTAACGTCCTATTACTAAACTATTCATTCTGTTCCAATATAATTCTTCATTTCTCCTCATGACATGTTCAAACCAATGTAATCGTCTTTCTTGTATCTTTCTAAAAACTTGTAACACTAGAGTTATTTTCTTACCGTATCTTTCCGTGTATTCCCCAATATCTACTTCAACATCCTCATATCTGCCACATTAATTTACTTGTTATTGATACTGACATCTGTCAATTTGAATTATATGAATATATTACTAGTTCCCAAGTTTGGCATAGCTGGCTGAATTATAAAATTTAATTTCTTTAAAATTCTTTAACTCTGTATCTATTGAATATGAAGTATAAATTGTAATCAAATCGTATAGAGAATAATATATTCTTTAAGTTATAATAACGTTAAATGTCAATAAATCAAATTTAACTGTTAAATCTTCAAATGAGACTACTTCCGGTTGACCAATTATAACCAAAATCTAATCAGTTGTTCTTCTGGATGTAAACTTGAGAAATACGAAAAAAATATAATTTTTGGAATCGTGGTATTGAAATTATGGAATCCGGAAGTTTTGTTACACACACACAGACACACAGACACACGGACACACAGACACACAGACACACAGACATACAGACATCATCGTAAAAATGGTAAAATCGTATTATATGGACCCTAAAACGTACTTATTCAGTAAAAACTCATCATTGAATTTTTTGACCAAAGACAATAATACCTTCCTTACCTAAGGTGACGGAAGGTAAAAAAATCGGAAAATATAATTACTTAAAATAAAAGTTTATTAAACGATAAATAATTAAGATAAATATAATAAAAATAACTAACAATATGATTAAACAATTATAAACACTAATTTAAGACTAAAAATATTATTAAATACTTAAACACGAACAATGTTTATGTCACTATATTTATACAAACCAGCGTCCCTTTTCTAGAGTATTCCATCGAATACAAAGAAATTAGCCGATCGTACGTAATTAAGTCGGTCGAGACCTGTGCGCTACGATTACGTCATCGTTCGAGAAACGTTCTACCAGCGGCACGGTCGCGTACGGACTAGACTCACTAGCGTCGAGTGTAGCACGCGCACTACAATATGTATTATGAGCAAAGCCCAATGTCAAGTATTAAATTCATGTAAAACCGGTCGGCTGTCAAGCGCCATCTAAATTAATTAAGATGAAATAAATCTGTTCTATTTATTGCATTTCTTATTAAACTGTACAATAAAACATAAAACTGAGTTTTATGTATCATGTTTCAATATAAAAATGAACAGAACTTACATAGGTACGTACCTACTCGTACATACAACATACCTGAACTAGCCTTCTGTAACAAGAAGTGTCTAGTAATTAGGGTTTCATCAAGTCAAGTAGCTTGATATTTTTGTAAATTACTTGACTTGACTTGAAAATCAAGCTTTTCAAAAATTCATTACTTGACTTGACTTGATTTTCTATCGTTACTATTTGACTTGATCAAGCAATTTCAAGCAAATTCAAGCTACTTGATAACGAACCGATTATGTACGAAAACGCGCGAATCAGTAGAATCGTAACCTAGCTGTGTGTGGTACGGCGTGGTGTGCCATATGCTGTGCTGATCCACTACTGCAAGTTAAGCCGTATTCTTTCGCTGGGTCGGATCAGATCCAACTGATCGTATGGATTAGATCAGATCAGGTCACGTGGACGCAGATGAATTTATTCAAAAGAACGCAAGTATCTGTCAAAATCAGCCGGGAAAAATGAATTTTAATTTTCTATATTTACCATTGTTTATTCTTGTTTAAATTTCTTTTAGAACCTTAAATGTAACATCTTGTCCTGATTGACTTATAAAATATGACAGATTCTTCCGCCGCTTCCGCCATTTTTGAATCTTAAGTGATATGATCTTTCTAATCCAACTTTTTGTTGGAGTAGATGGCACTGATCTGGATCACTTGGTCTTGGGGTGGGGATACTGATCAGAATTCGAAAGAACATGCAATTTACTGATCCATGTAACATATATCTGATCCAATGCAGCGAAAGATTACGGCTTTAAAATCTGTGCAGGGGTTTAAAAAATTCACTCAATATTGGAATATATGTATACTAGAATGACCCAAGAATATGTCGACAAAATTTGAAGTCCTAATCATTATTATTAAGTTAACTGTAGATGGTTAAACTATCGTACAAAAGCACAGAAAGCTATACTCCATTCGAAATAAGAATAATAATTGGGACTTCAGATTTTGTCCACATTTTCTCGAGTCATTCTAGTATATATTCCAATAATGAATGGGGTTTTTAAACTTCCTAATATCTCGGAGAAAAATAAAGTTCCAAAATGTGCCAAAACCGAAGGTTATTTAAATGGGGAAAAATCAAATGCATTTAGGCACGGTCAAATATTAAAATTAAGCGGAATCATTGCCAGTATATTTTATTTATTTATTTGGAACCACTTTAGGGGGTAGTCCAGTTAAAATTCGACTTGCCCCCTTTTAAGGTCCACCATAATATCATATACTATAAATAGTTTGTTAATTCATATAGGTATACTTTTAAATCTTTTTTTTTAATTTTTAAATTTGAATTTATGATTTGTTTTCATGAATAAAAGTCAATATTTCAAGATAAAAAAATAACTACTTGATTTTTTCAAGTAATTGAAAAATAAATACTTGATTTTTCAAGTACTTGAAATTGTAACTACTTGACTTGATTTGACTTTCGGCTACTATTAGTAGCTTGAATATCAAGTCAAGCAGTGAAACTCTACTAGTAATCACATCTACGATACAGATATCATCATTGACGAAATCTGCGAATGAAAGCAAATTGGCACATCCAGACATAATTGTCCCGCAGACTAAACTAAACAAATATTTTGATTTTGCAATACTATATTGTTAAAATTACAGAAGCTATTCTTAAATCGTTTAAAGTGGCCAAGATTTGTGAATTCAAGTCTATCTAATCTTGGCAACATTTTGTGTTGCTCTGTAAATAGCATCACGCCTGAGCGGTAAATCTCCAAGCGGAAGGACCATGACGTCAGACGATTTCCGGTTTGAGAATTGGCCTAAACTCCTTGCGGCACCATCTTGTACACGTCGGGCATGAATTGCGCCAATTACCAATCGAGTCGCTAGTCGCTAGCTCTCTATCTTTCTTCATGTAGTCACATGCACCATCACAGGGATCCTTAAACTGTTCTAATATGCGTACCTTTTTTAAAAGATTGAAATTTTGAATATCGTTTTTGAAGGATGACGAATAAAATTGAAGACCGTGCTGCAACAAGGAGGTATCAATTAATTGTAAATAGTAACGTTAATTCACTTGTCCTCGAAAATCATTGATTTTAAACACCAAAACCGACCACCACCATTATTCTCTTTATTATTATAGTTACAATAAAATATTATAGAACAAAGTTGTAGGAGACCAAGGGGGACATCCCAATAGAAAATAAAATATTTTTTAAACCAGTGGTTCTCAAGTTACAACATAAAGTTATATTTTTTCAAATGGGATTATACATATTTTGTATGCCTATTCGGTAGCATATTTTTTTCTGAATTCAACCATGAGATTATTTTATATCCTTATATAACAAAAATAGTGAGAAAAAGTAAATTGAAATTTAAATAAATTTAATTTTTATATTTATTTTTCAGTAGGCTATGAATGAAAAACAATTGAGCTTAAATTAAAATGAAACAAATATTGTTAAAAACATTATAAACAGTGTTCTATTAGATTTCTATCCTAAATAATTCAAATTGACAAAAGCAGGTTTTGTTTTTCATAGCCTGCTGAAATATGACTACAAAAGTCAAATTTATTTAAATTTCAATCGCATTTTTTTCAATATTTTTATTATGTAAAGATATAAAACATACATGGCTGAATTCAGAAAAAAACGACGCAATCGAATAGGTATAAAAAATATGTATAATCCCATTTGAAAAAATATAACTTTATGTTGCAACTTGAGAACCACTGGTTTAAAAAACTATTTTCTTCTTTAATGGGATGTCCCCCATGGTCTCCTATAACTTTGTTCTGTAGTATTTTTTGACTATAATAATAAAGAAAATAATGACGGTGGTCGGTTTTGGTAAATAATAAAAGTGATCGACGACAGACCTTCGGGTTGCATCAAATAAACGGGGATATATATGTGCATGCATTTTGTAGAATGGTTGCCTACTCAATAGTTATAGAAGACTCATTATTGCACAAACCGATAGAGAGATTATTTTTTTAAGTTAAAGATACTTTGCTGCAAGAACTTAAGTTGTAGTAATACGACTACTACAGAAACGATACTAGTACATGCAGAAGCATTAACAATTGTACAACAATTATAATGACAAAAAAAAATATTTCGTTTAATAATAATAGTTACAATTGTTTTAGTTCATTGTTTTATTTCAAGCCACAGTCATAGCTCACTATTCTCTTTTCGACTAGGTGTATAAAAAAGTGCTCGCCATTTTACTTTTTAATAATGTAACATGTGGATTGATTATTTTATATGATTGTAAAGCAAATTTGATGTACTTTTCAAATCTGTATAAAAATATAGTATGTTACAATTGAAATTTCAAAGTTGATATTAATTACTAATAAATCGGAAGTGGTATCATGAATGTACATCCGTCATCAAGTAGCTTACATGTTGCTGTATAAATCATGTTATATGAGATATTTGCTGGGTCCATTAAAATATAAATTCTGTATATATATATATATATATATATATATATATATATATATATATATATATATATATATATATAAAGATTTTATTACCAGTTAATTAAATTTGAGTGTCCTTGACACGGTACGAGTGTTATCATCATTATCAATATCTGCGTACAAAGCAGATTGGCACACCTAGTAATGGATAATATGCCGTGTTGATATACTTATTTATTTTAAGGTATTTAGTATATTTTTTGTTACAAAAAATTGTTAGACTTTTCGATAAAATGAAAATTAATGAAGACTGTTTTAACTATTTAGCAATACACCACTTTTGACGCTACATCGTTCCAAACTGCCTCTCACTAAGGCGAGTGAAATTTGGTACAAGTGCTCGTGGGATCAATTAGACTCCAGAATGTTATATTTTTACCCCCCGCTACCCTTGGTAAGGGAGGTGTAGGGATCGTGCTAAAAATCGCATATGGAGATTTTAGTAAATGACCATGTTTTAAAGTTCCTACAATCCAATTTTAACATTTTCACGATGATGTGTGGAAAGATGCCATTAGATTTTGGAGTAAATCACATAACCGGAAATAGCACTTTACTGGAAGCTCAAAATAGTTTTTCTTCGAAAAATATCTTTAAATGTTATTTTTTCGAGATTTGTTATTATAAAAATTAAAGTTTTTTAAATTTTCTACAGGTTTGCGTTAATACTTTTTCTATATATTGTATGGATAAATTTCTAAAATTATCTATAAATTGAATCCCGGAGCCTACTTTTTAAACACAACTCCATGGTTACACATTTCAGATCTCAAATGTATGTAACTGACAGATATGTGTAAGTCACTGTCAACAAATTAATCATTTCAAGTAATAACAGTAACGTTTTAAAATAAAATAGTAAATGGAACAATAATTATATGGAAAGGAACTTAATACTAATAATAATAATAATATCAACACGGCATATTACCCATTGCTGGGTCTGCCAATCGGCTTTGTACACAGGTTTCGATAACCATAATGACATAATTGTACCGTGCGGGCGTTTACCAGGTGTCACTTCACGAACACTTATTGCTGGCATTGAGAGTGCACCACAGGGTTCATTTTTGTGCCATTTAAAATTCGAAATATTCGGCGTCGGTCGGGGTCGGGATCGAACCCGGTATTTAAATTAATTTAATTTTAAGTATTTACATGAATAAAAATTAAATTAAACGGGAGGTATTGTGTTGGCCACATCAAATTTTTTTACCTAAATATTAAAAGAAATAATGAAGTTTTGTTATAATAAAGATTTTTATAGATATGGAATTCGGTGGAAAAAAGAGGTACGGACATATTTTTAAAAGGTTATTTAAGCAATGATGAAACCTGTGGATAATATATTGTCCCGGTTTGTACTTGAAAGGTTAAAGGATGAGTCTCGATAAAATGGGCATACTATTCGTTGTTTCAAGAAAACAAGTGCATTATTCAAAGATATCTGTGTTCGTTATCATGTTAAAGTAGACATTTTAAATTGACTTACTCTAGTTCTACAACAAATTTATAAGGCCAGTGTGTTCAAGGTCACTGAAATTAAAATTGTGAGATCAGAGGTACCGACATGCAGTGGATATCTAAGATTTCTGATGAGAGGAGGGGGGCTACCTGTGAAATAGTAGTTTACATAATAAAACCAAATAATAGATGACAGTTTGATCATTCTTTATTATATAATAAAAAAAAATCACAGTGAACATAGGAACATACAATTTACATTCACGAAAGCGAGAGAATTTCAAACTAATTCAGACACAGAGACAAGTTATTCGGGTCCGTGAAGTTAGCGACCACTTTTAAGCACAAACAATGAAACATATACCAAAGGTTTCTGATTCGTTTGTGCCTGTTTGTGATCTACAAATAAAACCAGCGACCCCTATGATTAAAAAGTTACAAACAAATTAAAAGTGGTCGTTGACTTCACGCCCAGCGACCACATGTGAAGCACAAATGTCGATTTATGTGTCAAACGTTTGTGCTTCGTTTGTGCTTTCAAAACATATGATTGAAAATACAGCGACCCCAATAATACAAAAAATATGAACAAATTAAAAGTGGTCGCTGACTTCACGCCCAGCGACCACATATGAAGCACAAACGTCGATTTATATGTCAAACGTTTGTGCTTCGTTTGTGCTTTCAAAACATATGATTGAAAATACAGCGACCCCAATAATACAAAAAATATGAACAAATTAAAAGTGGTCGCTGACTTCACGCCCAGCGACCACATATGAAGCACAAACGTCGATTTATATGTCAAACGTTTGTGCTTTGTTTGTGCTTTCTGAATATATTATTGAAAATACAGCGACCCCAATAATACAAAAAATATGAACAAATTAAAAGTGGTCGCTGACTTCATGCCGAGCGACCACATATTATGAAGCACAAACGTCGATTTATATGTCAAACGTTTGTGCTTTCAGAATATATGATTGAAAATACAGCGACCCCAATAATACAAAAAATATGAACAAATTAGAAGTGGTCGCTGACTCCAATTATACAAATAAAAAATAACAAAGGATATACGGGCCCCCACCACACATTTAGAAAGTAATAAATTGCTAATATAAATTAAAATGTGAGTCATCGCAATCGTAATACAACAAATAATATAAAAAATTTAAGTAAAATCTAAAAGACTGTAGAATAAAGTTCAAATATAAAAATCTGTTGTGGCCAGCACAATACCTCTCGCCACTTCCTTTTTTTGATTACATAAGTATAGGGCGCGAACAGTCATGTTACATTGTTGGCCTTGACAAGCAGATGTGGGGGCCCGTTTCAGAATGAAAATTAGTAATTATGTTCACAGATGTCAAATGTCAGATTTTTTTCATTAAAAATTTGTAGATTTTCTAAATTCACGTAGTTAATTTGTCACCAGGAGTCTGGAATTTACTTGTCGAGGAAAATAAACCACATGGAATTGGAAAATCATTAAATTTAGAATGAGAAATTATGATATTTGACATCTATATACATAATTACTAGCTATCATTCTGACATGGGCCCCCATATCTGCTTGTCAAGGCCAACATTGTCACATGACTGCTCGCGCCCTAATGTACTTAACATTTCTTGTATACCTACACTCTACACCAAAAATTCTACTTATATCTATTCCATATATTTAGATTTTTGAAATTTAAATTCATTCTATGAAGAAATTTTATTCTACTCTTCTAATTTTTCGAGAGTTTCCAATTCATTGTCGGAAGTAACAGTACTTCTGAAGGGTATGTGTAATATACCTATAATATTAAATATTTAACTACTAGTACATTAAGAAATAATATAATGTATGTACTTGCCCAGAAAAAGTCTCAGTTTTGTGAGTAATGTCCCCGGATTTCTGATACTGACATTTATCTGTCAATTACAAACATATTAAATTTTCAACTATTTTCCATGGCATTCTTTCGGCTGTAAAATTTATTACAACAGATTATTTTATATATTATATTTCTTTTATCTCTAAATCTATAGAATATATAATAACATATTTTAATGTATCAGATAGAGAATTGAATTTTTTTTTATTACCAAAAAAAAAATTCAAAAAATAATATTTAGAAGTTTTTTATCAAGAATCTTCTATTTCCGGTTGTCCAATTGTTACCAAAACCTTTTCAGATCTTCCCATGAATGTCCGATTAGGAAATACGAAGTTAAACAAATAAAGTCTTATAGATTTTGAGTAATCGTCCTTCCAACATCCTACATACATACATACACACACACATACATCCATACACACACACACACACACACACACACACACACACACACACACACACACACACACACACAGACATCATCGTAAAAATGTTAAAATCGGATTGTAGGGAACTTAAAACGTGCTTATTCAATAAAATCTGGGTATGCAATTTTTATCATGAATGCAATACCTCTCTTAGCGAGAGGTAATAAAAATGAGCGCAAAAGAATACCACAGTTATAGATTTTGAGCTCATTTTCAGGAAACATGTTAAATATATTATTTTACTTATGTAAAATATTAAAAATTTAAATAAAACATTATTAACAATATATTTTAAATTTTTAAAAGTTTCGTTAAAACATCTGTTTCAACCACCCACTAATTGGGGGAAAGGGGGACAACTTTAAAATTTTGAATAGGAACCATCTTTTATTACATATTTTACAGTTGAAAATCCGAAATTTTACTTCAAATATTTTTTTGTATATATAGTGCAATTTTTAAAAGTTTTAAACCTTTAACTTCGGTGACAATTTCAAATTGAAACTCTCATTTTTATTGCAAATTGAAATATAACGCTCGAAAATAAGTAACTTAAAACTGAAACTTTTTTTGTCGTAAGTATATTAATGTTCGTCGTAAAGTATGGATACGTTACAGATTAAGTTCAGTCGAAACATGTTTATGCCTGTCTGGTTCCCTAGTTCATACAGACATCGTAAAAATGGTAAAATCATATTATATGGACCCTAAAAGCTGCTTATTCTCTAAAAACTCATCATTGATTTTTTTGACCAAAGACAATACCTTCCTTACCTAAAGGTGATGGAAGGTAAAAATCAACTCGGAGAATATGAGTTTACAAGTAGAAGAAAACTCTGGATTAATAAGTTAGAAATTAAGGAGAAAATTAATCCTTACATGTTTGTTCCCTTCATTTTGTTGAAGATGACTTTTTCAAAGTGAGAAAATAAGTCTAATATTGCATACCTAATTCGTAAATTCATTTCATTAAGTATTACATATGAAAAGTAATTTATAAATATAGCTATCAAAAACTATACAAAGTATTTCAGTTATTTTGTTTACAATAATAAATATTAACTTATTGTCTAGGTAATAGGGTATTTCACATAAATCAAATTTTACAATATTAATTGAAATATTAATGCCACAAGAGCACAAGTAACAAAAAATGAATTCTGTATTGAAAATTATGTTTCTAATAAATTTTAATTACAATTAAAGTTTGCATCGTTTTGAAACAGTCTGTGTAATTGTTACATATGAAGAAATTCCAGTACATGGCGGTGACTATAACAATGTTTGTACAAGGAGTAATCATTTTAAATCTTCACAATTATAATGACATTCCAATTTAATCTCCAAACACGAAAAATTGGACATATGAACTAGGAACCAGACAGGCATAAACATTTTTCGACTGAACTTAATCTGTAACGTATCCATACTTTACGACGAACATTATAATATACTTACGAAAGTTGATTTTTACCTTCCATCACCTTTAGGTAAGGAAAGTAGGTATTGTCTTTGGTCAAAAAAATCAATGATGAGTTTTTAGAGAATAAGCAGCTTTTAGGGTCCATATAATATGATTTTACCATTTTTACGATGTCTATATGAACTAGGGACCCAGACAGGTAGAAACATGTTTCGACTGAACTTAATCTGTAACGTATCCATACTTTACGACGAATATTAATATACTTACGAAAAAAAAAGTTTCAGTTTTAAGTTACTTATTTTCGAGCGTTATAACTTTTAAAAATTGCAATATATATACAAAAAAATATTTGAAGTAAAATTTCGGATTTTCAACTGTAAAATATGTAATAAAAGATGGTTCCTATTTAAAAATTTAAAGTTGTCCCCCTTTCTCCCAATTAGTGGGTGGTTGAAACAGATGTTTTAACGAAACTTTTAAAAATTTAAAATATATTGTTAATAATGTTTTATTTAAACTTTTAATATTTTACATAAGTAAAATAATATATTTAACATGTTTCCTGAAAATGAGCTCAAAATCAATAACCATGGTATTCTTTTGCGCTCATTTTTACCTCTCGCTAAGAGAGGTATTGGATTCATGCTAAAAATCGCATATCCAGATTTTATTGAATAAGCACGATTTAAGGTCCATAGAATCCGATTTTAACATTTTTACAATGATGTCTGTGTGTGTGTGTGTGTGTGTGTGTGTGTGTGTGTGTGTGGATGTGTGTGTGTGTGTGTGTGTGTGTGTGAGGTTGTTGGAGACACGATTACTCAAATTCTATAAGACTAAAGACCTGTTTGACTACGGATTCCTCAATCAAACAGTAATGGGAAGAGTTGAATAGGTTCTGGTAACAATTGGACAACCGGAAGTGGTAGTTTCTAAAAAAAAAAATTCTAAATATTATTTTTTGAAAATTTGTTACTACAAATATTAAAGATAATTAAATTCTCAATCTGACACATTTAATTTTTTTATTATATCTCGTATAGGTTTGGAGATATAGTATATAATAATATAGAATAATCTGTTGTAATAAATCTCGTTGCCCGAAAAACAGTTGCGATATTTAAATTTTTGTAATTGACAAATAAATGCAAAATGTCAGTGTCAGATTTTTCTGGGAGGTATGAGTACATTTAATATATATTATTGTATTATTAATTAAATATTTATTTAAATTGCAGGTATGTTAATATTACATATATCCTTAAAAATTACCGCTAATACCGTCAATGAATTTGAAGTATATTGAACATATTAGAATAGTAGGATAAAATTTCTCATAGAACGAAAGAAGAGAAACAATTTCAATTATTTGTGTGTTCAAGAAATGTTAAATTCGTTACTTGTAGGGCGCGAGCAGCCATGTGACTTTGTTGGCCTTGGCAAGCAGATATGAGGATCCGTTGCAGAATTACGGCTAGTAGTTATTTACATAGATGTCACAATTGTCATATGTCATAATTTTTCATTCAAAATTTCATAATATTCTGTTATTTGTCATCCATTAGTATGGAATATACTTGTCGAGGAAAATAATCCACATGGATTTGGAAAATCATAATGTTTCGAATGAGAACTTATGATACTTGACACCTATGTATATTACTAGCTGTCATTCTGATACGGGCCCCCATATCTGATTGCTAAGGCCAACAAAGTCACATAACTGCTCTCCCCCTATGCAAGATACAATGAAAATGGCGAGAGGAATTGTGCTGGCCACAACAGATTTTTATATTTGAACTTCATTCTACAGTCTTTTAGATTTTACTTAAATTTTTAATATTATTTGTTGTATTGCGATTGCAATGACTCACATTTTAATTTATATTAGCAATTTATTACTTTCTAAATGTGTGGTGGGGGCCCGTGTATCTTTTGTTATTTTTTATTTGTATAATTGGAGTCAGCGACCACTTCTAATTTGTTCATATATTTTGTATTATTGGGGTCGCTGTATTTTCAATAATATATTCTGAAAGCACAAACGTTTGACATATATGTCGACGTTTGTGCTTCATAATATGTGGTCGCTGGGCGTGAAGTCAGCAACCACTTTTAATTTGTTCATATTTTTTGTATTATTGGGGCCGCTATATTTTCAATAATATATTCAGAAAGCACAAACGAAGCACAAACGTTTGACATATAAATCGACGTTTGTGCTTCATATGTGGTCGCTGGGCGTGAAGTCAGCGACCACTTTTAATTTGTTCATATTTTTTGTATTATTGGGGTCGCTGTATTTTCAATCATATGTTTTGAAAGCACAAACGAAGCACAAACGTTTGACACATAAATCGACATTTGTGCTTCACATGTGGTCGCTGGGCGTGAAGCCAGCGACCACTTTTAATTTGTTTATAACTTTCTAATCATAGGGGTCGCTGGTTTTATTTGTAGATCACAAACAGGCACAAACGAATCACAAACCTTTGGTATATGTTTCATTGTTTGTGCTTAAAAGTGGTCGCTAACTTCACGGACCCAAGTTATTCTATTGGTTCGGCTCCTCTTCCGACCAATAGAATGATTTTATAATTTTATAAATACTTTAATGTAGAAATAAAAATTATAGATAAAATACATACATGAGTATAATTTTTCTGCATACTGACCCTCCTTTACAAGATTCTTATCGTATCGTTACCGCAACTTCTTTACTCTGCAGAAAAAAATGTTTTTGGTTGCACTATTAGCCAAAATTCATCCATTCGTAACCTCTTCTCTTATCTTATCAATATATGCATCTTCATATTGTTGCAACGTTGTTTGATAATTTTTCCAAACTTCATACCCACCTACAACAAAAATGAAATTTGAAGGCTGCACGCTCTCTAACTACAAAAACATTATGATTACTTGCTGCTCCTCTATGGTACAAATAACAGAAAGCGTCGACAAGTTGTTTTCCAATAATTTATGCCGTTCTATTTATTAGTTGTTGTCAATATCTACTATAAGAATGTCTCGTCCCTTGTTTGCAATATCTGGGATGATCTTTTTCTGAAATAATGTCAATTTGTTAGTATTTTTTGAATCACCCTCTTAACAAGTAAATAAAAGAAATTGCAAAATATAATAGTAAATATAAAATGTCGGGGCCCCCAGTTTAAGAAGCGCTGCAGTATAATATCGTTCGGTCTATATGAATCATGTGGTTTTGCATTTGTCTTTGTTGTAGGTAATTTGCTTCGTATCTTAGTCATAACCGACAAGAGGAAATCATTAATAATTTAATCTATTTTACTATTTATTTGCACTTAATTTCGTACTTGAAAGAATGAATCAAGGACGAAGAAAAGTTTAAATATCTTGAAAGAAATGTGGTCATATGATGAAGCATGTGATAATATAATGAGTGGGACTCAAAGATTAGATTTGACCTAGGTCAAAAACATCAAGAATATGAACAGGCTTTTATAAAAATCTATGTCAATATTCAAACAGAAATAAATATATCATCACTGCTTATTACCCATTTCTGCATGTTATAATTTACTTGTATTACCGATTACTAAGCTTTGCCTTACGGGCTCTCAAAGAAGACGCAGAAACTACAATACAGGGGTCATTGTTGTGTTATTTGAAAATTGGAAGTAATCTTCAAGTTTGACATCGCTCGTATTTGAACTCGGACCATCTGAACCAAAACCGGTCACATAAATCATTCCTTCGCGCGAATTCCTGCCAAAATGGGGTATTTTACTTTTTATTTATTTATTTATTTTTGGAACTATCTCCTGCTTGAACCATAAATATTAAATTAAATTAAAAATAGCTGGGAACCGTCCCTCACGGCGAAGTTTGGCATAATTGATGTATAGAATCTTATAGTAATTTGGTATTCCTTCTTTTCAAAACATTTTTTCTGAAAATTTCCCATTTCATAAGCACAGCCTGTGTCATTATATTTTACAAAAAAAAATATAGTATTTTGTTACTAACATTATAGACATAAACAAACTGAAATATTAATTTTAATATCTTTTTTAAGTATATGCTCCGATAATATTTTCGGATGGAGTGAGAATAATTTTTTAAAGAATTACTACAAATTTTAAATTTTATGAGAGTATTCCGATGACAATGTTTTTAATCATTAATGTTCGAGTTTTTTGCAATTTATAACAGCAAAGTCAATAGTGTTTGAAAGCATTCAGTGCATGAACAGAACGGCGCAAATAATGACCCGTTGGCATTCGATATTATAAAGCAAATAGTCAAAGATATGCCGCTTTGTCATAATTATGATAGTTTTATTACTTCACCCGACATAGTGAATTATTCTGACTATAGTAGTGCAGTTACAAATTGGTCTTGCTTTTTTTTATAAAGTCCGTTTCCACGACTTGATCCCCACCTCACCTATCGTAAGCATATGGTTCAAATCGCCAGGAGAGGGAGGGGGGAATTGATGACGTCATGTTTTCGGGTGAAATAGGATGAAATCGTGTGATTTCCGAAGTATTCATATAGAAATCAAAACTACTGAAGTAGTAAAACATTTATTTCGCAATAATGAGTAATTATGATGTAATTTCAAAACTGACAGTATTATAATGTAACCTATATTGTATCAATTTTGTTATTCATCAAAATTCAAAGTAGATATAGTAATTTGTTTTTAAAGATGTCTGATCAAGGCCATCTGTATCATGAACGAATTCATAAATTGACGTACATTTATCTCTCTCTCATTTTCAAGGACTACAAACGTGTGCGATAAGGACGGACATAACACGCTTGCCTTTCAAAAATTCGTATTGTTTCGACTAAGGTAGGGCATTCCATTTTAAAATAATTCTCGTTGACAATACTTTCGCTGTAACGTAAGTTTATTTAAGAACAAAGTTATTTCCTTGTCAGTGTCTTTGACTCGGTATCTTATTTTTCACATATACCAATGGTTTTATTGCTATTAAACTTACTCGTTGGCTTAATTTTGAATTTTGAATGCTTTTATGGTAACATATTTTTATAATAAAAAAACAACAGTAGTCTCAGTAGTACCCAGATAAAAACTAAGTAAACGAGCAATAATAAACCAATTGAATAAATACGATATAATTATAATCGATGAAATATACCTCTTCGCAATAGCAAATGCGCAATATGATATTAAGAAATAACAAAACTACCAACATAACGACGCCAAATCACCTAATCGCATGATTGACAGAATGACATGACTATTCAAATAATTCAAATATTTGAAAATGACATTTGTTACCGCAGTTATAATACCGTTCCTATTTCATTTTTTGCCGTTGTTTGGACAGAGATAGCGTATACCGCTCTGGAACAACTACGATAATGAGATAGCGAATAAAAGTCTCATATATGCCGTGTGTACGACAAAGATGCTAGATAAAAGTTTAGTAATTCTTGCATCAGAAATTGATGACGTGGGGATCAACTCGGAGATAGAGTTGTATATATTTCGTATTCGTAGCCTTATTGTAAAACCCGTCTTTTAATAAAACGTGGGTGAAGCGCGGCCAGATTGTCAAATCGTCGTTAACGACGTTTTACAATAACAACAATAATCTAACGCACAAAGCCACGCTTGGAAAACTTGACCAATGTTTTGTGCGTTAGGTTATTACTATTATTATTATTATTATATTTAAATAAATAAGTATATCATTTCAGCTTCAGCCTATAAATTAACAATTAACGTGCATGGTGTATATTTAGTACACAATTATAAAAGTACACGTTAAATACCTACTTCATAAGCGGTGATGACGTTTTTTGTGTACCTACGTTTCATGTTAAGTACACATTAACGTGTCCTTAGACACAGACATAAATAAATACAAATATCAGCTGACACTCATCTATGGCCGCCATCCAGCTTCCATTTTACGTTATACTCATGCACAAAATTTATGAGAACGTCAAGACGGTAATTAAGATACTTTTGAATATTTATTGCATTTTTCTGTTAATTTTTAATGTAATCTACATCTTGGATTCCATTATAATAGATGTCCCATTGTACTCGTATGTATAAAATATTCATAAATATGCATTATAATTATTTTAACTAATTAGAGATGTTGATATAAAAACAGTAGAATTACAAATAGCTTTTTAATAGTTATATGGAATATATTTCTGTAATATCTGCAGAATACCTACTTTTTTCAAATACGAGTAATTCGTAATACATTTCTTTCTGAAGAAAACTTGAGTTTTTCTAGTAATGCCAGGAAGTCTTACAATAATGTAATAATTCAATATGCTGGTTCTAGTACACACCTTATTTCCTTCGCCGGTTTCCCCTTATTATGTACTATATTATTGACAAATGATTCATTCATATAAAAATAGTACCATTATATCAGAATGGCACTATATTAATGACTATACCTATTAGTAACAGGATTTTGATTGGGACAGAACAGTATTAATAATCCAAAAATTAATTATTTTTTAATGTACCTGGCACATTCCAATTTTGAATTGTGATTACTATTTACTGAATCATACAAAGGAAAAACATAATAATTTATTTTGTGGTTAAAACCAAATAAATCAAGTAAAAGTTTTGATTTAATTTTCAATTATATATATTCAATGTCACTATGGCAATTAGGTGAATGTACGATTATCAAAACATTAGCGATAAAATATACTATTTTTAATATTCTTAGATTTCAAATATCAGTCTACATTTATGTCTAAATCTGAAGATACATACACTATATTTTGAACAGGCAGGCCTTTTAAAATCTATAATTCCGGAAATAAATGTTTTTTTAAAATAAACTATTCATGAAATTATTATGGAGACGGTTGTTTATTTTTTTCGAATATTTAGCAAATTATTATCTGATTTACCCACAATTTAGAAGACGTCATATATTTTTTGTAAAGGGCAATAACCAACCATCACTTATAGGTCTCGTGAAAATTGTAATTTAAATTTGTTTATTATTTAAATTCAAAATCAGAATAACACGATGACCTTCAAATAAATAGTCCTATATAATACTTATATAATTATAGCGTTTTTTTACATGCATTGAACAAATAATATAAATTCGTGAAATCAATCTTTATTCAATACTATCTGTAAAAGTGTACATATCATTTATTTCTGTTGATTTTATTTTAAAACTGACAATATACAGCTGACATTCTTTTCGCTTTTATGAACTAGGTTTGCATTTTGACCAATCAGAAAGCAGAATTTATTTTTTCATCTTAATTAGCACTACATTCTTAACTGAAATGTTGTGTAGGTTGAAATGAATGAGATTAAATTTGTCTACATTTTTGTCATATGTTTGTTCAGAAACAATATTAACAAACAAAAATGTGACGCGTTATAATATTTTGATTTAGTGTAGTCGTAAATATTGACAAATATTTTAAATAGTATACTTATAACAGTTTAATTTTTTATCTACACATAGTAAATAAGTTGTGTTCTTTAGATTAGGTTAGGATAAATTATACTAAATTAGATTAGTCAATATTGCTGCAAGACGTGAAATCGTGGAAATATCGCCAGTAAAAATGCATTTCATGAAAAGCTTACATACATCATTAGTCGATAATAGTAATTATAGACCACAGGACACAATTTAAAACAAAATATGTATGTTGAAACAACACATACTTGACAAGATCTCGATTCTTGAAGAAAATTTCAGATTTCTTTTTTTTAGTTTTTTATCTCGAAAACGATACATTTTATCGGATAAGAGTGGTTTGAAAGACCTTCGCTGAAGCTAGATTGCTGTGTACTTGAGACATTTTTTTTCTTTTTCAAATATTTAAATAATTTCTGACTAGTCCTACTGTGATGTGTGATATTCCAAATCGAGTTTATTTTTAACGACGATGTTTCAACTCTGTTTTGAGCACTCTAAATGAGTCTGTTGATTAGATTTGGGGGTAAAAGTTGGGGTCGCCCACTTTCTGGTAAATGCACTACCGTATACAAGCCCAAACTCGTAATAATTCGGCCGTTTTACATTTTCAACAAATTATAAAATCTGCAGAAGTGGTTATCAATTTCTACAATTTTTCTTCGACTAATTTAAATTTAGACTTAAAAAAATGTTGGCCAAATGACTGGTGATAATAGTTATTATCAGGATCATCGTCTAGTTCAGTTTTAGCTTCTACCGAGACCCTTTACTTTTGGCACAATAAAAAGCAACGTAAAAATCCAGTGCGTACAATAATATCTACCTTTTAAGATATTATGGGACAATACTTACAGGAAAATATGCAGGGCTTAGGGATACAATGCCTAATAGAATTAAAGCTGGTATTATTAATAAAGGCGATGTAACCCAATAATAAGTGGCGGAATATTTGAATAACATATTTTGTTTTTGTAAGTTTAAATTTTGTAGAAATTTCTCAACATTTGTGTAGGTTTTATAATTTGTTTGTTAAAAATATTAACAGGCCGAACTAATATGACTTTGGGCTCGTTGGGTAAATGACCATTCGTCCAATATTTTGATCCCCATAAATGATAGATGCAGTTGCGTATTTCAAGTTTGCATGGCATCTTTCAAAACTTTTTCGGGCAAATTTAATACGCCATATTATAAAACAAAAAACAACTATTACGTATTTGTTATTTTCAATGACAATTATATTGAACTTATTTAGTAATACAACCCTAGTGCTGCCGTCTGCAACTGACGTCTCTATCGTAAAGTTTAACATTTTTGAGGGTATACGTACTCAGAACATTTTGACGTACGAACGCTGTTTGTGTTGTTTACAGTAACTTAAAAAATTCATATTGGCCAAAAAATGGAATTAAATCGTCAACATTTTCGTGCGATTATTTTTTACAACTTTCGACGTGGATTAACTCAACAACAGGACATCGATGAACTTAATTCGATTTTTGACGATGAAGCACCATCAAGGACCAGTGTTTATCGATGGTTTACCGAATTCAATCGTGGCCGCAGTTCTCTCAAGGACGAAGGTCACGTGAAGGTCGTCCAAAATCAGTTGTTGTTCCGAAAAACATGTGACAGTGTGAGATTGAGATATCCTTGGACATTAGTGCGACCAGCATACATCCAATATTGCATGAACATTTAGCCTTAAAAAGATTTGTTCGCGTTGGATCCCACAAAATTTGACAATCGCTCAAAAACAAGCTAGTGGCAATTGGTCACATGAAATGCTCAAAAAATTCGATCGCGGTAGTTCAAAACCTGTGTATGACATCGTGATGAATCGTGGATCTACGCGTATGTGCCCGAATGTAAACAGCAGTCGACTGTATGGGTCTTCCAAGGCAAAGCAAACCCAACAAAAGTCGGTCGTGCTCGAAGCACTTCAAAGCAAATGGTCGCCTGTGTTTTTGGAAAAGCTGGATATGTCTTAACCGTACCATTGGTACAACTTGATTTGATGAGTCATCCGCCGTATAAGCCTGATTTGGCACCCAACGATTTATTTTTATTCCCGAACATCAAAAACAAATTGCGAGGTCAACGTTTTCCGACACCTGAAGAAGCGCTTGATGCATTCAAAATGCATGTTTTGAAGATACCGGAGTGGAAAAAGTGCTTCGAAATTTGGTTCACACGCATGTAAAAGTGTACTAACCTTCATGGAGATTATTTTGAATAACAATAAAGCCATTTTCGATGATAAATATTTGTTTTTGTTCTCTAATCCCGAAATATAAAAAGCAACCGTCGTACCTACAGAAAACGTTTAAATTACAATCTCTATAGCGACGCAAAATTAAAATCTACTAATAACGTACTCGTGTTATTTGCGTTGAACATGGCAGATAGAAAGAATTCCAAGAGGTATTCATCCCAATTCTGTAACAAAATTACTAATTATTAGCATCATTGCTATAACAAATAACCAATAATAATTGTGAATACTGAATAAAATATAAACTTGGCAGCCTTGGGGTGATGGCCAATGCCAGGTCTCCCACGATATACATATTGTATGTTCAAATTTTGTTGATAATTTTATGTTTAAAATTTCTATTGCAAATTCTTGTAGCATATCTTAATGACATACTAAAATTAAAAAAAAAAAAATGCAAACTGTCGATATTACAACAATAATAATAAGTAGATACGAAAAGAAATCTCACACTGTCATTAAGATAATGATTATTTAAATAAGTAAACTATAATGTGGTAATTTATGTGTGGAATAAAAGTTGCTAAAACGTTATCGCATTTCATAGTGTAGGAAATATTTAGCAGTTTTTGTTGTGCACATTAGAAACACTTTGCTAATAGAATTTTACTCGCCTTAAGTATTTGTTTATTTAATTATTATATCTGTAATATACTTTAGCGATAAACAAATAAGATATTGTTTACTTTTCGTGCATGGTAAATTATGGAAAATTTGACATATACAGCATAAATTAATTTACATATTACATAACTAATTATTTAACAATAAAAATTTCTGTTTTCTCCTATGTGAAGCAGGGGATGAGTGTTTTTACTTACTACTTTTGTAACACTTTTTAGAACTATGCAATTGTCTCATATACCTTGATATATACACACACCGGTAAAATTAGTGGAACGCGAAAAAACCTATGTATTTAAAAAAGTATGAACCCTCTGTCTTTCATATTTGTGTTGGTAATTCTACTATTCTATATCTACAACACATAACAAATGCCGATATAACATCTACATATAGGCACCTAATAAAGATTGATTATCATCGCGGTGTCAAATACTGCTCGGCCTTTATTTTTATTAAATATTGATGTTTAATTCGTGTTCGCTATAGATCAAGGGTTAACAATCATTTCTGCTTTGTTGTTTAAATTATAAATATTTAAAGTAAAAAAATAATTTTCCATTTTTTACCTTCCGTCACCTTTAGGTAAGGGAGGTATTGTCTTTGGTCAAAAAAATTGATGGTGAGTTTTAAATGAATAAATACGTTTTAGGATCCCTAGAATACAATTTTACTATTTTTACGATGATGTATGTGTATGTGTGTGACGATTCTTTCTGATCCTATAACTCCAATACTACAATACAAAAAATTACATTTTTTTCGTATTCCTCTTCCTTGCATTCATATGTAGACGTGATTTGATTTTGGTTATAATTGGTTAACCGAAAGTACCCTCATTTGCAGATTTTAACAGTTTTTCTTGAAAAAAACGCTGTTAAATATCATTTTTCGCATTTAATCTTATTGTAATATTAAATAATATTTTATTCTCTATACGATTTGATTAAATTTTGTGCTTTATTCAATGGATTTAGAGTTAACTAATTATAAAGAAATTAAATATCATAAAGCAGCCAGCTATGCTATAACCATGGAAACAGCAAGTGCAATTGATATAAGAACCCAAACTTATAATAATTCGGCTAGTTTACATTTTCAACAAATTATAAAGTCTACACAAATGGTTACAAATTTCTACAAAATTCTTTCGGCTTCTTTAGATATAGACATAAGACTTTAAAAAACTGTGGGCCTAATAATTGGTGATAATAATTTTGACCAACATTTTAAAGGTCATCTTCTAGTCCAGATGTAGCTTCTACATTGACCCTTTACTTTTGGTAAAATGAAAAACAACTTCGCAAAAATTCAGTGCGTAGTGTAAAACCTATACCTTGCAAGACATATAGGACAACGCCTAATATAATAAAAGTTGGTATTACTAATAAAGGCGGTGTAACCTAATATTAAATGGCGGAATACTTGAATAACATATTCAGTTTTAGTAAGCTTAAAATCCATATTTTAAACTATTCGAAAGAAATTTCTTACCATTTGCGTAGATTTCATAATTTGTCTATTAAAAATGTTAACCGGTCGAACTAATACGAGTTTGGGCTCTTAATATGTTTGTGTTATAATTGTACTGGAAATATAGAATCTTTTGCAAGAAACATTCTATATGGAATTTGTACAAACTAATAGAAAGTAATTTGCTGATCACATCAGATTTCTTAAAATATATTTTTTCTATTTTGTGTCTGTAACAAAGCTATTACAGCACCCAAAAGAGTTCGTTAATAGCTCATTCGAGTGTTGTAATAGATTAGTATAATTTATTTTTTTAAGGTTGGTGGCTGTGAATGTCAAAAAATATCAAATGTCAAATCTCGCGAAATAAACGAACACAATCGATTGTTAAGAATATATTTTTTATATAATTTTTAATTTAAAAGTAAGTATAAGAAGAAGAGAAGAAATATGGTAATAAAGTTAGAAAAAAAATAGAAAATATCGTAGATATACTGTATCTGGTTTAAGAATGCAGTGTATTATGGTATAGGGACAACATTTTACGGCTTGTGATTGGTGCAAACGCGAAACAGTTTTACAGTCCCAATATTATGTAAGTATTGCAACTTTTTTTTCTGCATTTGTGTACAATAAATGAAACTAGCTAAATTGAGTGTAATTGAAATTTATAATTTTAATGTAAATATAATTGTAAATAACTAATAATATAACGTAAAAAGTTAATATAAATACAAAATATACATTACCTGTCAACTTGTCAATAACTGCCAAAAATATTTTATTATTTATGCAATTTCGCAAAATGGTCCTTAAATATTAAAGATGTTCCACCTCCAAATGGTGTGTCTGAATGTTTCGATTATTGTAACACTATTTTATCAAAATAAAACTTAGATTCGTACTTAACCGAAAAATGTTACTGTTATAAACTGCTCTCTTAAACCGGATGCAGTATAGTTACAGCGGTATTAATAAACGAGGGTTAAGTACAGAATAGCTTCTTTTTAACACAGGAATAGCTAGTCCTAGTTTAGCATGAGCTTAACCCACAAATATATAATAATAAACATGGAATAAGACTTAACTCTAGAATAAACTCTCCATAAACGTCATTTTAACACAGGGTTAAGTGATATTCTCGGAATACCTAATCTAGAAATAGGAAATTATTTATTATTACCTCTCTTATCGCGGTAATAATAAATAATTTCCTATTTCCAGATTAGGTATTCCGAGAATATTTCTTAACCCTGTGTTAAAATGAGAGTTTATTCTAGAGTTAAGTCTTATTCCATGTTTATTATTATACATTTGTGGGTTAAGCTCGTGATAAACTAGGAATAGCTATTCCTGTGTTAAAAAGAAAAACAGAGAATTTATACTTTTTTGAATACAAAGTCTTTTTAGTGTTCCCCTATTTTTGCAAGTGTGTCTACATCATTTTTAGAGTTTCACGACTTGACTTGATATTCAAGTTACTTGACTTGACTTGACGTGAAATCAAGCCAAGCTCAAGTCAAGTAATAGTAGCCGAAAGTCAAGTCAAGTCAAGTAGTTACAATTTCAAGTACTTGAAAAATCAAGTAGTTATTTTTCAATTACTTGAAAAAATCAAGTAGTTACTTTTTAAATTACCAGAAAAAATTCTTCAAGACTACATTTCATTTTCATATAGATCCTTATGTTTTAACAATATCAATAATATACCTTGAAATATAGACTTTTATTAATAAAAATAAATCATACATTCAAATTAAAAAAATTTAAAAAAAGATTTAAGAGTAAAATTATATGAATTAACAAACTATTTATAGTATATGTATTATGATGGACCATAAAAGGGGGCAAGTCGAATTTTAACCGGGCTGCCCCCTAAAGTGGTTCCAAATAAATAAATAAAATTATACTGGCAATGATTCCGCTTAATTTTAATATTTGACCGTGCGTAAATGCATTTGATTTTTCCCCATTTAAATAACATTCGGTTTTGGCACATTTTGGAACTTTATTTTTCTCCGAGATATTAAGACGTTTAAAAAATCCATTCATTATTGGAATATATACTAGAATGACCCGAGAATATGTGGACAAAATCTGAAGTCCCAATTATTATTCTTAATTCGCATGGAGTATAGCTTTTTGGGCTTTTGTGCGATAATTTAACCATCTACAGTTAACTTAATAAAAATGATTACGACTTCAAATTTTGTCGACATATTCTGAGGTCATTGTAGTATATACGTATTCCAATATTGAGTAATTTTTTTAAACCCCTGCACAGATTTTAACTTGCAGTAGTGAATCAGCACAGCATATGGCGCGCCACGCCGTACCACGATTCTACTGATTCGCACGTTTTCGTACATAATCGGTTCGTTATCAAGTAGCTTGAATTTGCTTGAAATTACTTGATCAAGTCAAGTAGTAACGATAGAAAATCAAGTCAAGTCAAGTAATGAATTTTTGAAAAGCTTGATTTTCAAGTCAAGTCAAGTAATTTACAAAAACATCAAGCTACTTGACTTGATGAAACCCTAATCATTTTTACAGGCAGTAATGACAAATTGATAAAAAGAAATACAGAATATGGACAGACAACAAACTTTATTAGCTGCAGTGTTCAAAAAAAATATGGTTTTATTTTTACAGACTCTATGTACATTAAACTAAGGATAGGTGCTATTGGATTCTAAACTAAATTATAAATAACTAAATAAAATCAGGCTTTCAATTATAATTATAGTAAAGTGAAAATATATTGCTAATTTATAACAATAAAACAGATACTTTACTTCACGGTTTTTCCCATTCATTTAATTAAGTAATAAAAATGATGTCATTTTAATGTTTATATTTTAGTTTCCGGTTTTAAATAAAAAGTTTATATTGATTATATTTAACATTTAACCTACAAATTTACAAAAAAATAAACTACATACGTAAGTCTAAGTTGGGAACTCTTCAGTATCACTATATCATAACATAAAGGCATAAAGCAATAACGCAAATTTTATAATAATATGTCATCTCGATTTCGCGACTTAGTATAGTCAGTTTTTAAACTCAGAAGAGTAAATTAAAAAATTCCCGATTATAATAAATAATTTATACTTTGATTGGCTATTGCCCAGCCATGTTTACACCAAACCGCAAATATTTTTGCATTTTGACATTTAGACATTATCGCATAACCTCTTGTATTCAAAAACAGACAGTTCTTATAAAAAAAAATAGGTGTACAATATCTTATTAATTAAACTGAAAGTTTAATAAAATTAAATTTATTGTAAATATTTTAGCTTGTTTTTTTATTGCTGTTTAAAAACAGGACATAGTATTATACGATATATATATATATATATATATATATATATATATATATATATATATATATATATATATATATATATATATATATATATATTCGGTTGCAAGCCTTTCACAAACTGCAGGAAATCTGTCTAATTTGTACAAAAATCGAGATTTGGATTCGATATTAATTGTTCTCTTTTTGACGACATAATCCAGCTTTAAGTATGTAAACTTATTGTTTACATACAAATGTTATGTTAGGACAACAAATTTATTCTATATGAATGCATTTTATTTAATATATTGTAACGTTTATTTATTTGGAATTTTAAGACTAAGAATATTATTAAATACTTAAACACTAAGATTATTTATTTATATCATATAAATGGAATGCTATAAGGAAGGGTAACGACAACATTTTCACAGAACTCAAATACATGTATGTTACAAAAGTCACCCAACATAGATTTCATTTAAAAAGTTGGGGAGTCTATTGGACGTTAAACAATTATTACCTTCTATCACCTTTAGGTAAAGAAGGTATTGTCTTTGGTCAAAAAATTCAATGATGAGTTTTTATTGAATAAGCATGTTTTAGGGTCCCTATAATACGATTTTACCATTTTTACGATGATGTCTGTATGTATGTGTGTGTGTCTGTGTGTGTGTGTGTGTGTGTGTGTGACAAAAGTTCCAGATCCCATAACTTCAATACCATGATTCCACAAATTATATTTTTTTCGTATTCCTCAAGTTTACATCCAGAAGAACAACTGATTAGATTTTGGTTATAATTGGTGAACCGGAAGTAGCCTCATTTGAAGATTTAACAGTTAAATTTGATTTATTGACATTTAACGTTATTATAACTTAAAGAATATATTATTCTCTATACGATTTGATTACATTTTATACTCATATTCAATAGATACAGAGTTAAAGAATTTTAAAGAAATTCAATTTTATAATTCAGCCTGCTATGCTAAACATGGAAACTACTAATATATTCATATAATTCAAATTGACAGATGTCAGTATCAATAAAAAGTAAATTAATGTGGCAGAGATGAGGATGTTGAAGTAGATGTTGGGGAAACACGGAGAGATACGGTAAGAAAATAACTCTAGTGTTACAAGTTTCTAGAAAGATACAAGAAAGACATTGGTTTGAACATGTCATGAGGAGAAATGAAGAATTATATTTGAACAAGAATGAGTAATTTATTAATAGGAGGTGGAAGAAACAGAGGAAGTCCAAAGATAAGATGGAAGGACTGTATTGCGGAAGACTTGAGAGAAAATTAATTGAGTGAGAACGACACGCAAGAATAGGGGCTTCCTTAACGAATGGGAAAAGCTAAAGAGGAAGAAGATGTCAGTGTCAAGTGCAATTTAAATAGTTTGTTTATGAAATAATTTTACTGGAAATTTAGAATCTTTTGCAAGAAAAATTATGTATGGAATTTACACATTATACACAAGATTGACGGAAGGTATTGTGCTGACCACAACAGATTTTTTATGTTTATATTTGTTGACTAATGTGTTCTTCTTTAATCCGCATCGTGCCCTGAGCAGGGCCGGCTGCAAGTGTGAATGTCCAAAAAACCTCTGGCTAGGTAGCCCTGATGTATGCAGGATTTAGTACTACGGGATAACCGCCTTTTGTTTAAAAATAATTGCATTTTCTGTATTTTCTGTATTTGTAGTTTGAGTGGTCTCTGTTACTTTTATTATGTATTTCGATTTGTTTTGCAGGATTTTGAAGGATTTTAACTTAGCTTACTCGTACAAGATTGAAAGACAAACTAAAATATTAATTTCCAAACTATTGTTCAAACGTCAAACAGTTGATCTGTTATATTTAAATTACCCGCACATGCCGTTGCTATGGAACGTACCGATGCTATGGTTCTGCGGCCATTCATTGGTGCGTCATAATTCTACGTCATACATGGCGGTAATTTCAATATTCAAATTTCATTAATTTTTTTCTGGCCAATTAATAAAAATTTTCGCCATAGAAAAAAATTTGGGTAGCAAGTTTTTATCGCCTCTTAAAAAATATTAATAATAAAAAAGGCACGCAAGTAGCCCATTCTAATTACAGATAGCATATAAAACATGCGTAATTATTAACTTAGTTTACTTTTTACCTCTCGCTAAGAGAGGTATTGCATTCATGCTAAAAATCGCATATCCAGGTTTTATTGAATAAGCACGTTTTAAGGTCCCTACAATCCGATTTTAACATTTTTACGATGATGTCTGTGTGTGTGTGTGTGTGTGTGGATGTATGTGTGTGTGTGTGTGTATGTATGTAGGATGTTGGAAGGACGATAACTCAAAAACTATAAGACTTTAAATTTGTTTAACTACGTATTTCCCAATCGGACATTCATGGGAAGATCTGAAAAGGTTTTGGTAACAATTGGACAACCGGAAGTAGAAGATTCTTGAAAAAAAAAATTCTAAATAATATTTTTTGAAAACTTTTCTCGGTAATATTAAAGAAAATTAAATTCTCTATCTGATACATTTAAATATTTTCTTATATATTTTATAGATTTAGAAATAAAAGAAATATAATATATAAAATAATCTGTTATAATAAATTTTACAGCCGAAAGGATGGCATGGAAAATAGTTGAAAATTTTGTTTGAAACTGACAGATAAACGTCAGTGTCAGAAATCCGGAGCCGGAGATATTACTAAAGACTTTTTCTGGGAAGTACATATATTATATTATTTCTTAATGTATTAATAGTTAAATATTTAAAATTATAGGTATATAACATATATCCTTCAAAAATACTGTCAATCCTGACAATGAATTGGAAACATTTCGAAAAATTAGAAGAGGACAAAATTTCTTCATAAAATTAATTTAAAATTAAACAATCTAAATATAAGGAATAGATACATATATGTAAGTAGAAGTTTTGGTGTAGAGTGTAGGTATACAAGAAATGTTAAATACAATAGGGTGTTTTGACAAGGAGATATAGGGGCTTAAGTCAGAATGATAGCTAGTAATTATGTATATAGATGTCAAGTATCAATTTCTCATTCTAAATTTAGTGATTTTTCAATTCCATGTGATTTATTTTCCTCGACAAGTAAATTCCATACTCCTGGTGACAAATTAACTACGTGAATATAGAAAATCTTGGAATATTTAATGAAAAATTCTGACATTTATGTACATAATTATCATTCTAAAACGGGAACCCCACATCTGCTTGTCAAGGCCAACAATGTAACATGACTGGTCGGGCCCTATACTTATGTAACCAAAAAAGGAAGTGGCGAGAGGTATTGTGATGGCCACAACAGATTTTTTTATTAGTAATTTAAAATACATACATTATTTGTTATTTAGTAACTATGAAACGGTTAACCTGCAGGAGAACTACTTCACCTCTGATTTGCATGAAACTTTGTGAAAAGATTCCTCTCAGTGAGCAGAATATGGGAAAAATACTAACAATTGGCGGTCGGAATGATTTAACCTCAAAATCACATAAAAAATGAATAACGCAACCACTCACTTTTGCCAAATTGAGTTCTTGCGGTAGGTAAGGTTATTGTCTAGATTTTTTTATAACATCACAACAAATAAGTAACGTAACCACTCGGCTTTTGCCAAATTGAGTTCTTTGCGTTAGGTATCGTTATTGTCTATATTTTTTTATAAAATCATATAAAAAGTGAATAACGCAACCACAAAATCACAACAAATAAGTAACGTAACCACGTAACGTAAGGTTAAATCATTCCGACCGCCAATTATTAAAAAATTTCCCATATTTTGTACGCTGAGAGGAATCTTTTCACAAATTTTCAAGGAAATCGGAGGTAAAGTAGCTCTGCTGCAGGTTTACCTATGAAACATATACTTTATATACAGTTTGTAATTAATTATTGAAAAACGCGAACAAAATTTCGGTAGAGCCGTGCCCTAGTTTAGCCTCAGTACCTCAGTTCTATGTTCTGTGTCCCATTTATTGTTCATGCAGCAATCATTTCATCTACCGTACCGGCCATGAGTTCCCCTCACTAACACATTTACATTTACACAACGTGATTCTAAGGTCTGTATATGTACATATTATCATATATATATCCCATTCGATCATATACTCATTGTTAATCTTAAACCACATATCTTATGTTTACAAAAATTACACGTTTCTCTATTTAATTTATATATACATATAAAAATTTCATGAGTACATATGTAAACATTGTTGTACAAAGATGATAATTTTTATTTATATTTCATTAAAAAGGAGTATACATAAAAATATGTGTATTATATACAGAATGATCACACGAGAATTAACCAGCAAATCAAATATCTTCGTTAATAAAGGATATAGCGATTATCTTCAAATAGGTAAATTTACTATAGATAATACGGCCGATAAGAACTTATATCAAGAAGCCTTTTGTTATTTCCAGTTCCGCAGTATGTGATACCAACTTTTAAATTTCAAATGGCACACACTATTGTAACGTTTATTTATTTGGGTGAAGTGTAAATATCAGCGAAATATTTATAATTGAAATAAAAGTTTATTAAACGATAAATAATTAAGAAAAATATAATAAAAATAAAGAATACTTGAGTAAACAAATATAAACACTAATTTAAGAATATTATTAAACACTTAAACACTAAGATTATTTATTTTAAATAAAATTTATATCACTAATTATTTATTTCACTAACCGTGTAAACTCATTGTCGACTAACTTGTAGACTAGCTTATAGACTAACTTGTAGACTATTTATTTATATCGCCATTTATTTCAAACCACTCATTCTCTGACTTCAACTAACTGAACTGAACTGTCCCTCCAGAGCTATTTACCGCCTTATATACCCTATATCATAGAGTTAAGAATATAATACATAGAGGGAGCGTAAGCCTGAAATCTTGAAGCCGTGCGGGGAAATGGTCCGCCATCTTGTGCAGCCCCATTTCTGATTCGTTGTTTGCTTTTGTTTGCGTTAACGGGTGCTATTTCAAATTTGTTTGAACTTTTCTGGATATATTTATTAAATTTTATTTATAAATATGCCATCGTGCTCTGTGTTGGGTTGCATTAATCGTACTGCGAGGAAATCAACTGCGCAAAAAGTTATTAAAAGGAAAAGAAAGATAACCTTTCATGCGTAAGTATTTTTATAATAAAGTGTTCTTTCGAAATAAGTAGTTCCCTGTTATTTTTCAATTTTTGTATTAAGATTTCCGAAAAACTTGGAAAAAAGAAATGCTTGGTTAAAAGCGATACAAAGAATTGGATGGAATCCGTCAAGAGGGAGCGTTTTTTGTTCAGAACATTTTCCAGAAGATAGTTTCGATCGTACTTCCTTAGTTTATGTATGATTATGTGAATATGCTATTCCTACTATTACACGGTAAGTTTTCAAACTTTTTTCACGTAAGCTAATATGTAACAAGCGATTTTTATATTTGAAGGATTCTGGAATTCAACATTCAGTAAAAGTAATTGGAATTAGTCCAATAAGAATTGCCGGACCTCCTTTCAAGCTGTATCTAGTAACCAGCAGCTACATACACCGATAGCTATAGCTAGAAGTTCTACAGAATCGTCGTCCAATAACCTGCAAAGATATAAAGCTGGATTAGTCCAATAAGAATTGCCGGACCTCCTTTCAAGCTGTATCTAGTAACCAGCAGCTACATACACCGATAGCTATAGCTAGATGTTCTACAGAATCGTCGTCCAATAACCTGCAAAGAGATCAAGCTGGATCTAGTAACCAGCAGCAAGATACATTGATAGCAATAGCTGGGAGTTTTGCAGAATTGTCGTCCAATAACCAGAAGAGAGATCAAGATGCAACTAATAACCAGCTGCAAGATACACTGATGACAATAGCTGAAAGTTATACAGAATCGTCGTCGAATAATCAGCAGAGAGATCAATTAGGTACTGACACAGTTCCTTCTAAAAAACTCAGAACTTCTGTTTTATCTCAATCAAAGTAGAAATATATTCGAACAATATCACGTACAACATCATTTTCACCATTACGAAGAATAACACGTGAAATATCTCCATAAAATCTTATTTATTAAATAAAATAAGGCACTAGATCAACGTTACAAAATGAAAATAAAACTGCTCCAGCAGAGAAATCGAAGAAATATTAAAAAATTGCCACTATGTCGTCAGTACTTCGTGCTTTAAAGAATCAAAATTTTTTACAAGAAGATCAGCTGATTGTTTTGAAAAATATATCGAATCCTAATAAGGAAATATTGAATCCAATGGAAAACCATATTATTTATTTAATTAAAGCTATTTCAGAAAAATATATTTCCATACGACTATACTACATTGCAAAAAATATAAGATTCATCACAAAGTCGACGACAACAATATAACAAATTAATTCTGTTCGAAGGTTACTAGTTTCAGATATTTATATTTATTGTATTTCTTTAAATTTTAAAAATAATTATGTATTTTATTTTAGTTACAGAATTATCTTGTATAAATAAAAACATTTTATTACGGTTGATATTATTTATTTCCTACGTTGGATTTATTCAAGTAAATTACACTATTACTATTGTTTTATTACTCTAGTATAACTTTATTTTATAAATAGATGTAAAATGGACAGATTTGAATAACGCGCTAAAATGGGGCGGCACAATATGGCTGACGCTTCATTCCCCTTCCGTCACTAGGCATCAAGGTCATTGCCTACAATCGTACTTTACGCTCCCTCTATGTATTATATTCTTAACTCTATGCCCTATATACATTTATCTAGAGAGTATTCTCGAACCTTCGAGAGTGCGATAATGACTTCGAATGCAAAAGGTTAGGCAAGCGCGAATAATTAAGTAAAATAAAATGGCGGACGTTTGAATTATAAATGCATTCAATGAAAAAAAAAATCAAACGTATATTTTGATTCACGAAATATGACTATTCAAGCTCACTTGTTGTTCAAGGGCACTTTATTCAGAAGTAACTTAACATCAGAAGAAAGATTATTTAACGACTATCTATGTAATTTAAGTTGTGTGACGCATATGAGTATATGGTAACATTACTTTCTGACACACTACAAATAATAATGACGTATGTTGTAGAGTTGCACATATCTAATTATCTACTGCATTTCCCTCTATGCTAATGTTTACCCAGTGGCGTTGACGTTTAAATGGACCTTTTGCATTTTTATTGCACCGTGACGTCATCTTTCAATGCACGACGTAGTGAAATTTTTATGAACTAGAGATGAGTAGGTACCATGTTGTCAAGTAAAATGATTAAAAGGACAAGCATTTATTTTCGATAAAAAATATTTAAACAACGTAAAAACTTAAATTATTTTGACTTTGTAAAGAAATTATTAATAAAGACAAAACAATTTATTTAAAAATAAAAACAATAGTTTTAATCTTGTTTGTAGCTTTCTTAATAACAAACTGGCAACTACGCAATTATCTGTCACTTTATGTGGTGTTTATTTCGCGTCTTTAGAACATATAACCACGTTTCTGATTCCCATTTACCCGTCCTTTTGTTTTGAAATATTCATCATCACAAACGCTTTGTGAGAATTTATTTAATATAGTTACATTCTTATTTCCGCCATTTCAAATTTTGTTTGAAATATATCTGGCCTCCTCAATGCGCAAACAAACTACTGCGCACTACATATATGTCATTTGTCTCTATCTCTCTCTTTTGATGTAAAAGGTACATTGAATATCATTCCATGCTTCATGTCAAGTTCATGTAATTGTGTTTTGCATCATTATTTTGTGAACTGTCATTAGGTCATTTTTGTCAACTGCAACTCTGCAAGATGATGGAAAATTGTAGATATCTTGTCAAACATTATTTTTATATTATATATTTATTATAATACTTTCTTAATAAAGTGTAAGACAAATCAAATAATACTTAAACAACTTTCTTTTTCAGAAAATCAATGAAACGAAAACGTAATATACTACAGATCAACCAATATGCAATTTACATAATATACAATAAAATTATTTAAAGATGTCCGATCAAGGTTTTTTGTACCATGAACGAATTAACAAATTGGCATACATTTATCTCTCTCCTTTGCAGTCTATAAGCGTGTGCGAAAAGGATAGATATAACACGTTTGTCTTTCAAAAATTCATATTGTTTCGACTAAGTTACGACATTCCACTTTAAAACGATGCTTGTTGTTAATAATACTTTCGCTATAACGTAATCTTATATATTATTTCAGATACATTATCTTGATTCATAGCCGTACGAATAACGTTATTTCTGTCAGTAGTACTGACACTGACATTGTGTCAGTATCTTATTTTTCACATATTTTATTGTAACATATTTTTATAATAATAAAATAACAGTAGTATCTTATGTACCCTCATAAAAACTAAGCAAACGACACTACTGAATTTTTCAGAATGGGCGGAGCAAAAATCTGAATTCATACAATTCGTACATTACCTTGATCGGACATCTTTCAAAATTTTTACTGTAAATGAAATGAAGAAGGATTATTAGTTTCGTACAGGAACAATTAATCCGGCAATGGATGAAATTATTTAATAAACAAGTGGAAAAAATTATCCGCAAAGTTATTTTTTTAATGGGAGCCCAATTCATCCTATTTCTAGAATATTTACTATTATATACAATTTTTAATTAATTTATCAGCTGTCTGAATTTACTCAGCCGCTGTAAAAGTTCCGTCGTCTCTGTTTCACTCAACATAAACTTTACAGCGCTACTGTATCTCTACATAGGTAACACATACGTGCAGAACACCGTTTTCGTTACATTATGTAACCTTGACTAGTTACAGGGCTTACAGCACTTACATTTGAGTTCAGAATAGCACCATTAATTTGTAATGAATACAACAATAAAAATAATTATACTCGAACTCAATGTCACCACCATTTGACTACCACAAACTACAACTACAACTAATTTTAACTATAGACTTCCCTGTCTCACTATCTTCCCATCCTTCCACCGAAAGAAATCTGAAAAGTACACCGAAAGATATCTGAAACGTAGGGTATTCTAGCACATAAAAAACGATCTCGAACATTCTTCGCTCAGAATTTTCCGTCTCTCTTCGTTCGGATTTGGGACCGCTCACTTCTTGGGTATATTCTACAAGAAATCGATGGTGAAGTTTTCTAGAGTAACGTAACCCCGGAACTTGTACTAAAACCTCGGTAAAAACTGAAAAACTCTTGTAAATTGTGCAAAATATGGTAAATAAGCAGATAAATATCACTCAACAATAAAAAAAATACTATTGTGCGGTTTGTACTGCAAAAAATATCAATAATATAATTAATAACTACTTGTACAGTAGGTGCACCAAGAAAAGGTCAGATAATAGGGAGAACATTAAATTAATTTACTTTGAAACACTTATTACGTTTACATGCAGTTTTGAAAATGGTTCAATTTTTAGTCAAAATTACGCAATTTTCAAAACATCTTTACAGATTGATTTGAAAACATTTACGGCGCATGCTCATTTAGCTAATGTAAGTGGCAGATCCTCTTCATTCCAAATACTATGTTTTACCAATATTCCATTTTTACCTCTCGCTAAGATAGGTATTGGATTCATACTAAAAATCGCATATCCAGATTTCAATGATTAAGCACGTTGTAAGACCCTACACTCCGATTTTAATATTTTTACGATGATGTGTGTGTACGTGGATGTATGTGTGTGGGGATGTTGGAAGGACGATTTCTCAAAAACTAAATAACTTAATATCTGTTTAACTACGTATATCTCAATCGGACATTACTGGGAAGAGCTGAAAGGGACAACCGGAACAAGCAGATTCTTAATAAAATTCTTCTAAATATTTTTTTTTGATTATTTGTGTTGTTGCTAGTATTAAAGAAAAGTAAATTCTCTATCTGATACATATAAAAAATTTAATATATCTTATATATTATCTTTCATAGATTTAGAGATAAAGAAATATAAGGTATATAATAATCTGTTGTAATAAATCTCACAGCCCAAATAATGTCATGGAAACCAATTGAAAAATTTAAATGTTTGTAACTGACAGATAAATGTCAGTGTTTTTTTTCTGGGAAATACATAGATTATATTATTTCTTATTGTATTAATAGTTAAATATTTCAATTATAGGTATATTACATATACCCTTCAAAAATACTGTCAATCCAGACAATGAATTGGAAACATTTCGAATGAATTTAAAATTAAAAAATCTAAATATAAAGAGTAGATATAAGTAGAATTTTTGGTGTAGAGTGCACAAGAAATGTTAAGTACAATAGGGCGCGAGCAATCATGTGACTTTATTGGCCTTGACAAGCAGATATGGGGGCCCATGTCAAAATGATAGCTAGTAAATAGATGTCAAATATCATAATTTTTCATTCTAAATTTAGTGATTTTCCAATTCCATGTAGTTTATTTTCCTCGTCAAATAAATTCCACACTCCTGGTGACAGATTAACTAGGTGAATTTAGAAAATCTTGAAATTTTTAATGAAAAATTCTGACATTTGACATCTATGTACATAATTACTAATTGTCAGTCGGACACAGGCCCCATATCTTCTTGTCAACGCCAACATAGTCACATGACAACCATAAGTTGTTATCAAATTTGTTAATAAATTAGTAATAAGTTTGGTAACAAATTGGTTTCATTGGAAATGAATGTTTATAGACAAATAGGACGTTCTATTCCATCACAAATATCAGTATAAATTATAAATTTGGTATCATTTGTTAATAAAATTATTATCGTGTCAAACAGGCTTAAAAATATGTATATCTGTAGGGAAATCAGAGCAACTGTGTATACTAGTTGTGGGCAAATAATGGCCCTCGAGCCACTTGTGGCCTCTTTACGATTTTTAGGTGGCCCTTTATGAAATAAAAAAATATATAATTTTTCTAATAATTCGAAAATTTATTTGTATATCTATAACCATACCTATAATAATTCTCTACACATACTAAGTATGTCGATCTAGAATAGAAAATTACATATATATATATATATATATATATATATATATATATATATATATATATATATATATATATATATTTTGTTTAATTACGGCATATATAAAGAAAAACTTAATTTATTGAAACAATAATTTGATTCTCTCGGAACTTACAGCCAAAGAGAAGAATATAGCACTGTTTACTAATCCGTTTTCATTAAATGAACAGCAAATAAAACAAATTGATACTGAGTTGCAATTTGAAATAATGAATAAGTATTAAATTTAATGCTACACTAGAAAACAAAGACGATGAATTTTGTAATTTATTAAATGAAGATGAAATTATAAATTTTTAAAAATTATTGCCATACCAAAATTTTCCGAAGTTAAGATAATTTAGACTATGATATGATATTTTTGTAATTATTTATGTTTGGAATAATACGAGTATGAATAGGTTAATTATTTATTATTATTAATTATGTACCAGTCCACTTATTTTTACAATTTCGAATACCAAATTTTTGCTATCTTATCTAAGTGGCCCTTTGGTAAAATGAAATTATTTTTTGACCAGCGATTTAAAAAGGTTGCACACCACTGGTATATACAATTTGGGTACAACAATAAAACTATTTGCATGCAAAAATTCTGTTGTCATCATATTTCGACATACTAATAATAACAAATATAAAATAAAATATAGAACTTGAAACATTTTTTTAAATAAAAATAGATGAAAACATATTATTTACGTCCGATTAAATTTCAATCACGCCCGATCACCAAGGGTATAGTCGAGGGTATACGCGGGTATACACCGTATACCCTCTGTTAATATTAATGTTCTGTGATTTACCTAATATTAGGTAATCCTAAAGATAAAATAGACACTAACAAAAAATCCGGTATATATAAAATTAGCTGTAATGATTGTAATAAAGTTTACATCGGGCAAACTAAAAGACAAATTGACACTCGGTTTAAAGAACATTTTTATCATCTAAAAAGCGGTAATCCCGAAAAATCTAGCGTGGCTCAACATATGTTTATTAATAATCACAAAATTAACAATTCTAACATTAAACTTTTAAAACATATTAATAATGATAGATATTTAGATGCATACGAGAGCTTAATAATAAATAAATTTAAAAATAACTTGATGAACGCAGATCTCGGTCCCATACCAAATTCTAAATTATTCGATTTAATATAAACTTAAATTTTATAGGACATTTTAAATCTTAAATTTCATTGGACGCTAAATCTTATTCATTCACCTGTGACTCCTATCCCTATATAATCCCAGTTCTCTCCCTTGTTTGTTCAGAGTTGTTAGACCTCTGACATGGTGTACATGTTGAGTAATCTTAACTTCTCTGCTTAAACTTTTGTTTTTGTTCTACTGATGATGAGAACTTAGTTCTCGAAATACGTATATAGCTTATAGGTTATATTATTATTTTAAGGTTAAGGGGTAATTGTTTTACTTTTATTTATAATTTAACCTTAGACTCCTCCTATTATTGTAACTTCTATTACTAAGCTATTCATTCTTCTTCCAATATATTCTTCATCTCTCCTCATGACATGTTCAAACCAATGTAATCGTCTCTCTTGTATCTTTCTAGAAACTTGTAACACTAGAGTTATTTCCTTACCGTATCTTTCCGTCATCTACTTCAACATCCTCATCTCTGCCATATTCATTTACTTTTCATTGATACTGACATCTGTCAATTTGAATTATCTGAATATATTAGCAGTGTCCATGGTTAGCATAGCTGGCTGATTTATGAAATTTAATATCTTTATAATTCTTGAATTCTATATCTATTAAATATGAAGTATAAAATGCAATCAAATTGTATAGAGGATAATATATTCTTTTAGATATAATAACGTTAAATGTCAAAAAATCATATTTAACTGTTAAAATCTTCAAATGAGGGTTCTTCCGGTTGACTAATTATAACCAAATTTTAATCACTGTTTTTCTGAATGTAAACTTAAGGAATACGAAAAAATTATAAGTTTTTGGTACCATGGTATTGAAGTTATGCGATCCGAAACTTTCGTCACACACACATAGATACACACATACATACATACAGATATCATTGTAAAAATGGTAAAATCGTATAATAGGAACCCTAAAACATGCTTATTCACTAAAAACTCATCATTGAATTTTTTGAGCAAAGACAATACCTTCCTTACCTAAAGGTGACGGAAGGTAATAATTTCAAATGCATTTCATTATATTTGCTACTCCATTTTCATTTGATATCAACACGTTGTATATGAATATACAAATAGCATGTAGTAGTTGCAAACAGATGTGCAACTTAAAAAAAATATTCAAGTGCCTTTATTGCACTTTTATAAATGCGGCACAAAAGACCCGTAATTTACAATCTTTATATATCGAAATTGGAAATGGAAAATAAAGATCATCTGTCCCACTAACAGATATTTGAACTGTACCTCAACGTATTGAATGCGATACTCAAACCTACAACTTATGTATAGGTACTTAAAGAAATAAAATATTTATGAAATTTACTTATTGTTAATTCAAAACAATTGTTTTTAATTTTAGATAAAGAAAAATATGAATATGCAATATATTTGTACCGTGTTACGGACAATATACTATTAAATAAAATTCCCAAAATTATTGTAGCGCTAGAGATCCGCAGCGGATTAGTTTGTCAAGCCCAATTCGACGGCGACCTTAAATATTGAATGCGATACTCAAACCTACAATTTATGTATAGGTACTTAATGAAATAAAATATTTATGAAATTTACTTGTTGTTAATTCAAAACAATTGTTTTTAATTTTAGATAAAGAAAAATATGAATATGCAATATATTTGTATCGTGTTACGGACAATATACTATTAAATAAAATTCCCAAAATTATAAAATAACCTCTACAGTTTTTACCGAATTTAATAAATAATAAAAAAATCTAGCAAAAAATATGTAAACTATTTAAACTTATTTTATAGACTGCACAAAATAATTAGATATTTGCGGTTAAATCTTCTTTTTATCGTTTGGTCTATCAAAATATAAATGCTTTGCAATGCATTCAATCCAGTAAAATCCAGATATTTCATAAACAAAGTTCCAGTCTAGAGTTCTCCCATTATCTGTCATAAAACAAATGACGGCGAATCGAATTATGAAGTAGTGTAAAAAACGGAAAATTTATTGTTTTTTCTACCTATATTGCAGACTTCTTTTTATTTATTATAAAAAGATTATCCATTTAAATTTATTGTTTTTATTACAAATGCAATTCGTTGCATTTGAATCGCAAACAACTTGATTTGAATTTTGCATAATGCTTCTTAAAGTAGTAGTTTAAATCAAAGATGTGTATCTAGACGCAGCTTAAATTACACTATTAAATAATTAGGCACGAATTACATCAGTAAATCTAGTTTTTGCATATTGAATTATTTCTACTGTAAGCATACCAAAATACTCATTAGCCTGTCAGTAATAGAGCTATTTCCATGAATTATGCAGTAGTACTGTAATACTTATTTATTAAATATGAAATGAAAATTTGATATTACGACAAAAACGTAAACAACATTCATGATATTTTCATTATACATACTTGTATATCATTTATTTATCAACATTATACTGATATTGTATCTGTTTTTATAAAAATAAAATCTTAAGATAACAGTAAGGAAAATGACCCGAATTTGTAAATTATCTTTTAAACACTACCAATCTTTGATAAAAAACGAATGTTGATCGAAATTCTTCTAGATTTCATAATTAATTAACAAAAATATCGTCATGCTGATTGTATCCTTTTGTTTAGGTATTCTCAGATTTCGATAATGACGATCTGATTATTTTGCTTATACTAGTGTAGAAGCATCACTTCACGAGCTTTCAAAGCCATGGTCACTGTTGTGAAAGAATAATTGTAAAATAAGTTGACTGCGGTCGGATTCGCACCCGGTCCGTCAAAACCACATTCTGTCACAACGATTTTATTCCACAGTGATCTATTTTATTCCGAAAAAAATATTAAATTTTTTACTGTAGATCGTCACCTTTGACTTCTGCCTTCAATCAGATTTAATTTAACATTGATCGAATATAATTATGTAGGTAATATTTAAGCAGTGACTGTCCTCATAATAATTTCTCTTGTGAATTTTATGGTACGTTTCAAGTTGTACAGAGAACCAAAACCTTTGACAGTTTTTTCTTAATTTTGATATGGTATAGCTAGTAGTACATTTTAATTCATTTTCCTGACTTCTTAACTTCACCTTCACCTAACAAGGATATTTTTTAACAAACATTTTTTCGAGATTAGTAACGACCTATTCTGGTCTGTACTCGAAAATATAAGAAAAGTTTTATATACTTTCGGTATAGTCCTTCCAGACACGCTATAGCCACATCATCTTCATGTGATTTTTACCTTGGGGTCTTTTGTCGCATTGTCGGAGTTATGAATTAGTGTTATACAGAGCCTTACGCAAAAATCGTAATTCCGCTAATCCAGAAAATTAGTAGAAGTTAAAACAACAATTAAATCTTTTATTTTTGAGTTTGGAATTTTTCCTTATTTTACATTTTTTGTTAAATATAGAAATAGCATCCTTTACTTTTTTTATTACAATTTTTTTTAGAAAAAATCTGATGTGGCCAGCACATAACCTCTCGCCGTATATTTTACCTGGCTGTATGCATAAAGCAAAGAATGTTTTTATAAATACAAATAATATATTCATATAAATCTATGACGTATAAACTTCTTTATTATTCAATAATAGCATGTCTCAACATGAAGATATTTTACCATAAATTATGTTACAATAAATTACAAAGTAGAGTTTACCATATATAAATATTATATAGGCTGGTAACAGCAATTTTCAATTCGAACAACGTTGTTTACTTTCTCTTCATATTCTTCTAGTAAAAACATTAATTTTGGGCGGTCTAAAATGTATATATGGATTGTGCATCTATTCTTACATATCTTCTTTTACATTTTATTTTTTCATACAAGTTATATCTAAATAACCTTAATTCCCTTTAATAAAGTGACGGATAGATTGCACTCCGATTTTGTCAATATTTACAACTTACTTGAGAAGAATTTGATAGCTTTTTCGCAATTCAAAGTTACTCTAGTCTACAGTACTGGTGTACATTGTCCCATAATGTTTGAAACAAATTTAAGTCCTTCAACCTAGACTTGTCATCTCCATAATAGTCACAGATCAAGAACTAAGGGATTCTCCAAGTACATTTTTAATTCATTACTCATTATTTCTGACACTGACATTTATCTGTCAGTTACAAATAATTTAAATTATCAACTATTTTCATGGCATTCTTTCGGCTGTCAAATTTATTACAACAGATTATTTTATATATTATACTTCTTTTATCTCTAAATCTATGGAATATATAATAAAATATTTAAATGTATCAGATAGAGAATTTAATTTTCTTTAATATTACCACGAAAAATTTTCAAAAAATAATATTTAGAAGATTTTTTTTCAAGAATCTTCTACTTCCGGTTGTCCAATTATTACCAAAACCTTTTCAGATCTTCCCATGAATGTCCGATTGGGAAATACGTTGTTAAACAAATTTTAAGTCTTATAGTTTTTGAGTAAACGTCCTTCCAACATCCCACACATACACACACACACACATCCACACACACACACACACACACACACACACACACACACACAGACATCATCGTAAAAATGTTAAAATCGGATTGTAGGGACCTTAAAACATGCTTATTCAATAAAATCTGGATATGCGATTTTTAGCATGAATGCAATACCTCTCTTAGCGAGAGGTAAAAAAGGTTATAGTCCTTTTCATAAATCAGCTCATACTGTGATATTTTTATTCCATTAAAATTTAAATAGATACTCATTGTAACACAGTTAAATAGTCATCTATGAGAAAACACTTTTACATTTATTGAAAAAACATTTTGCGTCGTTATTGGAGTGAATGAGAAATAGAATAAAGGACAACAATAATACAATGAAATACTGTTCGCAAGTTACATATTTTCCATTTTTACTAAAAATCTATCAACTTTCTATATGACATGCTACATAAACTTCCCTAGTTTTTAACGAAAAATTCATTTAAATAAAAAAAAATGAGCTTTTGAATTTTTTGAACGTTGAGGTGGAAATTACATTTTTCTAAAACTCAAGTGAGAAAAACTTGAATTACGGAAGTTGTTGATCATTAGTACAATGTTATTTGATGTTACATATGCAAATTTTTCTGCTGATTTAAACAGTAAAATAAAAAAATATAGCATTTCATTTAAAATAATAAAGTTAGGAGCTACTTCCGGTTAAACCGAAAATGCCATGGTTTTAAAAATATTTTAGTTGAAACAGTAAAAAAATCAATATAAAGTGACAGTGAAAAACGAACCACTCAAAATAACTTTTTTATTTATAATTAGTTTTTGATTTCCTTGATATATTTATAAACTAGGCTTAGAAGCTTACAATCATAGTAACAAATTAATTATTTTTTTCTTGAAAAATATAGAATCTTACAAAAATAACTTATCTAAAAAAATTAACATAAATATTACTCAATATTATCTCAACTGTTTTCACAGTCTACCTAATATAATGGCTTAATAGGTTAATTATTCATAATTTTCTCTTTACGTTCTTTAATAAAAATGCACTTCAAGCATATTGTTGAATTCGTAATTTTATGTAGATTCCAAATATAAAATATATGTCATTTGAAATATGAAAATTAATATCACTTCCGGTTAAACTGGAATCGCTACCATCATACCAAATATCATCATATTTATGAGCCCCTAAGCCTAGTTTACAAATATATCAAGAAAATTAAAAAATAATTATAAATAAAAACAATATTTTGAGTGGTCTGTTTTTGAGTGTCACACTATATGTGAAATTTTTTGAAATATTACTGAATAGATTTCGAAATAAAGGGAGCGTAAGCTCGTTATGAGACACCTGAATAAGTACATGCCTTCTTATATCAAACTAATGTCCATTGAAATCAGTAGATTACTGCAAATTATATCGAATAATTTATTTTAAATAGTAAATTATCATCAAGATTATTACCCATTTTCAGAATAACGACATATTTGTACCATTAAAAGCGCTTACTAGGCGTCTTTCAAAACTGTCATGGAGAGAGCACACATCTGCTATTTTAAAAATGAAATTATTTTCAAATTGATATCAATCTGATTCATTTCTAACAATTTCCTTTTTTTTCCAGGAGCACTGTACTTCCTCCTCACTATCAGCATTATCTACGCACGTCCGGAGTCTTCCTCTGAGCTTGGGGGCCCTTGTCCTGGAAGGCCTGAAAAGGGGCCCTGCAACAACATAATCTACAAATGGGCCTACCAGGCAGACAAGGGGGTCTGCTTTATGTTCATCTGGGGAGGCTGCGCAGGAAATGATAAAAATAAGTTCGATACTGAGTATCAGTGTTTGCAGGCATGTGCGCAAAAATCTTGTAAGTCAAACATTTTTCATATAACTTCGCAGAACAAATTCTTATAAATAAACACTTTTACACATTGTAATTCAACACATTATTATTATTTAAAATAAGGGCTTTACGCGATAGTCACTTTTACCTATAATAGCTGTGGTAACATGACCCTAACTTCTGGAAGTAATTTTAAGCTTATTCATGAAGCCTTTTACTCCTCTAGGAATCAGTTTCTGTATCTCATTAACCGTGAGGTACATGTTTTCTAGATGGTTGAGTTTACTGACGACTAAAGCTGAACAATCACGTACGAGATGGTTCATCAATGTTAATTTTGAAATGTTCGAATATTGTATCGCCTAATTATTTTTCCGTAATACATTTAAATATTTTCGTGTAATGAAATCCTAATTCTTAATTTAAAAAAAAATGTACTTATACACAGTAGATTCAAGTAAATTTGACTAAAGTTACTGTCTGCTATCTTCGATAAAATGATCTATACAGAGTGTTAAAAAAGGATAAAAAAATGAGGGTATATACAGGATGACACTGAAAAACGGGCCACTCGAAATAACTAGGCTTAGGGGCTCACAAATCATGATATTTAACATAATGGTTGCGCATCCGGTTTGACCGGAAGTGACATTAACTTTCATATTTCAATTGGAATAGCCTGTATATTTTTATATATTTGGAATCGACATAAAATTACGAATTTAATGATATGCTTGAAGTGTAATTTTATTGAAGAAATAAATTACAAAAACGTACGAGAAAATGCTGCATAATTAACCTTCTAAGCTATGACATCAGGTAAGCTGTGAAAACAGTTGAGATAATATCAAGTAATATATAAGTTAAATATTTAAATAATGAGTTATCTTTATAAGATTCCATATTTTGTTACAAAAAAAAGTGATCAATTTGATTTCACAGCCTACCTGATATGGCTTACCAGGTTAATATTCATAATTTTCTCGTACGTTTTTGTAATTTATTTCTCCATTAAAAATTCACTTCAAGCATATCGTGAATTCGTAATTTTACGTAGAATCCAAATATATAAAAATATATAGGATGTTCTATTTGACATATGGAAGTTAATGTCATTTCCAGTTAAACCGGAAGGGCTACCATCATGTCAAATGCCATGATTTGTGAGCCGCTAAGCCTAGTTTTCAAATATGTACAGAGAATTAAAACAATTATAAATAAAAAAGTTATTTTGACTTGCCCGTTTTTCAGTGTATATTTCAATGTGCTGACTTTCAAGCAAAACGAATTATTTCCGAAACTGAGAAAATTAGTCCTTATTTTTCATTTAATTCTTTTTTTTACTGCACCACTGCCAACATGAAATTTTTATTAAAAATAATACATTATCTAATCATGTAACAGACGTTGAATAGGAAATAATTACAAATTAATTACGTGATTAGATAATTCATTATTTTTAATATAAATTGCATGTTGGCAGTGGTGTACTAAAAAAGAATTAAATGAAAAATAAAAAATAATTTCCTGAATTTTTGAAAATTATTCTTTATTGAAAATCAATACATCGAATTGTATACCGTGTGTCCCAGCGTTTATAATATATATATATAATTTTATATTAATATGAAAAAACGAAGAAAAAAAAAATAAAAAAAAAAATTAATCCTAGTGGAGGTTTGAACTTAGAATTTTTGGATGCGTACTTCGAAACGTTACCACTGGACCATGACAATATGCATCTATTTATGTTTGTAGTAGGGAATAAAAACAACATACAAAAAATGTGAAACTATTTTTGCTAATTTTGCTAAATTACGCTATTATAATGAAGTAATCTGTATTAAATAAGATGTAGAAATGGGCGCAATATTATCCTATGCAATATGGTAGCTTAGTTGTTAGCCAGACACTTTTTATTTAGAAAAAAATGTTTTTCCATGTTAAACGCCTATGCCAACCAAACGCTGGGACACACGGTATATATATATAATCCTCATTTTTTACCTTTTTAACACCCTGTATAAAAAAATATATTATAATTAAGTAATAAAATTAAATTCTACGATAGCGAATGAATTTTTATCTCAGACAGAATGTCTGCTGTATATTCACGTGACAGTTGCTAATGGGAATTTATTATAATTTTCAATAAAGTTGCCAGTTTTGTGGTTAATTTATGACTTGATAAGCCTGGTTTTCGTATTATGCAATAATTGCGATTTATTTCAAAGGCTTCCGTAATAATTAGTACATTTAATTTCAATTCCTATTTAATTATTTCATTACCTGTATTCATTATACTATGCAAATAAATGTTTAAGTAGTACCTATAATGTTTGTTAGGAAAATATCAAACTACAAATATCAGAAAATATTTCTAAATCATTTAATTTTTTGATTGACATGTCAACATTTATTTACACATTGTACATGAATCTCAATCAATTTTGACTGTTTCTTGATTTCGGACGTCTCCCGTCAACTCTCTTAGCAGTGTTGCCAGATTTGGCGACTTATCGCAATTTGAGCGACCTTTCACAATGTCCTGCGACAAAAAAATTAGTTTGGCGGCTGGCGATTAAATTCGCGACTAATTAGAAATAATTGGCGATATTTGGCGATAATGAAAAGGAAAACTATGGTTTAACTTAATTTTCATTATTTTAATATGGGGTCTTTCGAGATGCCAGTTATAGATCTATGTACATTTAGTAGCGTATTGCATAGTAAATATTTATTTTTTACCCTGATATATTTGCGCACTGCGTAGCCAATCTATCATTCTTGCTACTATTTGCCGATCACTCAAAATCTCAAAGTAATAACAAATAACCTTAAATTCTCAAATAAATTGTTCATATGTTATACCGTTTTTGTTTTGCGTAAGGGCGTAAGCCAATATTAATAGCAACAATTTTCATAGTAATTTAAAAGTTATCACGCCTATTCAAATACAAAAATTTAAACAGTGTTTAAGATAAACATTGTTTAATTTTGACATTTCGTTCATTTTTGTATTCAGAGACTACTTTTTTTAGACACTGTATAAATATTTAAACAATGTTTTAATTTAGACAGTGTTTATCCTTAGTAACCTTGTTTAAACGTATTTTACTCATTCATAGACAATTTTTCATTTTTTCATCGTAGTCATCGTAACTAAACATCAATTTAAACATCCAAATTTAAACAAAATGTTGGGGCAGTTTACATTTTTCTAACGGCCGAATCCACCATTCATCCGTTGATTAATAATCAGTTGATTATGGAATCAAGCTGATCTGTAGATCAACGTATGTTCTAATTCATCAACTTAATTTCTGAATCAAGGAATCATGATCAACTAATTCACAGTTTTGTTTCGGTTTTTGACAGTTAATATAACGTCATGGAATTTTATTCGTGGTAATTGTACTTTCCGTTAAAAAGGTATTGATATGTAAGTTTTTCATTTATTTATAAAATATATTTTATAATTTTCCTGTAATAATATTATATTTTTATTTTGATATAGGTAGAAATTACACTGATTCCAATAAAGGAGTATTTTTAAATATAGTGAAAATGAAAGATGTAAAAGTATAGTTAAAAATAATAAAACCAATGCGGTTCTAAATAAAGATAAATTAGAAGGATGAGGCAAAGTTACATATGGGTACAACAGCCAGAATCCTAACATAGCTATAAATGTCAAAATTAGTATTCAAAGATGTGATCAGTCCTTGATTCATGGAATATGACGAATCAGTTGATCATTGATTTTGATTAGTAGATTAGCTTGATTTTTAATGGTGAATTGGATTGATTTAGAATCAACTCATGATTAAGGAATGGTGAATTCGGCCGTAAATGAGTGAAATTGAAGAGGTTTTAGAAAATATTGAAGAAGTTAGGAAACTGAATGAAGATGAACGCCCGTGAACGTGTATTAGATTTGCATTGGCAGTTTGACATAATATACTTAAATTATTGAATGAAGAAAAGCACAGGAATGATGGAGAACACTCAGAAGTAAATCGTATATGAAATGCACCCCAACGACCAAATTTAAGCGGCGATACTTTTAGAACACTGTATATTAATTTAAACTTTAATTAATTTTAGAAATAAATGTTATTTAAAGTTTTATGAATTATTGTATTTCTTCCTGTTTCATTTATAAACATGAAATCTTTTTACATTTTAAATTTACAATTAAATTTAGAGTACTGGCTGAAATAGTTTCATTGTTTGCCAGAGTGTTAGTTTTCAGTTCGTTGTGTACGTCCATATCGTCCTCATAGTACTTTATGTTTACGTAAACTAATCTTTTAAAATATCGTAAATCAATGTCTGTGATCTCGTTTGTCGATTTATATCGCCACCGGTTCTTTTCTTGTTATTTTTATCCTGAAATATGTTTCCTACGTATAATAATACATTTTGAAATCTTTATTTCTATATTACATACTTTATTCATTCTTTTAATTTTATTCTCCTTCATTCTTCCTTTATTTGTCTCAGTGTTCTTTTTAGACCAAATTTTGATGTATTAATTCCCAGCATGGACTTTTCTTTTTGTTGATATAAATCCCCACATTTTTATCTTCAATAACTGAAAATTATCTTTCAACTTCCAATTTTCTCTTTTTTGCTTGTATCCTTTTCTAATTCTTTTTATTAAAATTTGTAAATGCACTTCAAATTATCTATAATTTCAGCTACGTATTTAATTTTAACATGTATCTGTCCAATTATGACAGCAATATGACAGATGTAATAAATGAATTTGTGTCCCAATTCGTATTTTTACGGTCTTGATTTCTTAAACAGTGTTTATTTTAAACAATGTTTAAATAGTTAGTTACCGTGTTTCTGAATACACAAAATTATAATAAACGTTGACTATTTTAAACCGTATTTAACTTAAACACTGTTTAAATTTTTGTTTCTGAATAGGTGTATATAAGTTTAATGAAATAATTATAGGTATATTGTAATTTTTGGGACACTACTTTCGTATTATTATTATCCTTCAGGAATTCTATACTCCATTCCCTGAGACGAGAGAATGTGAAACTAATTCTTGAACAGAAATAAATTCTATTGGTTCGGCTCGAAAATAATCCTCTTTTGACCAATAGAATGACTTGTCTTTGTACAATAATTAGTTCTATACCTTCTCTCATCTCAACAAATAGACTATAGCTCATATAACAAGTAGTAATGAAAATTATATCTACCTTTATTTAAATTCCTTTTAATTTTTTTATGAAACCAGGCGTTTATAACAAGGGGCTTATTATTTTTTCATTCAATTTTATTTTTGTTAAGAGTGTTATTCAATCCTTTTGTTTACAAAATAAATAATTTATTCTTGAAAATTTTTTTTTTTTTACTTATTGGGCAAATGAAAAACAGTATTTCAATTTGGAATTTGGCGACTTTAGGCGATATTTCTAGTTTGACAAGGCGACCTTACATTGCAGGTATCTGGCAACACTGTCTCTTAGCCATGTTCACAGCATATTAAAGCTAATATAAGTCAACCTTTTCATAGCCATGTCAGAATGAACATTACTTAATACTGCTCAACATTGTTCATGAAAAAATCATCGAATGTTAAACACATATCAGCACAAAAATGTTTTCTTGAATCAGTATAATAATTTCATCAGTGACAGTAAATATACATAATTTTGCAAATATAAAGTGAAATAATCTCACATACAAAATGAAAATCCGTACGCAACGATAGTTTTATGATGTTTACACATTACAATAATTTTTGATGATAGGTTCATCTAGCCGCCATTGATTTAGATAACTAAAATTCCGCTGGTGTTATATACTTCTCAGTATACACAGTGTAGTAGTATTTTCTTACTATTTCACTAATCCCATAATATGTGTATTTCAACTGATATCTAAAGTATTAAGTAAAGGCTAATACCTCTAAGATTATGAAGATAATTAAATAATATCATAGATTTCTATCTATACCATATCTACTATAAAATAATTTTAAATTTAATCATATTTTTATCATCAGATTGTTTATGGTGGCCGGCACAGTCGAACATAGGACTTTAACATGTAAAATCAGACTTTCCTAATTTGCTACTTTGCTAATTACTTTAGGTAAAAAAGCTTCAAATAAAAGTTGTAGAGCATAAAATTGTGCATCTGAATAGTATTTATGTAACTAGGGCGAAAAGTGAATCTTTAAGGTATGAGCAAGTTGTTTTTAATTGTAATTACTTGTGAGTAACTTACAGACTCTTTTCATCTAAGTTACATACATAATTTTGTCATACTGGTTTATAGTTATTAAATTATTAAAAGAAATATGCTGCAATTTGTAGGAGTATGAGTTTTGCATAAGTAGGCTAAGTAGCAATTGTTCGAAAATCCTATTGTGATCCTAGCATAATTTTGATAGAGTGACAGATTAAAAATTATTTTTTCTGTTTTCGTTAACATTCTTATTCACTATAATTGTTGAAAACTACATTCCTCGAGATATTTGCATAATGCTGCTGAAGTAAAGAACAATTTAATGCCGTATAAATAAAGAATTCAGTAAGAAGGAATAATTTTAAAGTCCTAGGATTTTAAAATATTATTTTAAAGATCTAGGCCTTTAATGTTTCACTTTTTATTTTATAAGTCGTTTAAAAAACATTGCTTTAGAAACAAGTATGACATAAACAAAAATAATTTTGTATGCCTTGTAACAGCAGAAATTAGTTATGAAAATGTCGAAAATCAACTTAAAACTAGCAATAGCCATGGAATTGAGACAAAATAAATAACAAATGTCTAACGGTTTATCTGTCATGTTAGGGTAATTTATTTTTATTAGGTATTATTTCTGTTCCAGTTAACAATTATCTGTTAATTTAAATTGATATTTGTTCACTTGAACAGAAATTGCAAATAATAAAAAAAAAAAATTAACTTAGCTTGACAGATAAATAGTTAATATTTGTTAATTTTTTGTTGGAATTCCATGACTATAGCTATTTTTGGGATAATTTTCGACATTTTCATACCTAATTTCTGCTGTTACAAGGCATATATTAATATTATTTATTGACTCAGATGCAAAAATTTATGCCCTACAACTTTTATTTGAAGCTTTTATACCTAAAATAATTAGGGAAGCAAGAAATTACGAAAGTCTGATTTTACATTTTAATGGTCTATGTTCGGCTGTGCCGGTCACCACCTTTTATATTTAAAAGCCAAAATTAAAATTTATTTATTCACATTGACATTGTATGTAAAGATACAAAAAATCACAACAATTTTCTATTATTTTTCTTAATAAATACTACCGCAAATTAAAAAATAATTAACCACGAAGTACTTAAGTGTAGTTACTGTTTTTCATTTCCCGTAAATAATTAAGAAAGTACATATGCACTCATAAATAATTTATATAATGATTCATTTTCATAACAATTATAAGTAAATGTTGCACATAATACTTTTTGTATTATCTTAGATGCAATATCTCAATGGCGTAAACCCAAACCAACATTACCTCCAGTACCTCGAGAATCCAGAGGAGCCGAACTAACATTCCAAGAGACTGGACAAGAAAAGACATTCATGTTTGCTCAATCTAACACCTTTATACAAATTGATGGTGATATTATACAAACATTCCAACTAAGGTAATAAATAATATATTCTGCTTCAATGCGTAACTGCCTTTAAAAATTGAAATTATCTTTAACCGCGATTTTTAACCTTTTTTTAAAATAAAAATCATTAGGTTTGTTCGTTTCGGCGCTTTTTTTTACGATTTATCTTCGCGTCGTACTTTAATGTTTATCTTATTTAGCAGTTATTGAAGAAACACTAAATATGTGTTAGTTCCGATTTTATGGCAACAGTAAGTTTTGACGCATGCGCATGTAAGAAGTACGTTACATGTTTACATCTGAACATCTTCATCTCAGTGCTATGAATAACATTTAATAGACACTTATTTAAAACCGGAGTAACCAACTATTTACGAAACGAACAAAATTTCAAATCTTAGTGACTTTTACGGCTGATGCTTATAGAGTATTGCAGCAGCGTCAATACAGCGGCGTCTTGCAGTACAAACTAAAGTAATGAAATGAACAAACCTATTATTGTACAAACGGGGAAATCTATAATTGAACAATTTAAATGGTACAGCATTTTGAACGTAGTATTTTTCTGTAACTTGCTGTTTGGAAGGTATAATTTCTAAAATTATCAAAAAGCGATTCAGAATCACAAATATGCATATTGAAGTATGCAAAATGGTGCGAATCATTAAAGTCTTTCTCTTCTATAGGTGAGGAACAAATGGCTATTTTATTTATTATTTTTAAACCTATACTTTAAATTCCACAGTTGGGGGAGCCAACTTAAATGCCACTTTTTGGTGAGAAAAGGTACTGACTTCTACTTTCGGTTTCGCAAGAAGTTATAGCATCGTTGATTTTTTAAATGAATTGATGTGTACCTATATTTTAATATTTTTTAAGAGTAATTTAAAATGGCTTCGAAGTGAGGCCAAATACTTGTATTTTCATCAGAAATTAACCTAGTTATTAATTTTCAAAATGATTAAACTTTGATGTATTATAAGTTTCGTATGACATTTATACCTTCTTTGTTAAAAAAATATTTTGACGTTTAGCTGATGTACAAGTAGGTATAGTTTGGTTCACGAAAGGTGACAATTCAAGGTCAGTTATTAACCGTATGGTATAATATTACTAGCAGATAACTTCACTGCGTTTCGCATACATAGACGTGCAGCATGAAATATGTATGGATACATTTTAACTGAAAAAAATAAGTGTAATTTATTTGAAAATTATGTTTCTTTTTAAATAATGCCTTTCTCAAGCATTTATGCTCTTCATCTATGTATTTGCAAAACCCAAAAACATAAACTTGACAAAAACCATGGAATAATAATTTGATTTAAATGTCAACGTCACTGAGTAACTATTAGGACAGATGGCAGTGCAGTAGATAATTAGATTTCTGTAACTCTACGACATACGTGATTATTATTTGTAATGTGTTAGAAAGTAATGTCACCATTTACGTATATCTGTCACACAACATAAACTATATAGACATACGTAAAATAATATTTCTCTTTCTAACATGAAATGTTGCTATGCTACTACTGTATAAAGTGCTGTGTATTCTTTCTTCGAACAAGTGACATTGAATAGTCATCTTTCGTGAACCAAAGTATATAATTCATTTTTGAAAAATTTTAAAAAATTATTATAACTAAGTAATTTTTTAAGGAAATACAAGTATTTGGAATCACTGCAAAACTAATTTAAATTAACAATAAAACAACATTTTAGTTTATGTTAGAGAAGCCAAAGATTTTTAGAACCAAGAATAATAATCTCAATCATTGTGATGGTAGTCGAACATTGCTTCTATATTAAATATGTTATCAATTGTTACTGTTTTGTTATTATTTATTTATGTTTTCCCTGGAAAAAGCAGCAGTGTATGCTACTGAAACATTGGTTTGAAGTAAATTAAACAGAACCTAAACTAAAGGGTTGTTTTATTGAGATCTGAAAGATTTTTTTTTAATAATTTAATTTAAATTGCTTTCAGGAAATATAAATATGCATTATTCCATTTCAAAACCAAAACCTTTCAGTTCGCCCCCAACTTTTAATTTAAAGTACCTACCTATAAATCTATAATTAATAATAATAAAATAGCTATTTGTTCCTATTTTTAATCATCATGTATACTATTACTATTATTTTAGTATTTATTTATCTTTATTTCTGACAGATTATGCAGACAAATATCTTTTAAATTTCGAACCCGTCTACCCCACGGATTGTTAGTCTATCACAATGTTCAAGTGCCTCAAGGTATAGAGTTGAATCTAGAACCCTATGCCTTATATGTTATTGTACAACAAGGGCAACTGAAAGTTGTACATGTATATGGAAAGCATTCCACACCTTTGACTGTTGGAAAAGGCCTTAATACGGACGAATGGCATTCTGTTACAGTAAGTAAGAGCTAATATGTATTTAAATATAATGATGACAATCGAAAGTATATTTACATTATTTCCTACTGGTTTTGATATAAAAATTTGTGGTTTTATGGTGAATTTGCTTTCCATACTTACTTTTCAAGGTAAAAATAAAAATCAAATATGATATAATCGTATAACTATTATTTATTACAATAAGAAAATATTAAATATAATACTCTTATTATAATAATAAAAAAAAATGTTAATAGTTTATGGTTTGACCGGACACAAGATAACCTTCTACAAAAAAAATAATTATAGACTTATCAAAAGTAGGTAATAAATCAAAAATTACGGAAGCAAAATAAATTGATATACAAACTTATTACGTATTTATTCCTATTATTCTAAATATTTCTGAATGATATGAAGGGCTGATTATTATTATATAGTTTCGGGTACTAATTAAAATTTGTCAGTAATACTTTACTTAAACTTTTAAACAGGGCATCGAACCCGCCAAAAACTGGGTTCGGTTCAGGTTCAGGTTAATTCGTTTTTTGAAAAATGGGTTCGTGTCCGGTTCTGGTTCAAGCATTAATAAAATTTTCGGTTTTGTTCCGGATTCTGGTTCGGTTCGGCCTAATGAAAATTGAATTAATGTTTTTTGAATAACAATCTTTATATAAAAATAATTTAAAATGCGTGCCGGAATTTACAAATAATGCAACGCAAGACAAGAACATGAACACATTTTTCACGAACAATCAACACATACAGCAACACAGACGCAGAAGGCGTCGATCGTCGATGATCGGCTATAAGTATTACGACGTTTACGTTTCGAACTGAAATTAAACCTAAACCGGAGCTGAACCCTGAATCAGAATTTTGATACCCGGTTCGGTTCCTACTCGGGTTCAATTGAAAAATATATCTGAGGTTCGGTTCTGGGTTTAGATTCGCGAAAATGTTACGGCTTGGTTCGGGTTTTGGTTCGGTTCAGATTCGGGTTCGATACCCTGCTTTTAAATGTACTTGCTTAAAAATAGGTCTTCAACTAAAAATAGGTACAATGGAAACATTAAAATTCAAAGGGTTTTAAATGCCGTTTTATTTTTAAAATTATTTAATAAAAAATGTTTTGCACTATACATTTACGATAACTGCAACATTTTCTTTTATTAATGCTCTTATCCGTTTTATTCAAGGACACTGTAAGCACATGATCCTTCAATAGGTTTACAGAAAATTAATCGCAAAAAAATCTTCAAGTTTAGAAACATATGACATACTTTTCTAAATCATTTGGTTCTTCTCTTAGAATGTTCTCATATAAAAAAAATATACTTAATATTGTTGTGGCACATAAATTCATTTGAACTTAAGTGCTTCAATTGTATTCTAAAATTCGTTCTTAAAATCTCTAAATATAAATTTAGGATCCTCGAGAAAGGTGTTGCAGATCTGTTGCTGTAAATCACTCGTAGTCACTACCAATCTTTCACACTATTTTCAAAATTTCACCAATTTTCTGCTTTAGTTTTTTATAATATCCCAAGAGTTTTCAGCAGCTTAAATTATTATATTTTCCATACGACTATTTTTAAATTTTGTCTATAGCAAGGGTGAATTGAAAAGTTCGATCTTTGAAATCATTTTTAGGTAAAAATTGATGTCCACGGTGCAAAACTAATGGCATCAGTCGACGGTCTAAAAGAAGAAACCGATCTAAAAGGCCTCCACAAAGACAACAACTACGGAGTCTCAGTCGACTTGACTTCTGTCGTTCTCATTGGAGGTATCATCCATTTTCTTCTCTTATTTCTGTCTCATTCTATCTCAGTTTGCTCCCTCAGGTCTCAGCTCGGAAGAGAAACTGCACGGAGTGAAGTACATCATCGAATCTTTCGTAGGGTGCATCAGAGATGTGGTGTTGAGTTCGGGAAAAAGTGCTTCAGACTTGTTGCAGATAGCGCCGTTAATAGCGACTAAACATGAAAATGTGCAAGAAGGATGTACTGATAGATGTGCGTCGACTGAGAATTTGTGTTTTGAGGGAGCTAGATGTATCAATCATTATTATACACTCAGTTGTGATTGTTTTGGAATGCATTATGAAGGAGAGCATTGCGATGTTTACAGTAAGTTGCAAAACGAATACAATACTTATTTTTTTTATTAACGGGGTTCTATACATTTTTTTTTCTGGAAGAACAAAATGAACTAAGAATTTTAGTGCAAACACGACTTAAAAACTTTGTCTAATAAACGAGTTATGAATTCGGCATGTGACGTTGCATGTCCTCACCAGTAGTTGACAAACTGTTAGTTCTAGAAACACTGGAACATAATACTGTAACATGTAAAATCATATTTTCGTGATTTCCTGCTGTCCTAATTATCTTATAGAGTTATAGAGCTTAAAATTCTGCGTCTGAATCAATAAACCTGTCAAGTTAGGTTAATATATTTTTATTAGGTATTATTTGTAATATCTGTTCAAGTGAGCAATTATCTGTTAATTTAAATAAATAATTTTTCACTTTAACAGAAATTACAAATAATAATAAAACTCAATTAATGTAGCTTGACAGATAAATGTGATGAAAATGATTAGGCAGAACACTCACGTCATCAACCTGGAAAAAACCTTATACAAAGAAATATAACTTGTAGAAATTATTAGTTGTTATTTATTTTAAAAAAAAGATGAAAATATACTATCCTTATTCCTTTTACGGAATATAAAATTATTTGACACAACATGATCATTATCAGTAGTGCCAACGTATGGTACGAAAATAAACTACAACATTTCAAATAATTTTATATTTAATAAAAGGAATAACGATTGACTTAGAAATAATTGTAAATATCATTAATATATACATTACTTAATACTAGTACTTTTTTCTTCTTATAAAAATAAAGAACACCCAATAATTTCTACAAGTTATATTTCATTTTCAGGTTGATGACGTGAGTCTTCTGCCTAACCATTTTCACTATAGCTAACATAAGTAAATTTTTAATTTCAATTCCACGGCTACCGCTATTTTTGCAGTAATTTTCGACATTTTCATACTTAATTTATTTCGTTTATAGAATATGTAAAATTAATTTTGTTTATTGAGTCTAATGTAGAATTTTATGCTCTATATTATTTATTTGAAACTTGTTTATCTAAAATAATTAGGGAAGCAGGAAATTAGGAAACTATGATTTTACTTGTTATAGTCCTATGTTCAGGTGTCACGATAATAAAAAACGTTAAACGAATTTAAGTTGTAAAAATGTTAGGTTTTATTAAATAAAATGAAGAAGTAATTTACAGTAAAAAAAAGTGGCTGGTAGGTACCACAAGCCTTGTTTTGAAAATGCCAAATTTCAATATTTAATTTCACTCTTATGTATATAGAATGATTTTTTTCAAAATATTTATTTCAATACAAACTATGTTCTGCTTTCTTGACAAAAATCATTCTTTAAATATAAGGGTGAAATTAAATATTGAAATTTGGTATTTTCAAAATAGCGTTTTCAAAACAAAGCTTGTGGTACCAGCTATTATTTTTACTGTAAATTACAACTGTAATTCTTTTAGATACTTTATTTAATAAAACCTAATATCCTTACAATTTAAATTCATTTAAAAAAATTCAGTTTTTCTTAAATTGTTGGTAAATCTAGGTATTATTTCATTTTACATTAAAACACTGAAATATGTTAGAAAACATATCTTGCTATGTGTCATTAAAACGACAAAATGCCCGTAAATATTGATAAAAATTGGCAATAATTTATGTTAGTTATTATTTGTATCATAAATTAAGTAAATAAAATGGAATCAAAGCTGGTGGGTAAACTGATGTCGTACTTGGCTCTGCCTGCGAGTTAGTTCAAAATTCTCTCGCTAACATGAATAGACTTTAACCATTTTAAACATTTTTATTTTGTTATAAATATAATCAAACAATATTTGCAGCTGCTACAGTCCTGACCCTCCGAGGTTCATCCTACGTTTCCTACCGCGTATACGATTGGAAAGATCGCGTCCACTCAGCTAGAAACCGAATTTCCATGATTTTCAAAACCCGCTTCGATGATTCTGCTCTTTTCTACGCAAGTGGCGGAGATCATGGAGTAAATCATTACATCGCCGCTGGTATCAAAAACAACACAGTCCTTCTTCAAATGGACTTTGGGGATGGACTCCTCACAACCCACTTAGGAAGGAATGTTGCTAGTAACCAATGGAATAATCTGACTATTTTCCATGATGGTCCAACGGTGTATTTGTCGTTGAATAATGTCAGAATTAGTTTGAATATATCAGGAAAATATCATTTATATATTGATCCTGAAATTTACATTGGAGGAGGACCTGAATTGAAGAAGAAGAAAGGGATGGTTACCTATAATAATTTTGCTGGATGTTTGAAATATGTTTTTTATAACGATATTTCTATTATTTACGAACTGAGGAAGTTGAATCCCAAAGTACACTATATAGGTATGTTAAAAATACATAACCATAAACAGTGGGTTCGGTACCTATCTTTTAAAAAAAATCAAACCAGTGATTCTCAAATCGTAAGCTAAGGTCCCCTAAACTAATTTTTTAATTGCCTTTTATGAAATTTTGTATTAATGACGATTAATGAAAACCCGATGTAAAAAGATATGATTTTTTGTAAGTCTTAATTGATATTAATTAAACAATACGAAACGCAATAGTACATTAAAACACAAGTATCATAAGGCAATCTGTTAACGTACGAGTCCAAGTTTGGAAAACGAGCCGCTAGGCGAGTTTTACAAAGGACGAGTGCGTCAACAGGCCTTATGATACGTGTTTTTTATACTATTTTTTCTATTGAGGTATTTTTACGATTAAATTTATTTAAATTGCGACGTCAAATTATGACTAGGTATTTTTTTGTTAGTTATGTTTATGTTGGTAACGCTTCTCGCTAACAATTGAAATTTCATATTTTGTCAACTATTGATTAATTAGTGTATTGCAAGGTGTATTGTATTTATGATTCAAGGTCTGATTCTGGTTGTGAAATTAATATTATATTTTTTTCTAGTCCTATCACCTAAAGAAAGTATAAAAATCCATAATTAAAAGTAATATGTTGAAATATTATCAACAACTTACCATTTTGAGGTTACCTGTCATCTGTCAGTTATGAAAGCATGACTACCAACTCGAGAACATGAAAGGCGCCAAAAATAGTACGCTTATAGATCTTCTAAACGTCGTGTTTGCAGTACAAAACAGTGCGTTTATAGAAACATAAGAACACCGAAATAGAAAAACAAAATTATATTTTCAAATTTTAAATAAAAAATAAATAAATATATCATCACGGCATATTGCCAATCTGCTTTGTACACAGATATCGGTAATGATGAAATATTTGCACCATGCAGGCGCTTACCACGCGTCACCTCACGGGCACTCATTGCTGGCGTGGAGAGTACACCACTGAGGTAACTTTTGTGCCATTTGAAATTCTAGATAATTTTATGGCGTTTGTCGGGATCGAACCCGGGTTCCCAAATTCGCGACCAGACACGAGTAAGTACAATACAAAAGTTTCGTTTCAGTGACGCTAGTGACACATACTAATGTGAACCGGAACTGCCACGGCGCGCTGTGAAATTATAGGCGGGATTCTCAGCTTTCATATTGCTGGCCGGTAGAATCAAATTGATATCAGTTACGTCTTAAAATGTTTAATTCGTTATAACTTTATAATAAAATTTTTTTTTAATTATTTAGATTTGCTACTTATTAATCAATAAGTATTTTACAATTTTTATATAAATTTGTTATATTTCGATTATGGTTTATAGGCCCATTGATGTAATAGTTCCCAATTATTATTTCTTAATAGTTGTAGAAAAAGCCTACATAATTAGATTACATCTCAACTGTTTGGTGGCCTTGGCTTATATTTGAGAACCACTGGTTTGAATTTTTATTTTTCTTTAATAAATGATATATTAATTTTTCGCAATTTAAAAGGTGGGTTACAAAACTATAACACAAAGTTTTTGGATGACAATCTACGAGTATAAATCAAAGGTCATTCCACAGAGATTTTGTTTCTGAATTCATCCATCAATTATTTTCATATCCTTACATTACAAAAAAAAATCAATTTAATAATTAAATTAATTTTGTTTAATATGACACAAAATATTCGGTCTTAATCAACAAAAAATAATACAAGTTAATTGTCATTTCTTGTAATTTGAAATGTACTCGCATTATTGACAATAATTACATTTTTCGATTGTTTTTGTGGTTTATAATCTACAAGTTAATTGCTTTGTTGTTCATAGCCTATTTTTTGTGTTATATGAAATAAAAATTATCTAAACTTTAAATTGAATGATCTAAAGTAAATAAATAAATAAATCTGGCTAGTAAATTTAATAAAAATATATATTTCTATAACTTTTTTTATCAATTTATAAATTCCTAATTCGAAATAGGATTATCTATTAACCAAAATAATTTTTAAATTTGATCTACTTTTACTTTAAAACCATAAAATTAAACATTAAAAATAATAGTTTAAGGGTTTAGATAAATGCTAAATATAAGCCTCTAAATTTAACGCCCATATTGGAACTTCAACCGCCTTACACTCCATTATATACGATATATATTTCTTAGGAGTGCTACGTCCAGAATTCTACGAAGAAGACGTCGAAGTAATCCCAGTAACTTACCCATTTGCTTCCTCTCATATCTGGTGGCCAAATAACAAAATGAACAGTCTCAATTTAATGTTAGACTTTAAAAGTAATAGAAGCATGGCCGTCCTAGCTGCTAGCGACCTTATGACAGATGCAGGACCTGGTTATTGGGAATTAAGAGTTGTTAATGAAGAAATTCGATTTGAATTGATACCAGATGCTAAAACTAATAATGTAACTCAACTTATTAGTGTTAAACATAGTCCTCTAGGTACGTGGCATACAGTAGACGTTAGTTACGCACATGGGGAGTTGAAATTGACAGTGGATAGGAGGACACAGCAAATTCAGCCTGTACACGGGTTGAAGTTCGCTCTTGGTGACAAAGTAAGTTACTTATTAAAACAAATATTAAGTAGGTAGGATGACTCTGAAAAACGGGCTACTCAAAATAACATTTCTATTTAATTTTTTTTTAATTTTCGTGATATATTTGTAAACTAGGCTTAGGGGCTCACAAATTCTGGTATTTGACATAATGGTAGCGCTTCCGGTTTAACCGAAAGTGATATCAACTTTCATATTTCAAATGTATCATTTTTTTTCAATAAAATATAGAATCTTACAAAAATAACTTACTATTTAAACAATGAACTTAAAAATTACTCCATATTATCTCAACTGTTTTCACAGCCTGCCTAATATCATGGCTTAGTACAGTGTCTCTCAACCTTTTCCTCATCGCGGACCGGTTGAATTTTACATGGACCGGTCTTTATATGCTACTACTAAATTATGTTTACCCATTTTCTAATAGTAGCATTTTACTACATAAATATGTTAGTAGGTATATACCTGTTTTTGAATTAAATACACATACTATCATTATTATTTATATCGAAATATCAAGTAGGAAATCACAAAATACCTTTACAAACACATTATTAATTACAAAAAGAAAAATCACAAAATTACAAGTTGGTCAAGAGAAAAATTATTCATAATTTAATGTGATTATTGTTCAAGTTCAATAAATGATTTAAATGAATATTAGGTTCCAAATTCGTCAAGCTAGAACAGATGACTCTACAAGACAGGCGGTTTCTTAATTTGTTTTTTTTTTTATGATCGACATTGCCGAAAAATTGTTCAAATATTCTCTTTATTGCAAAATTTGTTTGTTTTTCTAACTAATGTATTTTATTCATCTTTAATTTTAAATTTCCCAATTTTCATCAAGTATATACAGTAGTTTCAGATTACTATTTGACTGTTACGCGTAATTAAAATCAAACGTACTTCAGATACTTTTTTGCGGACTGGTGAATTTTTTTCGCGGACCGGCGGTTGAGAAATGCTGGCTTAGCAGGTTAATTATTCTAATTTTTTCTTACGTTTTTGTAATTTCTTCAATAAAAATAAACTTCAAACATATCGTAGAGTTTATAATTTCACGTAGATTCCAGATATATAAGAATATATAGTGTACCCCTTTTATTAAAAAAAAAATAACCCAGTTGTTCAAAAATAAATTTATTGGAATATACCGGGTGACTATTAAAAAACGAATCCTATTTAAAACTCCATAACTCCAAAGTACATTGAGATATCGATTTAAAATTTGTAATTCTTCCAGACAAAGGATTGAAAAATATTCCGAGCAAATTTCAAATATTTATATAGAAAAACAAGTGGATAGGGATTTTCTAAATTTGCTAATAAAATCTAGGATGTATTACACTTTGAATTTTATAATTAGCTTAAAATAAAGTAAGCTATAATTGAAACAAATGTTAATGTCAGCGGCATTTCGATTTAATTGTATCATTGTCATAAATCACGTCATAAATTTGACGTAAGTTTTGGCCAATTATCTTGAGATTTCTTCTAATAATGACACCAAACTTAAAATTTGTATCAGTTCTGACCTTCCACTCCCAGATTTTCTGAAAATTGAACGAGTTTGTCTCAGTCCCCTAATAGCACAATTTGTATTAGAAAGTGGTCACCCATTCCTTGGAAATTCTTCCGTATTTTTTTTTGTTGGTAATAATTTGCAATGATCTTTAAAGTCAGATTTACTCAAGTTAGAAGAAAATGGTCGAGATAATTAACCAAAACAGATCAAGTTTATGACAATGATACAACTAACTCAATAATAGCCTACTTCGTTTTAAGCTGATTATAAAATTATCAACGTGTAATATGACCGATTGTAACTTAAGTATTAAACTTGGTTTAAATTGATAATGTTGCATCGAAATGAAATGTCAAATGAATTATAATATATTTCTGTCAAAATTTCAATTTGCATTTTTTTGTTTAAGCCTAGTTTAAAATTTAAATCTTGTTAGTGCATCTAGGCAATAGTTGATTTAAATGGCAAAATTAAAAAAACCTATTCACTTGTTTTTTCTATATAATGTTTGAAATTTGCTAAGAATATTTTTCCATCCTTTGTCTGGAAGAATTATTTTAAATCTATATTTCAATGTTCGTCTTTTAATAGTCACTCTGTATTTTGTATTAATTATGATACTATCAAATAAATTAGAAATTAAAGGAAACATCAGAGTATTTAAATTTATATACCGGCAAATAAATTTGAAATTAGGATAAGACATCTTAAAGTATATTGCTATTTATATTCATTTAATCAATGGACTCACTTTAATATTATTAAAAATAACAAATTACTACTATATTCCTTACTTACTTAATTTCTTATAGGTAATAGTCGGCAGCGGTTTCAAAATAAACGCAGGTCTAGTCGGTTGCATGCGAAACATCATCGTTAACGGCGATCATCTCGAACCCCGTATGGTCCTCCAAAGCGAACGTGTCGTCGGTGAAGTCGCCCTCGATGACTGCAAATTCATTGACCCCTGCCATCGTCCGAACACTTGCGAACACGGGGGCAAATGTTCTGTTAAAGAAGACCGCCTAACATGCGACTGCAAAGGAACTGGCTACATCGGAAAGAACTGCCATTTCGCTGAGTTCAGAAAAACCTGTGAAGAACTTGCATTGTTGGGCTATACCAAACCAGATGTGTACCTCATTGATATTGACGGAAATGGTAGATTTCCACCAGCTCACGTAAGATGCGAATTTCAAAGCGAGGAAGATTCTACAAAAACTATTGTTGAACATAATTTACCTAGTCAAGTTGATATAAGATCTGCACTAAAAAAAGATTTTAGTTTTAAGATTAAATATAGGGAGTTTACTGCCGAAATGTTGCAAGAATTAGTATCACATTCCTTAAATTGTAGTCAATTTATAAAATATGATTGCTTTAAAGCCCCATTAGAATTACATTCAGCGACATGGTTTATAAGTTCTGCCAATCATACGGTCGACTATTTAGGTGATGTCAAAAGGTATACGACAATAAAAGTTAGTTGATTTTCCAGTAATTTTTTTTCTTTTCTAGAGGTACTTGCCCATGTGCAATTGGAAGAAAATGTGAAAACCCTTCACAGTGGTGCAACTGTGATGTAAGCGAAGACAAATGGAATTCGGATGAAGGGTATTACGTCCACGCTAATAGTTTGGGACTCACTGAAATGGTGTTTCTACAGCAACCAGGATTACCTCAAGATGCGCAAGGACGAATTACGTTAGGGCCTTTGGAATGCGTCGAAACCAGTAAGTCAACAATTTTTTACCCATTACTATCTAAATTAATAAATTATCTTTTTTTCATCACACAATTTATGCAGTATTAATAATTATCAACATACAATATATAGCGACTTTTTTAATGTTTTTTTTTATATTCTGGATTATTTAAGAAGTAATGTTGTAATACATTATATCAGATTTTATTTAAACATTATTGATTAATAAAAAAATACTTCAGATAAAAGTTGTAGAGAATTAAATTCTGCAACTAATTCAATATTCACACTTTATTTTGCGCATTTGTAACCGTCTTTATAGTGATGGCCATGGAATTGAAACAAAATCACAAACAAATGTATAGCTGGTGCGCACAGCTGGTGCGCATTAAGTTGAGACCGATCTTTTATGCGCATTGCGCAAAACCTAAAATTCGTAGATGGACGGATCGAAATGTAAAAAATGGGAGGGTTACGTATATGGACGACATGAATATTCTGTCTGGTTTGCAAAAGTTTAGATTTTGCATTACGTTTTAATCACACGTACGTTGCTATATGACAGTTGTTTAAATATGTCATTTTCATTTTATTTTGGTAAAGAAAACAAAAACTAATGGAAGAACTATTTAAATAGCTTTACAAGATGTTCTACGTGTTCAGTGACAGCTCTGAAAAAAAATCCTGTCGCCTTTGACTGATATTCCAACGTTTACCTTTGTGATTCCAACTACACAAATTTTCCTAAAGGTCATCTCTGTCACATCTCTTAGCAATCTCAAATTATCATTAATGGTAAATTCTTAATTTTCAACATTTTACCCAATTTAAGGAATAAATAGGAAATTTTCGACTTTTTATCACAGTTCTGTCTGCAAAACAAAAAGCTTCTGACATTTTAAAATAAATTTTGTGACCACTAGGTGGTACGACAAGTAATAATTAAGATATTGCTAAGCAAACTATGCGTTAGCGTATACATCTTTCGAAAAACGCTATGCAAAAACTCTCTATCGTTATATATTTACCAGTAATTACTATATGATATTATTACAAGAAAAACAATCCATCAACATTTAAAATTGATATTAAGCGGAAGGGGAATCATTCACATGCCAAAAAAATTGTAGTCGATGATTTCAGATTGGCTAGAATGCGCGACCTCAATCTCAACTATAATAAAGTTTTCCTTGTCAGAAACGCTCTAATTGAATCATTATTCATCATTATTGAAACTTTTTTATGCAAATTATATTTTATAATTTGGAAGATTTAGAATTCCTTCTGACAGGGAAAACATTATTCTTTTTTTTTAATCTAATATCCCACGGTTCATTTTTTTTTATACAAATTGTAGATTTTTTTTTATAAAAACGTCCCTTGAAAGTTGGTGTATCCTACTGTAAAAAATTGTACTAATTTTTATGAAGTGTTGCAAAACTTATAAAAGAGAACTGGCGCCAAAAATATTATTAAACTTCATTTTATGCTTGTTATTCTGCAAAGGTAGTTGTATGAATTAAGCAAATTTCGTTATGAAAAACGTTAATTCAAATGAAAAATAGTAGGATTGTAGGATTAATGGATTCCACAAAAAAATAAAAAATTAGAACATTGCATGTAGAGACCAGACCATGGAATCCAAATCGCGATGTTTTAGTTATTGCACGGAATAAATTAAAAATAGAAGATGAAATAAAGTTATGAGTGTAGTTTACTTAGTTTTCTTGGGGGTACATAAGATACTACTGTTATTTTACTATTATAAAAATATATGTTACAGTAAAAGCATTAAAAAATAAGTCAACTTGTAAGTTTATTAGTAAATGTAAAATCAAATATGTGAAAAATACTGACACAATATCAGTGTCAGCGATACTGACAGATAATAACGTTATTCGTACAGCTATGATATCTGAATTAATAAATAAACTTACGAAACAATATGAATTTGTGAAGACAAGCGTGTTATATCCCTACTTATCGCACACATTTGTAATCTTTGCAAATGACAAAGATAAATGTATGCCAATTTGTTAATTCGACCTTGATCGGACATCTAAAACAAAAATTATGTACTCGTGTTTGAAATAGCGTAAAAAAATTGCAAATTATTTGGGGCGTGGTTTAGGAGTTTCACACCAAAACATTTTCGATGTTTAAAAAGAAGTGCCAGTTGTTCAAAACCGTAAGAGAATCAATACAGGGAAATAGCCAGGTAAAACTTAATAAACGACAATACAACAACAAATAACCCACAGCACTTACAAAGAATGAAATTATAATGGACATAATATTTGAATCGTGGTCTGTGTAAACCGCGCTCGACTGCAGCGCATAGCAACCAATAGAATCACAAGAGTCTATCTGTCAAAATTCTTTCGTTATTTCAAACAAAGTACAGTATTTTTTTAAAAGATATCCGTTCAAGGTCATCTAGATCATGAACGAATTAACAAATTGGATTACATTTATCACTGTCATTTGCAAAAACTACAAGCGTGTACGATAAGCTTTGCATTTTTATGCAAAAATAAACTTTTTTTTCATGTTAAGCTGATCGTATTAACTTTTCAGTCGCTAGTGATTAAAATAAAAATTGTCTATCCTAATCATTAGTGTTGCTTTAATAATGAAATGTCAATATATAACATGTCACTTTAAAAGTAGGCGTTGAAAAAAATATTTTGCAATTAAATTAACTTGAACTTCTTCTGATTTTTTTTTTGTCCTTTGTGATTTGTTGGTATTTTATATCTCTGGAATGATATGTTATGAAATGTTTATCAATTAATGAATAATTTATACTTGAATTGTTCTCACGGTAGTTGCTTCCGCGGTTTATTCATTCACCATCTCATCTCATTGAATCGCTCACGAGAAAAATTAACATAAATTACGCGTATTGAACGTTATGATGTCCTTTTGCTCTTGAACTTTACTACCACTCAATATAAGAAAGCATATAAACAAATGACATGCTAGCATGCACTATCCTCCTGGTTCTGCCATTAAGTAAAATTTATGACCGTTAAAATCAGATTATGCATCATAATAAACGTAGCAATCATTTAATAATATCCACTTAAAGAATATTTACATTGAATATAAGAAGAGATAGGAACGCATTTAATAAAAAAATAACCATTAAGTGATTGTTAATTACCAAATTTTCTTATTAGATACTCAGCGGTATGTTGTAACCTTCACAACGAGCCAATCGTACATTGAGGTACCTGGATGGAGGAAAGGAGATCTTGCGTTTTCTTTTAGAACCACTGGTGAGAAAGCGATTTTGTTGTACCAACCACCAATTCGGCCGAATTATCCCAGTTTTATGGTGGCCCTGACTGATGGTGAGCGATGAAATTGTTAATTAATTATTTTTTTTAACAGGATGTTAAAATTACTGCTGGTTGTATTAAAAAAATGATTAAGGACGATTAGCGAGCAGTTGACTAGCATTGTTTTTTTTCTGTCAATCGTTTATGCCATTACTTTATGGATTATTATAGGGAAAAAATCATTAAAAAAGAATTATAGAAATATTAATTGTACGCATCTTTTATTGAAATTCAAAATAATCTATTAATGATTGACAGAGAAAAAACAATGTTAGCAACTGCGCGCTAATCACCTTTTATCAGTTGTTTATACTACCAATGGCATCCAAATAACTAGATACAGAATACACGCGTATAAGCGCTAAAATTTGTTTTTGCAATATCTGTACTGTAAGTTACCCATTAATAACAAAATTTAAACAAATTAACTTTTATTACACAATTGGTTTCCATGGTTACATCAGGGCTATAACATTTACTTACTGTCCACGGTGGATGGTAAGTAAATATTATATATCATACAAATTTTATTTTTGACATCAATCTTACGTATGTTAATTTTGAAACCTATTATTCTTTTTCTTATATTTTTACAGGTTTTGCAAAAATAGCTTATTAACCTCGAACTGTAAGTGATTTTTTAGGTCGCAAATGTTTAAGAAATTTCAATCCTACGGGGCTCAACTTCGCAAACTACATTTTCGACCCAAAAACTGTCACTACAGTTCATGGTACGAGGGTTGCCTTTATATTTCGGGATTAAAGAACAAAAACAAATATTTATCATCGGAAATTTTCAAAGCACTTTTTCCACTCCGATTGAGGTATCTCCAAGACATACATTTTGAACAACCGCTTCTTGTGGAAAAACGTTGACCTCGCAAATTTGTTTTTGATGTTCGGGAATAAAAATAAGTCATTGGGTGCCAAATCGGGACTATACGACGGATGATTCATCAAATCGACGTTTTGAACGCTCAAAATGTCACTTGTTCGAGCGATGTGTGAGAGCTCGCATTGTCGTGGTGGAGAATGATCCGTCTTGGGCGGTTGGTTTTCCTTATTTCTCCGGATTTCTATTATTCAGAATTCACCGTTCTACGTTGCATCAATGGTACGGTTGAGACATGTCCAGTTTTTATGAAAATACAGGCAACCATTTGCTTCGAGCACGAACGACTTTTGTTGAGTTTGGCTCGCCTTGGAAGATCCATACAGTGGATTGCTGTTTACTTTCGGGATCATACGCGTATATATCCACGACTCGTCACCTGTCACGATGTCAAACATGTTTTGAAGCACCGCGATCGATTTTTTTGAGCATTTCTTGTGACCAATTGCAACGAGGTTGTTTTTGAACGATTGTCAAATTATGTGGGATCCAACGCGAACAAATCTTTTTTAAGCTAAATGTTCATGCAATATTGAATGTATGCTGGCCCCACTAATGTCCAAGGATATCTCAATCTCACGATCTTGTTCACGCACCGCATCAATGTTTTCCGGGACAACAACCAATTTTGGACGACCTTCACGAAATTCGTCCTTGAGCGAACTACGGCCACAATTAAATTCGGTAAACCATCGATAAACACTGGTCCTTCATGGTGCTTCATCGCCAAAAATCGAATTAAGTTTATCGATGCGCTGTTGTTGAGTTAATCCACGTTGAAAGTTGTAAAAAATAATGGAATGAAAATGTTGACGATTTAATTCCATTTTTTGTCTGATATGAATTTTTCAAGTTACTGTAAACAACACAAACAGCGTTCGTACGTCAAAATGTTCTGAGTACGTATACCGTCAAACGTTACGATAGAGACGTCAATTACCAGATGGCAGCACTAGGGTTGCCCTATCCCGAAATATAAAAGGCAACCCTCGTATGTAATATACTATTAAACAATTTAAAATATTTTCAAACAGTATCATTTAGTAGTAAGATAAATATTTGGGCACTAAAAAGAATATTTAGCCCGAATTTTGTTACGTGTTAATTTATGTTATAAACTTACAAGCTTATGGACCTTTTACATTTTTATTGCATCGTGACGTCATTTTTATTTTTCAAAGCGCCACGTGGTGAAAGTAAAATTATTATTTTAACAATACAAAAAGTTAAATTATTTTGTCGTTGGTTATAAGGAAATTATTAACAATAAAAAAATATATATTAAAAAAAAATGTATTCTTGTTTGTAACTTTGTTAGTAACAAACTGGCAACTACGCAATTATTTGTCACTTAAATGAGGTGTTTATTTCGCATTTTGTAGTACAAATAAGCATTCTTCTGATTCCCATTTCCCCTTCATCTTGTTTTAAAATATTCATGAATCACAAACGCTTTGTGTGAATTTATTTATCAAAAATGTATCTCGTTGCCCCAATACGCAAATAATCTACTGCGCACTACATATATGTCATTTTTGTTTATCTCTCTCTTTTGATGTAAAAGGTCCATTAAATACAAATTTCATCATTTTAGAATTTGCCTAGTCTAAAAAATAATACTGCCGTTTTAGTTTTTATTCTTCCCGTTTTTATTTTTTGTTTTATAACGAATTGATATTTTTTTTTAATACTTCTTGAATACCTATTCTTTTTATAATGCCATTTTATCATTTTAATACTTTCATTTAAATACATGGAAATAGGAAATTTGGGATTTAAGTTTTCCTAATATTATTGCAGATTATCAGTTAACGTTTAACTTTACACTAAACACTGGAGTTTCAAAAGAAATTGTTATTAATTCTGGCCGCCGATTAAACGGAGGAGAATGGCATAAATTATGGATAGATTACAACAAATACCATGTACGGTTTATGATCAACACCGATTTCCAAATGATTGACTTAAAACCAGAAGAAGAATTTGGTCCATTTGAAGGTTCCATGTTCATAGGGGGAGGTCCATTGTATGTTCATATAACAATCTTTAAACATGTAATTTCATAGTCATTATTTTCTAGTGACTTATTAGATAAATCATCGGTTCACCAAGGTCTTAT